>CM077084.1:56638714-57143337 GCA_039513925.1 Platanthera zijinensis | reverse complement strand
CGAGAAACAACGTCGCGGCCAAGCTACTACCCAACCTACAACGTTCGTCAAATGCGCAAGTGCCTCATGGTAACCTCCACTTACCTTACTAAACACACCTTATTGTTTGAAATTCCGTACATCTACAACTTAACACCAACATCTCAATCTCCGCAAAAGGTCGCTCTACAGCAAGGTTTCAACAAGAACCAATGCCACTCAAAAATACAATCAATCAGCGCACCACAGAACAACACAATCAACGACAACGACTACTGCGCAAGACGAACAACGACTTCAGATAATTTGCCACCACCTGATACACATTCTGAGAAATTAGAGAGATACCGTCAACAATAAACAACAACCTACATATGGCAATACCCCTTCCTAACATTGCTCGAAATTTCTACCCAGCACGCAATATATCCACAGCTTGCTACCCTCGAATATTGCAGACACTGTCAGGTAAACTTTTTCACAAAGAAACATCAACTATGTGTTGTTCATCAGGAAAGGTTCCGTTCAGCCTATACGGTACCGATTAGCATTATACAACCTCTACACTGATCAGGGAACGAAGGCGACACTTTAGACAGAATATTCGGGCTTTAATCACATATTCTCATTCACGTCAATTGGCATTACACTTGATGAGAATATGTCTTCACATAACAGAGGTATCTATAGCTTCAGAGCACACAGAGAAATATATCATCGAATAGGATCTCTCCTACCTGCTCCAGTTGCAGACCAGGTTCTTGCAAATGTTCATTTACGACACAGAAAATGAATTGCATAATAGACTGCAAGAAAACAATGAGCTCAATGAAAATTTGATTCACAACATCACATGTATTTAAATACATACAACCTTACGTTCAAACTCTACGACATTTAGCAAGACGAACTGACATCCTGGACTGCAGACTATTAATCAAGGAGAGAACCATCTAACCAACTCAGAAATACTCATACCCACATCATCTCAAGTAGCAGCAATCTTAGTTGCTGGAGAAGATTCGACTGAAACAAGCAACAGAGGACATTTGGTTCAGACAAAGCTGGGTACCTACAAAATATCAAAGAATACTGGATACTACGATCCACTCCAATACCCACTATTTACTGCCGTGCGGACACATGGATGGCATGGCGAACCTCAAATGCGTTAGAGAGAGGGTCAGCTGCTGCGAATACTACTCATACATATACAGGTAACCTAGTATGCTACTGTATTATCTTTTATCCAAGCAAATTCGTTGACTCAATTTCTTACATGCAAATCAAATTCGTGGGCCAACTCCAACATTACTACTGCATGGTGGGCGCCTACTACAACAATATGCAGTGGACAATGCTGTCAAAATTGAAACACAAAAATTAAGCTGGATTAGATCACACCAGAGTGATATTCGATGAAATGTATCAAGGACTCAGGATTGCATGCAATCCGGAGAAAATGATTGCAGGTTCGCAAACTCTACCTTAGTAATTCAATTTCATTATATTTACTTATTTGCTGAATCGTTAAAACTTTTTATACGCATCAGCAAACGTTGGTAGCGTAGAACTGTTTACCATCTTCATTCATCGGAAGCCCGAGAGATATGTACCAAAGATATCAAGACGCAATGTCTATTGTCAAAAACTATGGGAGACTGATATTTTCTTAACGATGACATGCAACCCATCTTGGGATGAGATCAAAGCTGAACTTCTGCCTGGTCAGGTTGCCCACGACGTCCGGATTTACTAAGTAGAATATTTCATGCAAAATATGAAACTTGAAAGATGATATTCTCCACAAAGGTGTTTTAGGTCAAGTTGTTGCACATGTTCATGTAATCGAGTTTCAAAAACGAGGTCTGCCGCATGTTCACATGCTAATTATTTTACAAGATTCTGACAAGCTTTCCGTCCGATGATTATGAATGCATTGTAAGAGCCGAGATACCCTATCGAAAGCGAAGAGTCGGAGCTTTATACTACCGTACTTAAACACATGTACATGGACCATGCGGACCATTCAATCATAACGCCCATGCATGAAAATAAATGTTGCAAAAAAGGAACCCAAAGCAATTTTCAGAGACCACAACACAAGGTCTGATTCATACCCAGTATACAGGAGGAGGAATGATAATAGATACATGGCGCTTGATCGAGAAGGTGAGATAGTGATCGACAAATCGTTGGGT
This sequence comes from Platanthera zijinensis, assembly GCA_039513925.1. Taxonomy (NCBI): domain Eukaryota; kingdom Viridiplantae; phylum Streptophyta; class Magnoliopsida; order Asparagales; family Orchidaceae; genus Platanthera; species Platanthera zijinensis. The sequence continues at coordinate 57,141,157 of CM077084.1, read as the reverse complement.
TGTCCCATACAACCCATGGTTACTTCTAAAATATAATTGTCACATTAATGTCGAGATATGGCAGTAGATCAAAAGTATTAAATATTTATACAAGTACGTGTACAAAGGACCTGATTGTGTTGCATTTGAAGTACGACCAGGGCCAAACTACGACGAGGTTAGCAAATATGTAATGGCCGCTGGATTTGTGCTCCAGAAGCTATGTGGAAAATTTTTAATTTGGCCTATATCAAATATTTCCAAATGTAGTTCGCTTACAGGTACATTTACCTAATAGACATCAAGTTCAATTTTTAGCTGCCAGTCAATATCAAACGTTCTAGGCGATGAAAGAAACAATCGCACAATGTTAACTGAATTCTTTCGAGTATACAATGAAGGTATTGAACAGACAAATTACTTATACGTTGACTTCGCAAAAAATTACAGATGGTTGATCCCATCAAGAAAATGGACCTCAAGACTGCGCATCGAAGGGTGATCGGACGGTTATATGCTGTTGACCATTCGAAGGTGAAAGATCTACTTAAGATACTATTAAATCATATCCCAGGACCCAAGTCCTTTAACGATTACTAACTGTCTCAGCTGTGCGGCACTTGACTTTTAAACAAGCTGCAGAACGTCATGGCTTTTGGAAGAAGACAACAGCCTGCGTGATGCTTAGCAGAAGCACGCCACTCCAGAATGCCTAATTCCCTGCGAAGGCTATTTGCAACAATATTGTTATATTGTGAAACCACTACAGTTAGAGAGTTATGGGACGAAAATTACATTAGTGACAGAAGATTATGCATGTACAAGTCCACAAATAATACATACTTAATCAACAAGCTTCTTCATGATTTGACATAATTTTTCATCAGCACAAACGCAATATCTCTGAGTTTGATGATTCAGAATCAGTGAAACATTCGAAGATTTAGACAACTTATCAAGCCTTCTCGACATGAGAGTGTAATTGCCGTTCACAAGCGATCTAATAGTATTGGATGTCTGAACTCTGGACAATTACTAGCTTTCACGAATTGCAACATCAATAAGAAAACAAGACGGTAAAATTTTCTTCTCGACGGTCCAGGAGGAACTGGGAAAACTTTCGTATATCGAGCTTGCTTGCAGTTTCGAAAAGAAAGAAGGCAAGATAATGTTAGCCACAGCTTTCAGGTATTGCGGCAACCTTATTCCAGGAGGAACCACAGCACACTCTAAGCTCAAAATTCCAATACAGTTTACACGATGTGCATGTGTAATATTCGGAAGCAATCTGACCTGTCTAAATTAATCAAACGCACGTCTGCAATCATATGGGATGAGGCACCAATGACCAACAAAAAAGCATTCGAAACGGTCGATCGTACATTTAGAGATGTTACTGACATTGACAAGCCATTTGGGGGTTAAGGTCATCATCCTGGAGGAGATTTTCGCAAGTAATACCAGTTGTCATAAATGGCAAAAATCAGAAATTATTTGCGCTAGCATTGTCGAATCATATCTATGGCCGAAATTCAATTGCTGCAACTAAACGAAAATATGAGAGCTCGCAACGATCCCACATTCTCCGAATATTTGATTCGTGTCGGAAATGGAGAAGAAGAGACAATAGACAACGACATGATTCGTATTTCTCCTTCAATGGCTATGACATGGGAAGGTGAAAGATCAATTCAATTACTTATTGAACGAGTATTCCCAAATCTACATTTATGCACACGTGAAGATGATTACATGGCAACCAGGGCACTGTTAACTCCACTAAATGACGATGTTAATACATTGAAGACAATGTGTCTTCGCGTATTCCCTGGAGAAGTAGTAACTTTACTCATTCGACTCAGTTGCAGAAGATACACGTGCTTTATATCAACTTGAGTTTCTAAACTCAATTAATCCTGGTAATTTACCACCTCACAAACTAGAATTAAAAGAGGGGGCCCGATAATGCTTTACGTAACATTGACCCGAACATTGGGTTATGCAACGGCACAAGACTAATATGTCGTAGATTTGGAAGAAATCTTATTGAAGCAGATATATTAGGAGGTCAATTCAAGGGGCTTCGAGTATTTCTACCTCGCATACCATTACAACACGCCGAAGATGCAAAGATGCCATTTCAACTAACGCGGAAACAATTCCCAGTTCGTCTGTGCTTTGCATTAACGATTAACAAGACTCAAGGTCAAACAATTGGGAATGTTGGCGTCTACCTTCCAAATAATGTCTTCGGACACGGTCAACTATATGTGGCACTGTCAAGAGGTGTTTCAGAAAAAAAATACGACAGTACTGGTCAACAAGGCGTAATAGAAGGACAAGAGGTGTATACACAAAAAATGTGGTGTTCAAAGAAATCTTCGCAAAGGTTTTCTCAACAAAATTTTCAAAAATCATCATGAAACTGTACGTAACACTGTTCGACAATGTTAATTCTCCAATATAATTATAAAACGTCCTTAATGGCTATTTAGTAAATGTAAATTCTCTAATGTTTTGCAGGTACATATAAAGTATCGATAACAAAAGAAACTACTAAAAGGCGAGAAGTGATCTATCCAGGCTGGCTTAGGAAATATATAAAGATATAGATGACGAGAAAAACCAGATTTCTTGGCACGGGTGGCCTAGGACTCACAAGTTCAACGGTCCCAAAATCAAATACCCGAAGCTTCCTCATCATTGGCCTGCAACAAAACAGTGGAATTTTATTTTTGAGATATTCGCCAAATGTATTGCTCTAAACATTTTCTAAATGTTAAAAGAGTCGTGATAAACTAAACATTTTAATTCTTTTCACTAATGTGAAAATACAGTTTCCTACAAGTCACAATGCAACCTTTATTACTTATTTACAATGCAAACTATATTCATGCTGCTATTATTCATAATATTTAGATAATGGGGTAAACGATGCACATGATGACAAGCTACGACATATGCCGCCTCCAGGCCAAATGTCAACAAACAAGACAAATTCTCCCCCCCCCCCCCACAACAATGGTACCAGAACAACTGTCACTTCCCACGACAATGATCGCCAACACGGCAAATGTCTCTCCCACGACAAATATCGCCTTCCACGACATATGTCGCTTTCGATGACAATTGTCGCCTCCCACGACAACTGTCACCTGTTACGACAGATGTCGCCTCCCACGACAGATGTCGCCTCCCACGACAGCTGTCACCTCCCACGACAGATGACGCCTCCCACGATAGATGACGCCTCCCACGACAGATGACGCCTCCCACGACATTTGTCGCCTCCCACGACAAATGTCGCCTCTCATGACAAATTTTACCCTTATAGGGGGCGGGCGGAGCCCGCCGCCATAGGCAAGGTACTGTCGCGCGGGTGCACGGGGGGCCCCCCGTGCACTGTCACTCGTATATATATATATATATATATATATATATATATATATATATATATATATATATATATATATATATATATATATATATATATCTTTACTTTATAAAGAAGTATGAATGGTTTTTAAATGCCATCAATTTAAAAACCATCTAAACAATCTCATCCCTTAATTTCAGACATAAAAAATAATAGCCGTATGATCTGTAACTGATGGAGAGAAAAAAAATCATAGCTCTCCTACACCTATGTTGAGAGCGGTGAGAGAGAAAGAGATGGAGGAGAGAGAGAAAGATCTGGAGGAGAGAGGGCGGCAGAATAATGGCAGAGCACATGAAAAGAGAGAGAAATGGGGAGAGAGAAACGGGGGGAGAGAGAAAAAGCTAGAAGAGAGAGGGCAGCGTATATATATAAATATAAATAATAAATCTAATCCTAACTTATCCTATTGACATATATTTTCATTCAGAATAAAATAAACAGCATTATTATCCTATTTGATTTCGGTCAATCACAATAATTCCGCCAATAGTGGGTGAAGCGAGCACGGGCGAAGGCCGCTTAGATGCGGGCAAAGGTCGGCCGAGAGCATCAAGTCGGGGCGGGCGAAGCCCGCCGACGCGGGCCGGGTACTGTGACGCGTAGCCATAGGGGCGGAGCCCGTGTCGGGCACTCGTATATATATATATATATAGATATATACATACATATGTACATATATGTATGTATATACATAGATACATATATACATATATGTATGTATATACATAGATACATATAAGCTCAAACTTTTTAAAGCTAAAAAAGTTTGAGTTGGTTTTCCCACAATATATGTAAGAATTAGGTAAATAATATATGCATTTTGTAGTCAAGAAAAGATCTACAACTTTCATGTTGAACATTTTTCCAAAATTTGCACGGTTTAGTCGGAATCTGGCCCGAAAGTTTGTTGGCTCAAAATGAATATAATAATAATAAATTTCAAATTTCGAGCTAGCAACTTTTCGGGCAAGATTCCAGCTAAACCGTGCAATTTTTGAAAAAATATTCAACATGAAAGTTGTAGATCTCATTCTTGACTATAAAATGCATATATTATTTGTCTAATTCTGATATGTATTGTGGAAGAACCAGCTCAAGCTTTTTTAGGTTTAAAAAAGCTTGAGTTTATATATATGAGAAAGTATAATATGCGAGCATGCTTGTGTGTGGGCGTACGGGCAGATCATTTTGGAGGTCAAAATGGTTTCAAATCGAAAAGTATTAAACATGAAAGTTATATATCGGAAAAATGTAAATTCGCGGAACCCGGAAATAGCTAAATTTGGGTTCCACGCGCCTTTTGAAAATAGGCCTAGTATATGACATTTTTAGGAAAAGTGTCCAACATGAAAGTTGTAGATCTCGACGAGATCTACAATTTTCATGTTGGATACTTTTCCTAAAATGTCATATACTAGACCTATTTTCAAAAGGGGCAAAATTCGGGCGGAACTATGATATATATATATATATATATATAATTACCCAAATCTCCCCTGTAAACTAGCATAATTAGTGAGAGCACCGCTCTTATTTTCGAAATTACAAAAAACTCCCTTAAGTTTTTATTTCATTACCAAAACCTTCCCTGGTCTTTTCATTTCATTGCATCCATGAAGAAAAATACTCCTCTGGACACTGTTCACAGAGAGAGATGTTTTTGTGCATGGATGTTATGAAATTAAAACTTCAGGGGAGGTTTTGTGAATGAAATGAAAACTTTAAGGGAAGTTTTTGTAATTTCGAAAATAAGAGGGGTATTGTCAGTAATTTAGCAAAGTTAGAGGGGAGGTCCCGGTAAATGGCCATATATATATATATATATCCATTTACCGGGACCTCCCCTCTAACTTTGCTAAATTACTAAAAGCACCCCTCTTATTTTCGAAATTACAAAAACTTCCCTTAAAGTTTTCATTTCATTACAAAAACCTCCCCTGAAGTTTTAATTTCATAACATCCATGCACAAAAACACCCCCCTCGGTGAACAGTGTCCAGAGGGGTATTTTTCTTCATGGATGCAATGAAATGAAAAGACCAGGGGAGGTTTTGGTAATGAAATAAAAACTTAAGGGGAGTTTTTTGTAATTTCGAAAATAAGAGGGGTGCTCTCACTAATTATGCTAGTTTACATGGGAGATTTTGGTAATTATTTCTATATATATATATGTATATATGTATATACATATACATATATATGTATATACATATATATGTGTAGGGGGTTACTCTGGTGCGGGCGTACGGGTGTACGGGCAAGGGTCAAGGAGGCTTCAAATCAAAAAGTGATCAACATCAAATTTGTAAATCTCGGCGATACGAACAACTTTCATGTTGATAACTTTTTGATTTGGAGCCGTCTTGGACCTCGATTTGGGCCTCGAAATCTGGGGCGGCGGAACTGCTACAGTAAAGCGTCCGCCCCCAGATTTCGAGGCTTAAATCGAGGCCCAAGACGGCTCCAAATCAAAAAGTGATCAGCATGAAAGTTGTTCTTTGCGCCGAAATATACAACTTTCATTGTTATCACTTTTCGATTTGAAACCATCTTGACCCCCAAAACAGCTTGTTCGTACGCCCACATTTTAGCCTGCCCGCATTTGAGATTTATCCATATATGTATATATATGTATATCTATATATATATATATATATATGCATATATTTATATGCATATATATATATATGCACAGGGGCGGACCCATCTTGGGACGAGGGTGGGCGGAAAAAAAATTAATAGTATTTGTCACGCTTTAAATCGTGGTGAATATTCTATTTGTTTTAAATTAACAGTATTAGTCACGATTTAAACCGTGGCTAATAACAGAAATGCTAATACGATAATACGCTATTTTTTAAAAAAAAATTAGCTATATTAGCCACAACTTAAACTATAAATCGTAGTTAATATTTTTTAAAAAAATTACTGTATTAGTCACGGTTTAAACCGTGGCTAATATCATGTTCTTAAAAAAAATTAGTATTAGCCACGGTTTAAAGCGTGGCTAATAATCTTATTGTTAAAAATATCGTATTATGCGTGATTTAATAGTATGAATCAAACAATTTTTATGTCCGCCCACACTAAAAAAATTTTCTGCGTCCGTCATTGTATATGCATATATATATATATATACATAATATATACACACACATATGTATATTATATATATATATATATTATATATATATATTATATATATTTATATATATATATATGTTGCGGACTAACTCGACGTCCCGGTCAGACCGGAATTCTTGGACCGTCTTAGCTCTCGGAATGGTCGAGCGCGCACACAGTCAATGAAAATGGAAAGTTGATAAGGTAATTTTTTGACGTGGAAAACCCCGGAAAGAGATGAAAAACCACGTGGCCGGATCTGTGCCGACCAAACCTCCACTAGATTTGAGTACTGTTACAGGCTTTTTCAAGAACTCGAGGGAGACATGCCGCCTCTCGTTACAATTACTGGAGAAAGAGAGAGAACCTGGAGGGTGACATGCCACCACTCACAGAGCTAATTATTTCTTCAAGTGCTGCGGGGAGCGATGCGCTCGTTGTATTCTGGAGTCTTCTAATAATTCTTGGAGACGGAAGTAGCTTGTTATACACGTTCAGATGTCTGGTGCTTCGAAGCTCGGAGGTGCGCTCAGTGCATGTTATCTTCTGCTTCTTGTCTCTGATTGTCTTTTGAAGAAGCATCGTTTGGTTCTCTTATCGGTAGACTGAGCGCGTGTCCTTGAGCGCGTAGGACGCTTGTTGGCAAAGAACTTGCTGAGCGCTTGCTGGAGGAGAGCGCACGAAGCGCTAGATGAAAGAGGGTGCGTGGAGCGCTTGCTGATAAAGAGAGCGCGATGGGCACTTGTTGGAGAAGAGCGCATGGAGCACTGGGGGAAGAGACTCGTGCAAGGGAGCACCTTGTGTTATAACGCGCGGGAGCGTGCAGGGGAGAGACGAGCGTGATAACGTGCAAGGTGGAGGCGCGCGCGAGAGCGCGCAAGGAGGCGGCGTGTGCGGGAGCGCGCAAGGGAGAAATGCGCGCGGGAGTGCGCAAGGAGGCGGCGTGCGCGGGAGCGAGCAAGGGAGAAATGCGCGCGGGGAGCGCGCAAGGAGGCGGCGTGTGCGGGAGCGCACAAGGGAGAAATGCGCGCGGGAGTGCGCAAGGAGGCGGCGTGCGCGGGAGCGAGCAAGGGAGAAATGCGCGCGGGAGCGCGCAAGGAGGCGGCGTATGCGGGAGCGCGTAAGGGAGAAATGCGCGCGGGAGCGTGCAAGGAGGCGGCGTGTGCGGGAGCGCGCAAGGGAGAAATGCGCGCGAGAGTGCGCAAGGAGGCGGCGTGCGCGGGAGAGAGCAAGGGAGAAATGCGCGCGGGAGTGCGCAAGGAGGCGGCGGTGCGGGGAGCGAGCAAGGGAGAAATGCGCGCGGGAGCGCGCAAGGAGGCGGCGTACGCGGGAGCGCGTAAGGGGAGAAATGCGCGCGGGAGCGTGCAAGGAGGCGGCGTGCGCGGGGAGCGCACAAGGGGAGAAATGCGCGTAGGAGCGCGCAAGGAGGCGGCGTGCGCAGGAGCGATCAAGGGAGAAATGCGCGCGGGAGCGCGCAAGGAGGCGGCGTGCGCGAGAGCGAGCAAGGGAGAAATGCGTGCGGGAGCGCGCAAGGAGGCGATGGAGGAGAGAGAAATTTCAGGCGGAGAAAATGAAGATCTTCGAAGTTGAAGGAGATCTTCAAAGAATGCTTGAAGATCTTCGAAGGGGGAGAGAGATGAAGAAGATGAAGGAGGAAGGAGAGAGATGGAATCCGTAGGAGGATTTTTCCAAGAAGAAGAGAATGAATAAAAAGAAGGAAGATGAGTCTTATTTATAGGCTTCATGGGTGGTTATGGAGGTTATGCGGTTATTCGCAGCCCATAACCACCATGAATGCTATTAATAGGCTCACTCATGACATAATATGCACATATAATATTTAATAATTATACTAATCGCAGGCCAGTTTTTTTTTAGCCGCACATTTCCCCACTACGAAAGATCATGAAGGGTAGTTACATGGGTGGTTACCCATATAATCAATGGCAGCGATCGCGGGAGCGCGATTGGACGGCGGAGGAAAATCATGATCGATGGCGGCGGACGGCAATGGCGGCGACGGCGAACGACGGCGGCGCGCGGCGGCGGTGGGGAGAACGGACGACGGCGGCGGCGGCGCGTGGAGCCGGGAAATAACGGCGGCGACGGCGGCGACATTGGGAGACGGCGGCGGCGGTGGCCGAGGGAGAAATGAACGACGACGACGGTCGTTGAATCGGGAAATAACCGAGGCGGAGGCCGCGACGTTGGGAGACGGCGGCGGCGGTGGCCGCGGGAGAAATGAACGACGACGACGGTCGTGGAGTCAGGAAATAACGACGGCGGCGACTGCGACGTTGGGAGACGGCGGCGGCGGCCGCGACGTTGGGAGACGGCGGCGGCGGCCACGAGAGAAACGAACGACGACGGCGGTCGTGGAATTGTAAAATAACGGCGACGGCGGCCGCGGGAGGAACGGACGACGATGGCGGTCGTGGAGTCGGGACATAACGGTGGCGACCGGCGATGGACGGCGGGCGGCGGCCGACGGCGGCGAAGGACGGCGGCGGCGGCCGGCGAAGGACGGCGAGCGGCGGCGGGGGCGGCAGCGGCGGTAGTTGTTGAGTGGGAGACCACCATGATCTCTCCTATGTGGTGGAGATCATGGGGGAGTGAGTTGATCAGTCAAACTCATGATCTCCATAATAGAAGGGATCATGGAGGAGATGATTAAGTGCACACTCAAGCCTTAAATGGGGTTTCGTCCCCATCAATATATATATATATATATATATATATTATATATATATATATATATATATATATATATATATATATAATATAGGAAAAAGAGAGTATTAGCTCGAGCTAGTACCTAAAATTATAGCACGAATACCTAATTTTGGGATTTAGACCCTCTAAACGGTTTCATTTGAAAAAGTGATCAACATGAAAGTTGTAGATCTCGATGAGATCTACAACTTTCATGTTGATCACTTCTCCAAAAGAGGCCGTTTAGGCCACAGATTAGGGCCCAAAAAATACATATATATATATAATATATATATATATATATATATATATATATATATATATATATATATATATATATATATATATATATATATATTATATATATATATATATATATATATAGGGGGCACTGAATTTCCGCGCAGCGCTTTTTGGACAAAAAAAACGCGCTTCTCGAAAAAATGAAAAAAAAACACCTCCTTAACTGCATTTTTTGAAAAAGTGGTCAACATGAAAGTTGTAGATCTCGTCGAGATCTACAACTTTCATGTTGACCACTTTTTCTAAAAATGCTGTTTAGGGGGTCTATTTTCAAAAGGCGCGAAGGGGGTCCGCGCAAAAAAAAAATTTGTAATATTTACCGGGCGGAACCCCCTTCGCGTCTTTTGAAAATAGACCCCCTAAACAGCATTTTTAGAAAAAGTGGTCAACATGAAAGTTGTAGATCTCGTCGAGATCTACAACTTTCATGTTGACCACTTTTTCTAAAAATGCTGTTAAAGGGGTGTTTTTTTCATTTTTCCGAGAAACGCGTTTTTTTGTCCAAAAAGCGCTGCGCGGAAATTCATTAATCTGTATATATATATATATATATATATATATATATATATATATATATATATATATATATTTCTATATTTCTATATATCTTTATTATATAAGGGAAGAGCAAAGCACCTCATGGTGTAACATTTATTCCCAAAATACCTTTACAATCTCCTCTTTACTTTGAAATTTATGGTAATTTTGTTGGATGCCATTAAATAATTTTGTCATTTTCCCATCCGATCCGCCGTTTTTAAACAGGATTCTCCAAATCCACGCAAGGCAGCAATTTCTCCATCACCGCTTCTTTTCGCCGCTCACAGGGTTAGGGCTCGGAGCTCGCTCCTTCGCATGTTCCTCCCCTATTTACCATTGCGCACTGCTTTCTCCTCCTCAAAAGACCCAGCAGATCGCTGCCCTCCCGGCATCATACATCTCGCCGATGGTGTCTTTTCTCTGCTCGCAAGTAACTACAGGTAACACTTCCTCCTTCTTCTTCCTCCTATTTCTACTTTAATTCCTCCGCCATTCCTGCAGATGGCCGATCATGCGCAAACGTTTTAGGGATGCACTAAATCCACCAAGGTACTCATTTTTTTTCATTGTGTAACATTCACTTACCCAAAATACTCCTTCATATCTTCTTTTTATTTCAAAAGATTTGGTTTTTGAGTCATTTCTACTTTGCCGCCAATATGTCCCACTCAAATTTACGAAGGGACGCGGTAATAAAATCGGAATGGTGGGCGTGCCAATATGTCCCGCGACAAATGTCGCCCCCACAAATGTCGCCCGCACTGGATCCCCCGTACACGACTGCTTGTATATCTATATATTTCTTCTTATTCTCCTTCAGTATCGGCTATATAGAAGAAGTCTATATAAGCTTTTTCTATATAGAAGCTGAAGCATATAATAAGCTTATTCTATATAGAAAAAAAATATTCGTTTCTTTATCTATATATACAAAGAAGAAAAAGTATATATATGTTGCGGATTAACTCGATGTTCCGGTCGGGCCAGATATTCTTGGACCGCCTTAGCTCGCGGAGCGGTCGAGCGCGCACACAGTCAATTGAAAAATGGGGGATGGACACGGGATGTTTTAACGTGGAAAACCCTTCAACCGAGTGAAAAACCACGTGACCGGGTCGGTGCCGATCAAAATCCACTAGATTGTTGGAGGTTACAATTTGATGGGGGGAATCGGGGCGACAGGCCGCTCCCGTTACAATCTTGAGGAGAGAGAGAGTGTATGCACTCGTTGGTGGGCAACAGACTGCCACGCCAACGAGACTTGGGTGGTGGAATGCGCGAGATACTTCAGTCGCGTGCGCTCAGAGGCGACGCGTGTCCAAGGGTTGTCACTGCTTCCTTTGTGCGTCTTTCTCAGTCCTTGGAGTGCTTTCTTTGTAACTGAGCTCTGGTGGGGTGCCAATAGCCGATGACAGGTTCTGGTAGCTGTTGGCGGGTGCTAGTATCCGTTGGTGGCCGCTAGAGGTCGCGGGTGGCTGTCGGTGGTTGGCGGCGAGAGGCGGCCGCTGGTGGTTGACGACGAGGGGTGGTCGCCGGCAGAGAAAACGGGAGAGCTCCCACCTGAGGAAGAAGAAGAAGGGGGAAGCGTAGGAGGAGAAAGTTAGGAAATGAGGAGCCCCTGGGGTCCTTTTATAGGCTCCAGGGGGAAGTTATGGCGGGCCCCACCACTAACCTAGTGGGTTAGTGGGTGGTTTTGCCCCGATCGGACGGCCGGCGGAGCCTCCCCCTCGATCGGACGGTGGGGAGGTCATCCCGAGGCGGGGCTGCCCGGACGACGCCGACGGCGAAGAGGCGGCCGGACACGGCGGTGGCCGGCCATGGCCGGGCCACGGGGCCATGGCCGAGGCCGGCCATGGCCTCCGCTGGCCATGGCCGAGGCCGGCCATGGCCTCCGCTGGCCATGGCCGAGGCCGGCCATGGCTGGGGCCATGGCCGAGGCCGGCCATGGCCGCGGCCGGCCATGGCCGCGGCCGGCCATGGCCGCGGCCGGCCATGGCCGGGGCCATGGCCGAGGCCGGCCATGGCCGCGGCCGGCCATGGCCGGGGCCATGGCCGAGGCCGGCCATGGCCGCGGCCGGCCATGGCCGCGGCCGGCCATGGTCGCGGCCGGCCATGGCCGCGGCCGGCCATGGCCGGAGGGGAACCGCCGGCAGCGGTTCCTCCCCTAAAGGTGGGGATGAATGGGGCCCACTCCCATGATCTCCATGAGAGATCATGGGGGTTAGGGGGGCCCACCCATGATCTCCATTGATGGGGATCATGGGGGTCTCCTTTTCCTTATAAATTAAGGTGGAGCCCATCAATTGCCCCCCAAATCTCTTTCAGTTGGGAGGGAAGCGAGTACGGGGAGAGATTTCTAACTCTGGTCGCGGTGATGATTGCTGGCGTGGAATCCGGGATGGCGGCGATGGTGTGCGGCTCCAAGGTACGCTGTTTCGTGTTAGTTTGGAAAGCGGACGTCAGACGAGCTTGCGCGGGGGCCGGCAAGGCGTAGGAGTGGGTGGTGTGCCACCGTCGCGGGAGAAGGACCGGGCGCGTGCAAGCGTGTCGCGCGCGTAAGGGCTGCGCACGTGAGTGGGGTATGCACCCAACTTGCGTGCGTGGGCTGTGTGTGCTGGCTGAGTGCGCGCGGAGGTCGCCCCGCGTGCGGTCATGCCGCGCACGCAGACCGCGCGCGCAGGCCGCGCGCGCGCAGGCCGCGCGCGCGCAGGCCGCGCGCGCGCGCAGGCCGCGCGCGCGCAGGCCGCGCGCGCGCAGGCCGCGCGCGCGCAGGCCGCGCGCGCGCGCGCAGGCCGCGCGCGCAGGCCGCGCGCGCGCAGGCCGCGCGCGCAGGCCTTGCGCGCGCTGGCTGCGGGCGCGTAGGACGCGCGCGCGCGCTGGTCGTGCGCGTGCTGGCCGCGTGTGCGGCGGCCGCGCGCGTTGGCGGTGCCCGCGCAGGCTGTCCTCATGCGCGCGTGCAGGCTGCGCGTGCGCTTGCCGCGTGAGCTGGCTGTGCGCGCGCTGGCCGCGTGCTTGCTGGCCGGGCATGGTGAGGGTTGTGTGCGTGATTTTACCACTTTGAACTGACTAATTTTTTGCGGTGTGCAGGTACCGAAGCGCTCTGCTGGACCCATGCGTCTGCGCTCTTCTTTGACCGAAGACGGTGTAGCTATTTGGAGGGCAAAGTTTGGACTTCCTTCTGACTTGGAAGTGAGGATCCCGCGTCCCGAGGAGCGGGTCCAAAATCCTCCCCGTGGTTGGCTGACTGTTTGCGAAGTGTCGCTCAAATCTGGTTTTCGTCTTCCCCCCTGCGACGAGGTGGTGGAGATTCTGAAGTTTTGTGGAGTCCCTATCTCCCAGTTCGCTCCAACCGGGGTTACTCGTATCATGGGCTTGGTTACTTTTTTCCGCGAGCATGGGGGCTCTCTTTCCTTGGATCAGTTCCGGGATTGGTGCGATGTGCGCTTTGATGGTGGTGAGCGGATCGAGGTGCGCAGCAACAAGATTTGGCTGGAATTTGAGTCCCGCAAAGATCGTCGTCATGGTAACACTCTGTTTGGATATGTGAAGAACTCCTGGGGTCTTCCTGAAGTGTGGAATGCGCTTCCCGATCGTTGTCGCCGTGTGAAAGGGAGGGAGCGAGACTTCTCCCCTGTGCTGGGTTTTTCCGAGCCTCGCGAGTTGGCTAATCGCCTCTTCAATATATATTCTTTTGTCGAAGAGAAGCGATTGTTGAGATGTGGTATTTCTGTTGGCACGGGACGGATGGTGCCGTCTTCTCAGGGAGGGGGCCGCAAGAGAAAAGCGGTTATGACCCCTGTTAGTGATGTTGACGTTGTGGTGGTAACTTCTGATGATTCAGTCCCAGAGACGCAATTACCTATTTCTCCGGTTCCACGGGTGCTTGCTAGCGCAGCGGTTTCCCGGATGTCTTCTTCTTTGAAGGCGATGAGTGACGCGGTAAGTTGGTGCCTTACTGTTTCTTCGCTCTTCCTTTATTTTTTGTTTGAAGGTGGTTAATCGCGTGTTTTCCTTTTGCAGATCGAGACTCAGGCACAGATAGCGGTCACCTGGAACGATCATTACGTGAGCCTGAAGGATGGATATCTCGTTTTGCAGGAGAAGCTTCGACTGTCGATGGGCTCACTCTCTTCCCTCAAGGAAGAACATGACCGGGACATCGCGCAGTATCATCGAGTTAGGTCAGAGCTGAAGTCCGAGCTAGAAGATGTGCGTGCTTCCTTGGGCGTGGAGAAAGCCGTGGTGGAGAGGACTGCCCAGATGTTGAAGTATGCGAGGGAAGAGATATCTGGCTTGGAGACTCAGTTGCATGCGGCGCGAGATGAGGTTTCAGGCTTTGAGACCCAGCTTTGGGCGGCGAGGGCGCAGGTAGAGATGTTATCTTCGGATGACCATACATCAGAACTGAAGGCCGCAGGTCTTGCGGAGTACCTGGAGTCCTTGGACTATATGCGGGATCGTAGCCTGATCGCGGAGGAGGTTCGTGATGACATTTGGTCCAAGGAAGTGGAGCCTCAGATGGATGACATACGCCAGTTAGCGCTTCGTCGTGGTGTTTCGAAGGCCTTTCGCTTCATAGGGAAGCATCTTGGGTGTGATACTTCCAGTTTCAATTTTGCGGACGTTTCAGGTGATGAGCATTCTGGCTCGGATGCTGATGACGAGTAGCTGTAGTGTTTATTCGCTGTTGTATGTCGTTTATTTGTAGTCATTTGCTTTTGAGATTGTCGTTGTTAGGGCTCCGATTTACTGTTCTCTATGAGAGCCTTACTTGTATGTCGTTGTCGTGTGTTTTGCACGGATGCATTTTGTTATGAGATGATTGTTGGTGGGAGTTGATTTTTGTCATGGTGTATTAGTATGGGACTGACCCATGGCTTAGTGCGCGGCTCGTGGCCTAATTTGTATGAGGGATGTTTGTGGTCAGGTCCCCACGGTGTTGCGTGGGACTGGTCCACAGCCTTTTGCGTGAGATTGGCTCGCGACTTTTTCGTGAGGGGGGCAGGCCCCTACGGTGTCGCGTGGAATAGGTCCATGGCTTTCCGGGCGAGACAGGCTTGCGGCTTCTTCGTGAGGGGGGCAGGCCCCCACAGTGTTGCGTGGAACAGGTCCACGGCTTTCCGGGCGAGACAGGCTCGCGGCTTCTTCGTGAGGGGGGCAGGCCCCCACGGTGTTGCGTGGAACAGGTCCACGGCTTTTCGTGCGAGACAGGCTCGCGGCTTCTTCGTGAGGGGGGCAGGCCCCACGGTGTTGCGTGGAATAGGTCCACGGCTTTTCGCGCAAGACAGGCTCGCGGCTTCTTCGTGAGGGGGGCAGGCCCCCACGGTGTTGCGTGGAACAGGTCCACGGCTTTCTACGCGAGACAGGCTCGCGGCTTCTTCGTGAGGGGGGCAGGCCCCCATGGTGTTGCGTGGAACAGGTCCACGGCTTTTCGCGCGAGACAGGCTCGCGGCTTCTTCGTGAGGGGGGCATGCCCCCATGGTGTTGCGTGGAACAGGTCCACGGCTTTTCGCGCGAGACAGGCTCGCGGCTTTTTCGTGAGGGGGGAAGGCCCCCACGGTGTTGCGTGGAACAGGTCCACGGCTTTTCGCGCGAGACAGGCTCGCGGCTTTTTCGTGAGGGGGGCAGGCCCCCACGGTGTTGCGTGGAACAGGTCCACGGCTTTTCGCGCGAGACAGGCTCGCGGCTTCTTCGTGAGGGGGGCAGGCCCCCACGGTGTTGCGTGGAACAGGTCCACGGCTTTTCGCGCGAGACAGGCTCGCGGCTTCTTCGTGAGGGGGGCAGGCCCCCACGGTGTTGCGTGGAACAGGTCCACGGCTTTTCGCGCGAGACAGGCTCGCGGCTTCTTCGTGAGGGGGGCAGGCCCCCACGGTGTTGCGTGGAACAGGTCCACGGCTTTTCGCGCGAGACAGGCTCGCGGCTTCTTCGTGAGGGGGGCATACCCCCACGGTGTTGCGTGGAACAGGTCCACGGCTTTTCGCGCGAGACAGGCTCGCGGCTTCTTCGTGAGGGGGGCAGGCCCCCACGGTGTTGCGTGGAACAGGTCCACAGCTTTTCGCGCGAGACAGGCTCGCGGCTTCTTCGTGAGGGGCAGGCCCCCACGGTGTTGTGTGGAACAGGTCCACGGCTTTTCGCGCGAGACAGGCTCGCGGCTTCTTCGTGAGGGGGGCAGGCCCCCACGGTGTTGCGTGGAATAGGTCCACGGCTTTTCGCGCGAGACAGGCTCGCGGCTTCTTCGTGAGGGGGCAGGCCCCCACGGTGTTGCTCTGATCAGCGCCATATGTTTCATATAATTGTATGATCTCCATGTGGGCGAGTCATTTTCTCGGTTCTTGTACTGTTAAGATAAGTAAGGAGAAGAATAATATGAATGAAGTAATTCAAAAATGGTGGTAACATGTCCGGGGTCGGTCCCATGGTTTAAATAGTTTAAGGCGAGATATAGGCTATTTGGATAGTTCTTACTAGCCCAGACGGGCGGATTTCTATAATTTTTAATAAACATAATAAACAAATGAAGGAAACGACTTAAGGGCGGAGGTGGCTTGAGCAGGATTGGAAGACATCCCAAAGTGACTGCTGGAGTATTGCTGTGTAGTCGGAATCAGCTTGGACGACGACGAACTGCACGTCATAGGATGCCTGTCGGTGT
Source organism: Platanthera zijinensis (assembly GCA_039513925.1). Classification (NCBI taxonomy): domain Eukaryota; kingdom Viridiplantae; phylum Streptophyta; class Magnoliopsida; order Asparagales; family Orchidaceae; genus Platanthera; species Platanthera zijinensis. The sequence goes on along the minus strand of CM077084.1, from coordinate 57,124,410 downwards.
GCATCTTTGAGAGTGACTGGTAGAGTGACGGTGCCGCGATGATTGGTACCGGGTGATCCCCGAGGACACGAGCGCTTGCAGATGTTAGTTTGAGATATCCGGCGGTGAGTTTGAGTTGAAGCAGAGTTGATAAAAATAGTATATTGGTGGTGACTTCCTTGTCTACTAGAACCTGATTCAGTTTGGTGGGTGGTTCGCCAATCTTGACCGTCGTGCATCTTATGTTCTGGTTGTTAGGTGGTCTTCTTCTTGATATGAATTGATCAACTGCTCCTAAGTTTGTCAGTCGTTGGACTTCTTCTTTTAGTCCATTGCATTCGTTCGTGTTGTGGCCGTGACTTCGGTGATATTCGCAGTATCTTGCCTGGTCTGCCTTGGGGTTCGGCCGTGGCGCTCTTGGTCGTTGAAATGATGAATTATTCGGGATTGCAGACATCACATTAGTGCAGGTAGTATTCAGAGGGATGTATTCCTGGAGTGAATGTTGCCCCCCATTCCTCGGAGGGCTGTGCTGACTACCATTGAGGCGACTCTGCTTCTGGCGTCGTTCTTTTCGCATTGTATGGGTTGGTTCCCCTTCTTTCTTCCTCTTCTGTCTTCTGCTTGGTCCCAGATTTTCTGGTGAGGGCTTTACGATTGTCATGAACCTTTTGATGAAGAGGGCGGCAAGCTCGATGTAGCTGTCAGTATCTTCTTTTTGTAGGGATTGAAGCCAAGTCCGAGCTTCTCCTATTAGTGTTGTTGAAAATACTCGGATCATGAGTTGATCTGAGGCGTTGCGAGCGTGCATGATGGCTTCAAAATGCTTCAGGTGTGCGAGTGGGTTGCATGTCCCACTGAAACTACGGATTTCTGCGCCCGTAGCCGTGCAGGAGCTAGGTGAGTTATTGTTAGGTAGGTATTCATCTGGCTCCTGCTTTGTGGCAGAAGTGCCAGGGGCCATTGCGTTTCCAGCGCTTTCTTTATGACGAGGACCTGTGAGGTAGTGGCCATACATCTCCTGGAGTGATGTTGCAGGCACGGGGGAGCTATTTGTGCTTGAGAATTCCTTTTCTATGTCGTATTCTCTGTGTAGGCCAGGCCTGGTGGGGGCAGGGAGTTCTTCTGACGGCCGTAAAACAACTTGTTCAAATGGTTGAGGCGTCTTTAGGTGGTGGAATGTCGGCTCATTTTATGCCGCATGGGTTGTATCAACGTAGATGGTGCTGGGAGGGGAGTATCCTTGAGATAGATGCTGCCCCCCAGTCCCTGAAGGGTCTTGCCTTTGCGGGGCCGGCTGACGCCATTCTTCTTGTCCTGTATTAGTTTGCTTTTTTCTTTGCTGGGATTCTGGCGTCGGGTTCAGCAGTGAGAGAATGACTGGTGCCCCCAAATTTCGGAGTAAGGTGAGCATTTCGGTTTGTAGTTCTTCCATCTGGCGGATACGTCCTCCCAAGGCAGGCGCGGGAGCTAGGGCTGCTCCCGTGGTTGGCGGTGCGTCTACCGGAGAGTGAGATCGTGCAGACTCAGTGTGTCCGCCAAGTGCGGGTCCTTCGGCTATGCGAGCACTCCTCTTTGCCATTGCAGTAGTAGGGACGATGAACTTGCTTTGCGAAGGATATTGGGAATGTTTCCCACAGACGGCGCCAAACTGTTGCGGACTAACTCGATGCTCCGGTCGGGCCGGATATTCTTGGACCGCCTTAGCTCGCGGAGCGGTCGAGCGCACACACAGTCAATTGAAAAATGGGGGATGGACACGGGAAGTTTTAACGTGGAAAACCCTTCAACCGGGTGAAAAACCACGTGACCGGGTCGGTGCCGATCAAAATCCACTAGATTGTTGGAGGTTACAATTTGATGGGGGGAATCGGGGCGACAGGCCGCTCCCGTTACAATCTTGAGGAGAGAGAGAGTGTATGCACTCGTTGGTGGGCAACAGACTGCCACGCCAACGAGACTTGGGTGGTGGAATGCGCGAGATACTTCAGTCGCGTGCGCTCAGAGGCGACGCGTGTCCAAGGGTTGTCACTGCTTCCTTTGTGCGTCTTTCTCAGTCCTTGGAGTGCTTTCTTTGTAACTGAGCTCTGGTGGGGTGCCAATAGCCGATGACAGGTTCTGGTAGCTGTTGGCGGGTGCTAGTATCCGTTGGTGGCCGCTAGAGGTCGCGGGTGGCTGTCGGTGGTTGGCGGCGAGAGGCGGCCGCTGGTGGTTGACGACGAGGGGTGGTCGCCGGCAGAGAAAACGGGAGAGCTCCCACCTGAGGAAGAAGAAGAAGGGGGAAGCGTAGGAGGAGAAAGTTAGGAAATGAGGAGCCCCTGGGGTCCTTTTATAGGCTTCAGGGGGAAGTTATGGCGGGCCCCACCACTAACCTAGTGGGTTAGTGGGTGGTTTTGTCCCGATCGGACGGCCGGCGGAGCCTCCCCCTCGATCGGACGGTGGGGAGGTCATCCCGAGGCGGGGCCGCCCGGACGACGCCGACGGCGAAGAGGCGGCCGGACACGGCGGTGGCCGGCCATGGCCGAGGCCGGCCATGGCCGGGCCACGGCCGGGGCCGAGGCCGGCCATGGCCGAGGTCGGCCATGGCCGAGGCCGGCCATGGCCGGGCCATGGCCGTGGCCGAGGTCGGCCATGGCCGAGGCCGGCCATGGCCGGGGCCATGGCCGAGGCCGGCCATGGCCTCCGCCGGCCATGGCCGCGGCCGGCCATGGCCGCGGCCGGCCATGGCCGCGGCCGGCAATGGCCGCGGCCGGCCATGGCCGGGGCCGGCCATGGCCGCGGCCGGCCATGGCCGGGGCCATGGCCGCGGCCGGCCATGGCCGGGGCCATGGCCGAGGCCGGCCATGGCCGCGGCCGGCCATGGCCGAGGCCGGCCATGGTCGCGACCGGTCATGGCCGAGGCCGGTCATGGCCGAGGCCGGCCATGGCCGCGGCCGGCCATGGCCGGAGGGGAACCGCCGGCGGCGGTTCCTCCCCTAAAGGTGGGGATGAATGGGGCCCACTCCCATGATCTCCATGAGAGATCATGGGGGTTAGGGGGGCCCACCCATGATCTCCATTGATGGGGATCATGGGGGTCTCCTTTTCCTTATAAATTAAGGTGGAGCCCATCAATATATATATATATATATATATATATATATATATATATATATAGATATATAGAAGAAATTGCCAATTCTTCTTCAATATAGAATCTATATATCATTCTTCTACTTTTTCTGTCTTTTTCTTCTTCTATAGAAGAAGATTATATATGTGTTGCGGATCGCTCAAAACTCCTGGTATATTGGACTAAATTGGACCACCTTTGTTCGTAGAGCGATCGAGTGTGCAAACAGTCACAAAAAATAGAAAACTGATAAGACAAATTTTTAACGTAAAAAAACTCGTTAATTGGGTGATATATCGGATTTGTGCTAACCAAACCTCTACTATTTGTAGGTTGTTGTACATGACTTTTGTAAAGAACTTGTGGGCGACATGCCGCCTTTCGTACAGTTGTTAGAAGAGAGAAACAGAAGAGCTCAGAGGGTGATAGGGGTCACCGCTCACAGAGCTAAGTATTTCTTTGTGAGTTGTGGGGTGTGATGCGCTAACCGCGCTTTGAAGTCCTCTGTTGGTGCTCGGAAGTGGCAGCAGTTGGTTATCCTCGTCCTGGAGTCTAGGGCTTGGAAGTTCAAGCGACGCTTTCTGCGTGTCTTTATCTTCTACAGCTTGTCTCTTGTTGCATTTTAAGGAGCCTAGAGTGGTTGACTTGTTGTTGACTCATAGGTGTGTTACTGAATTGAGGACGTTGGGAACGTTGTGTGCGCCACTCTCTTGAGTGTAGTTGAGCGGTCCTTCGCAGGCTCTGAAGTTGGTCTTGTAAACTTCTGGCGCTGCGGGGCACACAAACTTGGGAGCTCTAGCGGACTTGGTCTGTTGACATTGAGGAAGCTTGTGGTTTACTCGGTCGCCACGCAGGCGGATGACGACAGAAGGCAATTATTGGACTTCCTGCATTTTTCGAAGTGTTTGATGAATCTTGTGGGTGGCTTCGATGGTCAAGATGGATTTTGACGGTCTTGACGGACTTTGGCCGTCAAGATGGATTTTTGCGGTTTAGACGGACTTCTACGGTGTAGACGGGCTGCTACGGTCTAGGAAAACTCTAACACTCTAGACTTACTTCGACAGTTTAGATGAACTTCGGTGGTCAAGACGAGGTGCGTGCAGGAGTGGTCTGGATAGCAGAGCATACATAAGCACGTTGGAGGCGCGCGCGAGAGCGCCCAAGGAAGATATGCGTGCAAGAGCACACAAGGAAGAGACACGCGCAAGGAAGCGACACGCATGTGGGGTGCCCAAGGAAAGGACGCGGGTGGGAGTGCGCAAGGAGGAAGCGTGTGCAAGGAAGGGTGCGCACATGAGCGTGCAATAGGAGGAGAAATGGAGGAGAGAGAAAGTCGTAGGAGAAAAGGAAGAGAGAAAAAATCTATAGGAGGATTTTTCGGGGTTAGATGAGAGTTCAAATGAAGGAAGACCAGTCCCTATTTTTAGATTTCAAGAGGGGTGATACGCCCGGAAATGGTTATGTATTTTAAACGCAAGTGCACGCGTCGGGTCAAGTAATAATAAGTGAGTAAAAATCGTTCCCACGAACAGGTGTTAAATTAAGTGCTTGCAAATACAAGTTGTGTCTTTTCTTTAAATCTAAGTAAATCAAAATGATAATTTTAGATTATTAAAAACTATAAATGAAAACTCATAATTAAAATAAACTAAAGATCCTTGGGAAAATAATTTCTTATCAGTTATGTGAAATAATCCTATATCATGATTTTCTAAGTCTAGTGCGATAAATTTTTGAATGTGACTTTATGAAATGTGTGATGAATTATCTTGCAATGATTTTAGAATAGAAATCTGTGTCTCTCGATATCGGAACTTCATAATCCCTTATCATCTCTAACTCAGGTGAAATAAAGAACCGCATAAAGAATGCAAATCTATGTTGCTTACACCAAGAGAAAATCTCTTTCTCCCTTCAAATGTTGTATCGAATTTATGGCGTACTTACGCATCTCATCTCTTGAATTATAGAGCGTAATAAAAAGATGAAACATCGGTCAAAAGTTCTACAATAAAGATTATAAATTCAATAAAGAACATTCATCAAACAATCACAATGAGAAAACTAGAAAATATTCATCACACAAGAAAAGTACTCTCACAATACAAGATTAAAATGATTTAGTTCATAACGATAACGGAAACACACACAACGTTTGGAGAGATCTTTCAATATATGATGGTTCAACGCTTAATCGATGCATGATTCTTTTCATGACGTCGTTTGTTCGATCAGCCCGAAGATCTGCCTTCTTTCTTGCTCTTGCCACCCTCTCCAATGGAGGTTTTCCAAATCTTAGAAGAAGATCCCTCTTGAAATTTAATTTTTCTCCTCCCAAGAATAATGGATTCTGTAGAGATTTCCTTCTCTTAAAACATTCGGTCTCTTTCAAAAGAAGCATTCGTCCATATTTGAAACTGACGCCAATTTTGAAATTCAGAATTTGAAATTTGTCTAGACTGCGTTGTAACCTTTTTTTTAAAAGGTTGCAACCTTTTTTTAGGTCATGATATTTGGGCGGATTTTTTTCTCCAAACAGATTTCTTTGATGTTTCTAACAAAAATACATTGAAAAAATATCGAATTAACCATAAATCAAATAAATATGAATTTACTTAATTCCTATTTCATTTAAACTTATTTTCTTCATTTATGACGAGTATTAAATCCAAAAATGGGTTAGATAACTTCTTTTTGAGAAGTTATCAGGGGGCGACCCGGTGATTTCTCCTGATAACTATCAAACTGATGAATAGAAATGCCCAAAACCAGGCACGTGTATCATGACTTTTATCGAAATGATAAGACTACCCTCGGACTGTTTAACCCCCAATGTAAAAACCAACCGCCCCTCCCGCGAGGGGAGGGGCGGTCCGGTGAGGTCGGAGGAGAATGGAGGCCGCGCTAAGGCTGCCCCAACCAGGTTAGGGCGGCTGCGCTGCCCTGCGAGGAATGCCGATGAGGTGGCAGGAGACTATGTTATTGCCCGCCCTAGGTGGGTAGAGGCCGCCCAGGTGGGGCAGTCGGAGGGCCGCCCAACCTTGGCAGTCTTGCCCTTGATACGGGGGGGGGGGGGTCGACGAAGGGAGGGAGGCTATGTTTTCACCTGCCCTAGATGAAGAACATGTCACCTGACCTAGACGGCCTTACCACCCACTGCGGGGAGGCGGGGCGCCGAGGGGCAGGCGACCATGTTTTCGCCCTACCTAGGAGAAGAATTGGTTGCCCGCCGCGGGCGGCCTTGCCCCCACCGCGGGGGATTGGCGTGGAGAGGATGAGAGGACATCGCTAATGGGGGCGACAACAAAGGTGCTGCCCAGATGGGGTTGCTAGAAGGCCGCCCGATCTGGGTGGCCTTGCCCTATGCCAGGGTGACTGCAACCTGGGCGCCTCTGCCCTCCCTATCGGGCAACAGTGAGCGGGGTGGCGGAGCTGAGGAGGCTCTTCTCCTGGTGGTTTCGTCTCGGGGTTGTTACGCCCCCGGCGGTTTCGCCGCTAGCTGCACCCCAAGCATGGTGGTGCAGATAATGCTTTGAGGGGACCCCATCATTTGCCCCCAAACTCCCCGCATCTTAGAGCCAAAGTGAATGAAAGGTGAGGACTTTTGCTTTAAAGTTGGATTACGTGTGCGGCGATTTGCGGAGATTATGGCCAAGGTGACCGATGCGACAAAGGCGCGGAAGGTGGGCAAGCTACTGAGCGAAGCCTTGGTTGCGGTGGTGTGTGCATGATAAAACGCACATGAGGTGCAAAGGGTGGAAGGTGTAAGGGGCGTATTGTGCGCCATGAGACAGGAGTGGTGTGCACAATTGGTTCAGTGTGTGCGAAGCGCGCACTAGGCGCAATGTGAATGGAGCGTGGAGTGTGTAATCGTAGAATTTGTGCAATGTATGTGTAGAGCGCAAAATGCGCGATGTGCGCACGGAGCATATTGTGTGTGGGGGGCACAATGTGCGCAGTTTGCGCGTTAGGCATGATGCGTGTGATGTTGAATAGGGTATGTTGTGTGCATTTGTTGCTTTATGTTTGCGAAGGCTCAAGCGAATATTTGACCTTCCAGATAGTGAGGCCTTGCCAATAGGGGAGGCTGATGTCATGGACCTCCTTGTCAAATTATGGAGCAGACTGATGTTTGAGGGGGACGATACGGGGTACCTACAAGACTAGAAGTTAAAATCTTCCATATGGCGGCGTGGACGCGTTGTTGAGGCGTAGTCGAGCTTGATGTTGAGGTCGGGCAGTCTGGCGAGTTGAGACCGGGCGGTCTGGCGGTCTGGCGATCTGGAGGCTTGTCCCAGCAGTTTGGTAGCCGGGTTGGAGACCGGGCGGTCTGGCAGTTTGTCTGGCATCCTGGAGGCTTCTCCTAGTGGCTTAGTGTCGAAATGTTGTTGGCTGGTGTCTGGCGGTCTGTCTATGGCGGCTTGGGGATAATGGTCGCTTGTCCTCTACATTGTAGTGGTCGTGCGGTTAGGCTAACCGTGCAGCTTATGCGCCTTGTATAGATTTGTGTTCATGTAATTATTAGTCTCACATTGCTTATTTGTAATCTCTCTTCTCTTTTTCATTCTATAAAAGAGAGGTCATACCTTTGTAATAGATACCTTTTTGGATAATAAAAATTCCGTTACTCCAATTTTTCGGTCTCTTATTTTCTGTTCGCATATGGTATCAGAGGGATCGATCTTTTCCTCCTGATTTTTAGCCCTCTCTGTCCGCGTGACCTATCCGCACGACTTGTTCCTCTTTTCGCGACCTGTTCTCGCGACCTGGTTCTTCTCTTGTCGCGCCCTGTTCCCGCGATTTCTTTCTTCCCTTGTGTGGGCAACCTCTCTGCCCCTCCTTTCTAGCTGTTCCCGCTCTCTAGTCGCCGCGACCTATTCCTAAGTCGCCGCAACCTGTTCTCCTTTGTGTGGCCTCCTTTTCTAGCCGCTCCTGCTTGTTAGTCGTTGTGACCTCCTCTTTAGCCGCGCGACTTATTCTTCTCTCTGCTCTCTTCTATGACAACTTCCAATATCTCTACCTCCACTACTCCCATTGTCGCTCCTCCTCCCACTCCTACTCATTCGGGAAACCTTGGCACCGTTTCCAAACTCATCGGTCCCAACTACCCGGATTGGAGTGGATCCTTCACCTTCCTTCTCTGCTCTCAACACAAACTCCATCTCACCGATGACCCTCCTCCGCAAGATTCCCCTCTTTTTGATGATTGGGATGTCATCGATGCCCTTGTCCGCACATGGCTGGCTAACAGTCTTTCTGATGAATGCCTACCCGTCATCCGTCATGATGAGATGGTCAAGGTTACATGGCTTCATCTTGTCGCTCTCTACTCCAAGGTGGCTCAGACGCCTCGCATTTATACTTTGTATGCAGACCTCTTTGCCCATCCCTTAATGTCTTATGTTGCTGCATACCAACAAGTTCAGGCTCTCGGAGGCGAAATTCTCCAGAATCGCCCCTTCTCTGCGGATCTAGCCGAGCAACACAAACACTTCCAAGAGCTTCTGGTTGTGTGATATCTTATACGACTGCCTGAGTCCTATGATATGATCCGTAAACAGATCCTTGGCGAGGCAGAGTCTCCCACCTTAGATGTCACTGCTGCCCGCATATCCGCGGTTACCTCTCTGCTACAACATCCCCTGTTATCCTCCCCTCCTCAACCGGACAATTATGCTCACTACACTCAGCGGACTGGATTTCGTGGTCGAATCCATCAATTAGGCGAACGCGGTGTTGCCCGCTTTCTCTGCTCTCACTGTGGCCGCACTGGCCATATGGTTGATCGCTGCTGGAAGAAACATCCTCATATTCGACTAACGGGTGACGCTTCCACCTCCTCTTCAAAGCAGTCTGCTTCGGTGGTCACATCTTCAGATAGTGCTCATGTTGCTACTCAAGGTAAATGACTGATCGACTCTGGTGCTACCAATCACATGACTGACAATACTAAGTGTTTTCTCTCCTAGACAAACATGATCGGTTGCCCCCTATCTTTATTTCGGATGGCTCTCCCTCACCGGTCAATGGGACAGGAGTGGTTCAAGTCACTCCATCTCTTCGCTTGGAGGATTCCCTCTACGTGCCCACGTTCCCTTGCAATTTACTTTCTGTCACTTTTTTGTGCAAGCAACTACAGTATTCTGTCACATTCAATCCTACCTCTTGTTCTTTTCAGGATCTGGGCTCCCAACGGACGATTGCTACTGGGACTGAGAGTGGCGGCCTCTACTTCCTCGACAACGTTTCCGCATTGTCCGCTTCCTCCTCCACTGATATTCTCCAGTGGCACCTCCTTCTTGCTCACGCTCCTCCACGACTTCTTCGTCAGCTTATGCCTCACCTTCCTCTGCAGAGTCCTCCCCTCAACTGTGATGCATGTCAGCTTGGAAAGCATCACTGCTCCTCCTTCTCACCTAAGCAAGGTTGTGGATCTTCCCGACCGTTTGATCTGGTGCACTCCGATATCTAGGAACCCGCTCCTACCCTCACCATAGGTCGGGGTAGTTCATATTTTGTAATCTTTATTGACGATTTCTCCTGCTGTACTTGGGTGTGTCTTTTACGAGATCGCTCTGAATTGTTTCATGTATGGACATCCTTTTGTTATATGATTAAGAATCAATTTGACGTCTCTATTAAAATCTTTCGCTCTGATAATGCAAAGGAATATCTTAGTCATGATTTGTCCTCCTTCTGTATGAAACATGGTATTATTTATCAAACTAGTTGTGTCTATACCTCATAGCAAAATGACGTGGCCGAACGCAAAAACCGTCACCTCCTTGATGTTGCGCGCACTATGCTGACTCAAATGCAGATTCCTCGCTCTTATTGGGGCTATGTTGTTCTCATCTCCTGCTATCTTATCAATCGCATTCCCTCTACCGTTTGATAACTTCTTAAATGAAGTTATCTATGTCCATCTTATTTGACACAAAAATAGTGAAAAGATGTTCTATTGAGTATAAAAAGATGATAAAATTCATATTTAACTTATGTTTGAGTAATTTGATCATTTTCTAATGTTTTCTTGTTAGAAATGCCGAAAAACTCAATCCAAAGAAGGAATGCTGAAGCAGTTTTCTGTGCTGGCAAAGTTGTCATAACAACTTTTTTAGTTATTATAACAACTTTCGAAATTTCAAAATTCGAATTTTAAAAATCTGCAGCGATTTGAAAAGTGAAAGGAGGCATCCTTTCAGATGGGAGCACGAAATTAAAGCACAAAATTGGCCTGAAAAGGGGATTATTATTCATTCTTTAAAAAGGAGAAAGAGAGGGAGATTGCTTGGGAGAAGAAGAACTAGGGCAAAGCAGGATCTTGAAGAAGGGTTGCTTGTACGCGAATTGGAGAGCATTTTCCTGCACTATTTTACATTCTTATCATCATGTGTTGTAAGATCTTTCCTATTTTTGTGGTGTTCTCCCCCTCCATTATGAACTAAATTCAAAAGTCTTGTGTGTTGTAAGAACTTAGACTTATTATGATGATTTGATTTCAATTTATCTTTCATGTTGGTTGATGATCAATCTTTATTGGGATTATGTATTTTATTTGTGGAATTTTTGAGTAAGTGTTCTTCTCCTAGATAGTGTGGCGAGATTCGAGAGAGGAGTCATGTTATTCTAAGGTTGAATCCTCATTATGCGCGGCGAGATTCGAGATAGGAGTCGCGTGATTCTTTAGTTAAAATTCCATCGTTCTACTGCGCTGCGAGACTCGAGAGAGCAGAGGCGTAAGTGTAACATAAGTCCTGATATAACTCTGAGAAAGTAAGAGATTTCATCTCAAGTTAGCAATATCGATTTTAGCACTTCATGTTATTCTAAATCCGCCTAAGTTAGAGATAACTAGGGGAAGTAGGGTAAGCGGATTTCGGAGATCGAGAGATAATATTATCCATCTTAAAAATCGTTGCAGGATAGTAATTACCCAATCATGAGAGATTACTTATAAATATACGTCATAATAGTCTAAGGGAAACAACATGCAAGACTAATTCTCCAATTTAAGAAAAAGCATTATAAAGAGGAACTAGTAGTTATTATTATCGCTAGTTTAGCTTAACTAAATCACACCAATTATCTCACTTGAATTTAAGGAAAAGGTTAATCTAGTAGTTGCGAGCACTAAATCATTCACTTTCTCGAGAGAACGACCACTTCTCACTTTATATTACTTGAACCGGCACGTACACTTGCGTTATTTTATATATACATTACCGGGGTACCAAGTTTTTGGCGTCGTTGCCGGGGAAGTGTGACAGATTTAGTGAGTTATTTCTTGCAATATTAGCAAGATCTGAGTAATTAGAGATCAAGTGTTTGTTTGTTTTTTTAAATCATTAAAAGTTAGTTTAGTGTATGTTCAGATATAGGCAAGTTGAGTTATTACCTTTAAATTCTGAAATCGAACGTTCTTGTAGACAGAACCGAAGAGAAGCTCGAAACGTTAATATTATTCATCTTGCGATGGATAATCCTGCGCAAGATAATGCTAATAATAATGATGGTCATGTGGATCAAAATGGCCAACCTGCGGCCCCACGAATGACTTTTCATGATTATAACACACCTCTACGAGGAGGTTTGCATTTCAGCATTGCTCGACCAGTAATTGCTGCAAATAATTTTAAAATGGATCCTCTGATTATGCAACAAGTGCAGAATAATAAGTTTGGAGGTTTTAGTCATGAAGACGCAAATTCTCATTTGAGAAATTTCCTAGCAATTTGCGATATGTTTAAATTCAATGGAGCATCTGAAGATGCAATAATGTTACGATTATTTCCATTTTCTTTAGAAGGAAGGGCGAAGGATTGGTTAGACTTGTTGCCTAATGATTCAATCACGACATTAGACCAGTTGGTTGAAAAATTCTTAAATAAATATTTCCCATCATCTAAGACTGCAAAACTGATTAGGGACATAACCACCTTTACACAAAATAATGGGGAAACTCTTTACGACGTTTGGGAGTGTTTCAAGGAGTTACTAAGGAAATGTCCACATCATGGGTTGGCCCAACATCAACAAGTATCTACCTTTTATAATGGGCTACAGATGGCAACTAAGATTTTAGTTGACGGAGCTGCAGGGGGTTCTTTGATGAAGAAATATCCCGAGGATGCCTATTCTATATTAGAAGATCTAACCTCAAATAACTACCAAACATATGAGAGACAAGAGAATAATAATCCGGTGGGAATCCATCAAGTAGACCAATTAACATCGTTGGCCGCCCAAATGGCCTCACAATTTAACCTGATTAACAAAAGATTAGACTCATTATCAACCACGACATCTAATGCTCCACTTACAGTTGAACAATTAAATCAAACTACTGAAGAAGCAAATTATGTGGGCGGGCCACAAAGGCAAATTCCACCAGGATTCGCGAATCATTACCATCCCGAGTGGCGAAATCATCTGAACTTATCGTAGAAGACTAATTAAGAGATGAACCAACCGGGGGGATTTAACCAAAACCCGAACCCACCTCCAAATAATGTTTCACATCAGCAAGTAAATCCTAGGAGAATGACAGATGAATTCATCTTAGGAATGTTTCAAAAACACGATTCTAAAATGGTAGGAATCGAATCTTCCTTAAGGTCTTTAGAGACAACTTTAGGCCAACTGCAAACTCAATAAACCAAAGACCAATGGGATCTCTACCCTCTGACACCACACCTAACCCTAATAGAGATGATCACAATGCCCATTGCAAGGCTATAGCTTTAAGGAGTGGAGTAGAGATAGCAAGCGGGGATGGGTTGTTGGAGAAAGCAAGAGAGGAAGAGAAGAACGAGAGGAATAATAAGTCAAGAGAATTAGAGAAGGAAAGTCCTAGTGAGATTAAGGAACCGGTGGTAAATCAAACCGATAATCCATTTAACAAAAAGAAATCATCTACCCTCCACCACTGTTTCCATCTAGGCTCGTTAAGAATAAACTTGATATGCAATTCCAAAAATTTATGGACATGTTTAAGAAGTTAACTATAAATATTCCGTTTGCTGAGGCACTTGAGCAAATGTCTAGTTATGTCAAGTTCATGAAGGACATCTTTTCTAAGAAACGAAGATTTATCGATAAGGAGATAGTTGCACTAACTGAATAGTGCAGCGCGATTCTACAAAATAAGTTACCTCAAAAACTGAAGGATCCTGGAAGTTTTACAATTTCATGTTCGATTGGAATGAAATTTTTCGGAAGAGCATTGTGCGACTTGGGGGCCAGCATCAACTTGATGTCGTTATCTATTTACACCAAATTAGGCATTGGGGAGATCACACCAACATCTCTTATGCTCCAATTGGCTGATAAATCTTTAGCATTTCCTAAGGGAGTGGTTGAGGACGTACTGGTTAAGGTAGAAAAATTTATATTTCCAACTGACTTTGTTGTGTTAGATATGGACGAAGATAAGGAGGTGTCGATTATTTTAGGATGACCCTTCTTAGCCACAGGACGCACCCTCATAGATGTCCAAAAAGGTTAATTAACAATGAGAGTCAATGACGAGAAAGTAACGTTTAATGTCCTTAAGGTTATGAAATTTCCTGATGATAAAGAGGAGTGTTATTCGAGAGAAGAAGTTGTTGTGCCCCCAAGGTTGATACATGAGGGTGATGATCTAGAACATGAGTTGCTGAGTATTCTAACTCATGAAAAAAGAGAGGACAACTTAGAAATGGAAGAGGTGGTCAAAACATTAGACTCATATGGCAAGTTACCAATTGATAGGAACTTTGAAGTTATAAGTAGGACCATCGAGCCTATAGTAATGAAACCATCCATTCTTGAACCACCCATATTAGAGCTAAACCTTTACATTTGAAATATGTTTTACTTGGGGAAGATAACACCTTACCAGTTATCATTGATGCATCATTGGAAAGGGAGAACGAACTAAAACTACTGGAAGTTTTGAGAGAGTTTAAGGGTGCCATTGGTTGGACTCTAGCCGATATCAAGGGAATCAGCCCGTCCATTTGCATGCATAAAATATTATTAGAAGAGGGGGCAAAAGGGTCCATAGAACATCAACGTAGGCTTAATCCTCCAATGAAAGAAGTGGTAATGAAAGAAATAATAAAGTGGCTCGACGCGGGTATTATCTACCCCATCTCAGATAGCAAGTGGGTGAGCCTAGTGCAGTGTGTACCGAAGAAGGGGGGAATGACTATTGTTCAAAATGAGAATAACGAAATCATATCCACTAGGGCCGTCACGGGCTGGAGAATATGTATGGACTATAGGCGATTGAATAAAATGACTAGGAAAGATCATTTTCCACTTCCATTCCTTGACCAAGTCCTAGATAGATTGGCGGGTAGTGAGTACTTCTGTTTTCTAGATGGATATTCGGGATACAAGCAGATCATGGTTGCACCCGAAGATGAAGAAAAAATGACCTTTACGTGCCCATTTGGAACTTTTGCATTCCGGAGAATGCCTTTTGGGTTATGTAATGCACCCGCCACATTCCAACGTTGTATTATCGCTCTCCTTGCTGAGTTAATGGAAGAGGGGATTGAAATTTTCATGAACGATTTTTCTGTGTTTGGTCGATCATTTAATGCTTGTTTGAGAGTATTAAGTAAAGTTTTGAGAAGGTGTGTTGAAACTAATTTAGTGTTGAATTGGGAGAAGTCCCATTTTATGGTACGAGAAGGAATTGTCTTAGGATAGAAAGTGTCTGATAAGGGGTTGGAAGTTGACCGAGCGAAGGTGGAGGTTATAGAAAAACTCGCCCCACCGACGAGAATGTTAAGCGCATTTGTAGTTTCTTAGGGCATGTGGGGTTCTACCGACGGTTCATAAGAGATTTCTCAAAAATAACTAAGTCGTTATGTAATTTTCTTCAAAAAGACACCGCATTTGTTTTCGATGCTAAGTGTTTAGAGGCTTTTGAAACACTGAAAAAAAAAGCTTAGTCTCTGCACCTATTGTTAGAGCACCGGAGTGGTCATCGTCCTTTATTCTCATGTGTGACGCAAGTAATTACGCAGTAGGTGCTGTGTTAGGACAAATCCACGATAAGGTCTTTCATGTAATCTATTATGCAAGTAAGACCCTTATAAATGCTCAAATAAACTACACTACCACAGATAAGAAACTCCTTGCGGTGGTCTTTGCATTTGAAAAGTTTCGAGCATATTTGATACATTATAAGGTTGTAGTTTACACGGACCACGCCGCGATACGATACTTAGTGGACAAGAAGGATGCAAAGCCTAGACTCATTAGGTAGGTTCTCCTTCTTCAGGAGTTTAATTTTGAGATCAAGGACCGGAAAGGAGCTGAAAACCCGGTAGCTGACCATTTATCACGACTAGAGCAAGAGTGTGAAAGGGATAGTCACGTAGAGATCAACGAAAATTTTCCTGATGAGCATGTACTAGCAATCACAGAAGGTAACACTCCGTGGTATGCAGATTTTGTTAACTACATCGTTAGTAGAGTGCTCCCTCCGGATTTTAATTACCAACAAAGGAAACGGTTTCTTCATCAGGTGAAATTCTACTTATGGGATGTGCCATACTTATTCAAAATCTGTGCGGATCAAATTATTCGTAGGTGTGTTCCTGAAGTTGAAGTCCAAAGTATTTTGGAAAAATGTCATGCTTCTCCATACGGAGACCGTTTTCGGGGAGATCGTACTGCTATGAAAGTTTTAGAAGCAGGATTTTATTGGCCGACACTATTCAAGGATGCCCATACCTTTGTAAAACAATGTGACGGATGTCAAAGAGTGGGAAATATTCATCGTGGTGCAAGCATGTCTATGACTAAAATTCTAGAAGTCAAAATATTTGACGTGTTGGGGATAGATTTCATGGGTCCTTTTGTAAATTCAAACGGGAACTTGTATATTCTGCTAGCGGTAG
Source organism: Platanthera zijinensis (assembly GCA_039513925.1). Lineage (NCBI taxonomy): Eukaryota > Viridiplantae > Streptophyta > Magnoliopsida > Asparagales > Orchidaceae > Platanthera > Platanthera zijinensis. The sequence goes on along the minus strand of CM077084.1, from coordinate 57,108,417 downwards.
ATTATGTCTCAAAATGAGTAGAGGCAATAGCCACACAAAGAAATGATGGCAAGGTTGTATTAAAATTTCTCAAGTCTAACATCTTCACTAGATTTGGTACACCTAGGGCTATAATTAGTGATGGAGGGGTGCACTTTTGAAATTTACAATTTAAATCACTTTTGAAGAAATATGGAGTAACTCATAAGTTGCCCTTGCCTACCACCGCAAACCAATGGTCTAGCTGAAGTTTCAAATCGAGAGATTAAATCAATATTAGAAAAAACGGTAAATGTCACTCGCAAGGATTGGTCGCTAAAGCTAAATGACGCTTTATGGGCCTATAGAATGGCATTTAAAACTCCTATAGGATTGACCCCGTACAAAATGATTTATGGAAAGGCGTGTCATCTTCCGGTGGAGTTGGAACATAGAGCTTATTGGGTCGTAAAAAATTTGAATTTTGATTTTCAAGAGACAGGGAAGAAAAGACTACTACAGATTAATGAATTGGATTAGATTTGATCGAATGCATACTAGAGCTCGAGGGTATATAAGGAAAAGACAAAGAAATGACATGATTCAAGACTAATTGTAAAAGAGTTCAAGACGGGACAATTAGTCTTGTTATTCAACTCGAGACTAAAATTCTTTCCAGGCAAACTTAAGTCTAGATGGTCAGGACCGTTTAAAGTAAAAGAGGTGCACCTGTTTGGAGTAGTAACGATTTGCAATGAGAAGGATGGCTCTGAGTTCAAAGTGAATGGCCAAAGATTGAAAGAGTATTATGTAGATAATGATCATCGTGAGGCGATGGTCATAAATTTACAATGACAAGTTGACGCAAAACGTCAGGCCGGGACGTTCTAAACGAGGCGCTTGGTGGGAGGCAACTCATCGATTAGATATATATATATAATTATATAAAACAGTTATTTTGTTTTTGCTACAGAATTTTTCATTTTGGGAGGAAGTATGTTGTATCCCTTACTTAATTTTGACTGAGAATCACTAAGAGAATATTTAGAGTCTTTGGATGAGTCTAAATTGGATTAATAAGGGTTAAGAAAAGGTAAAAATGACAAAAATTTTAAGTCCTGACTTTTGTTGTGACTACCCCATTACATGCGTAATGGGATTTTGTTTACTGCCTGCTTCTTATAGCGTCGCGCTGATGGCGGTTCAGCGCCGGTTCAACTGAACTGGCGCGCGGTTTAAATTCCCAAGTGCTTGTTGAAACAACCCCATTACATGCGTAATGGGATTAATTTCTCTGCCACTCCCCTCTTACATCGCGTGCGGGCAGTTCAATTTCCGGTTCAGTAAATCGGCGTGCCAATTACTCCTAAGATGGCGGTTAAAAATTTATTAAACCATTAATCCCGTTTAATCTAAACCGAAGCCGGGTGTAATCAATTAATTAAATCCTTTTTTGTTTTATAAGGCATTTTATTTTTTCCCCTTGCCTCATTCCACACTCCACCGACTAGAGTTAGAAAGGAATTGCGTCGAGTGAAGTTCGACATTCGAAAGTGCGAAGAGAGACGATCGGCGACGACGACGTCGACGCTGATGCGGCCTTCTACAGCGGAGCACTTGATTTCTGGAGCGGTGCAGGTCGTTCTCTCGCGGCGGCGACTGGTGTTTGCTGGAGATGGAAACTAAGGGAGGTGCCGCGCGCGAATCGTCTACCCTGAGAGCAGTGAGGCCTAGGGTTTCTTTGCTTACAGACTTGGGAGGATTTCTGAGGTATGAACACCCACCACTTCATTTTGCGCATATGATTGTGTGATGCTTGGTAGACAAATTTATTCCTATATTTTGCTTGTGCCTGTTGTTTGGTATATGCTTAGCTAGAGTTATGTCATCTAAGAGGGGAGATAAGAGGAGGAAAGGAAAGGAAGTTGTTAGGGTTACAGAAAAATTTGTTGGAGAGGGTGCGCGGAAGCGTTTTGAGCAGGTGAAGTTCATTCCTTTCATAGAGGAGAGGGGATTCATGATGGAAAAACGAACGTGGAGTCTTGCATACACTGAGCAGATTAAGACGCTCCATTGAGAGTCATTTTGTCACCCACGTACTGAGATTCTGCCTGCTTGGGTGTATGAATTTTACGCGAACGGCCGGGACGTTGAATATGAGACGGTGTTAGTTCAGGGATGGGAAGTTAATTTTTCTGCAGCACGAATTAGTGATATGTTTAATCTGGACAATCAAGAGTATGATGATTACACAGGGATTTTGAACAAAGTTACTCTTGATGAAATGTTGAAAGTTGTGTGTGCCACGCAAGAACCCGAATGGATGAGTAAGAAGCAAACAATTTTGAAAACATCATGCTTAACTCGATAAACTAAAGCGTGGCTCTTATTTGTTAAAGCCGGTGTAATGCCTACCAAACACCCTAATAGTGTGGCAATGGATAAGTTGGCATTGATTTACGGAATCATCACAGGGATGCAATTTGAATTTGCAAAAATCATAACTTTGCAATTACGGCAGAAGATTCGAGGGGAGAAGCCTCGACAGTTATGGTTTCCGTCACTAATCACTGAGCTCTGTAGGGATGCGGGGGTGCCTAAGGAGGCAAATGATATGGTTACACCAGTCAAGCGACATATCAACAAAATAGTCATAGAAGTAAATATCAAACTCAGTACAGGGAAAGATAGGGAAGGGCAAGGAGATGCTCAGAGTTCGCAGACACAAGCAAGGACCCCTATACGTATTAATATTCCAGCAGCCGATCATGGGACCGACCCCGATGTTCTGATGGAACATATTGAGTACATCAAAGCTTATCAGCGCTGTCAGCAGATGTATGCAAAAGAACAGTTTGAGGATCTTCGTGCCAACATGCGAAAGGTCATGGAAAAGGCGAAGATTCCGATGTCAAAGCCGAAATTTAGGATGTTGGGCCAATTTGACGATGCTGGCTATCTTCTGACATCAGACCGAACTAGAGTTGATCCAGCGAAGGTTGCAGAAGCTGAAGAGGATGAAGCTTATGATGAGGATGCAGATGATGATGGGGACGAAGAAGAGTCGGATGATGAGGAAGCAGAGCCTGATGATGAGGCACAGGCCGATGGATCTCCCTAGTGGCCGACTATTATCTTGAGCATTTTGTTCGTTATTCCTCTACTTCGCATCATTAGGATGTTTGATACATTATGTTTTATTTTGGCCTATGCTACTCGCTGACCTATAGTCTATTTTGCTATATAATTTTTGGCTCGTTTCAAGCTTTATCATGCTTTAAATACTCTAAGCTCTAGAATGATATTTATTCACTAATAATTATTTCAAGAAATGTTATGTATGTGTTGTAAGTTTTTGTTCATTTTGGAGCTAACTTGTTTCAGGAAACGAAGTCACTTTTATGTTCGAAGGATTTATTTGTCCTCTGTTGCTAATTTCTTTTGTGATTAAGCCCCCCTTTTATTTTGGCATATGAATTTTCTAAATTTTGGTATATACTCAGTATGCAGAATAAGTTGATTATTCAATTGACTATGATTAGTACCAATGGATACTTAATGAATGAAGATAGTTGAACAATTGTCCACACTTCTGAATTCAGGGGAGTTATTTGAATTCATTTATTTATATCCTTATATCTTTCATTACTGGTCAACATTACAACTTATATACTGCATGTAGTTTTGTTAAGGTCTAGCAATGATTTAAGTGTGTGTGGGGGGGGGGGGTTATCCTCCACTATTTGGGTGCTTAATATTTTGATTGAGCTTGAGGATAATGATCTGAATTCTTACCCCAATTATGATTAGCCTAGACAATCTTAACAGTTCAGACTCTGAATTTTAAGTTAGTATGATATTTGACTTAAGTGTTTTTATGCACAATTTTTTTAAAAAAATTTATTTAGCCTTCCTTGCTAATTCTTGTTGATAATTGACTCCTAGAAATGAATAGGAAAGGATGAGCAAGAACTGAGTTAATGATGTAGACCAAGATAAGGGATTATGTAGTTAAATCATTGTGAGCATTCATGAGTTTCTTTGAGCTTGTTCCTTATCTTTTGCTACACATTACCAAATGATTAAATTCCTAAATTGTCGACTAGTCGTATCTTAATTGACTAGCCATTTATGGGTGTTTCAATTCAGCATATATATAAAAAAAGAGTAAATGTCATAGTGATATGCGGCCTAAGTATGTAGGAGCTTACTTGGAATGATCCCAACTGTGACCAAAACAAACAACAACAAAAAGGAGAAAATCAGAAAAATGATCAATTTTGTCATAGTGATATGTGGCCTAGGTAGACGAATACATACTTGGAATGATCTCAACTATGGAAATAATATTTATATATTTAATGTTTATGAATTGAGCCTCATAATATGGTAATTGATTAGGACTATCGACTATGGATTTTTTCACTCCATTATCAAGCATTCAAAATTGCTAACCAAGCCAAAGCCAAACCCACTTCCATATGAACTAAAAGCTCTTGTCGAGGTTAAGATCAAAAACTTAGCATATTCTCATCCTTTTCAATTCATGCGGAGGGTAAAACAATTGTGTGAGAGTAAATAAATTTTGAAGAAATCACACACAACACCAAAATTTTTAATTGCACTTTTTCTCTTATCAAACTAATGAATTTGTGAGGGTCGAATTTTGAAAGATTGAAAAGCTTATCAGTTGTGTAGTCTTGAGTAAGCTTTGATTGAGTTGGGTTAAGGAAAAGGATCATTGAATTCTCATCTCAATAGCTATTCATTCACTTAAATCAATTTTATAAATTGTCTTTGCTCGGGACTAGCAAAACTTAAGTGTGGGGGTGTGATAACTTTGTAAATGAAGTTATCTATGTCCATCTTATTTGACACAAAATAATGAAAAAATGTTCTATTGAGTATAAAAACATGATAAAATTCATATTTAACTTATGTTTGAGTAATTTGACCATTTTCTAATGTTTTCTTGTCAGAATTGCCGAAAAACTCAATCCGAAAAAGAAATGCTGAAGCAATTTTCTGTGCTGGGAAAGTTGTCATAACAACTTTTTTAGTTGTTATAACAACTTTCGAAATTTCAAAATTCAAAATTTAAAAACCTACAACAATTTGAAAAGTGAAAGGAGGCATCCTTTCAAATGGGGGCATGAAATTAAAGCACGAAATTGGCCTGAAAAGGAGATTATTATTCATTCTTAAAAAGGAGAGAGAGGGAGATTGCTTGGGAGAAAAAGAACTAGGGCAAAGCCGGATCTTGGAGAAGGGTTGCTTGTACGCGAATTGGAGAGCATTTTATTGCACTATTTTGCATTCTAATCATCATGTGCTTTAAAATATTTCCTATTTTTGTGGTGTTCTTCCCCTCCATTATGAACTAAATTCAAAAGTCTTGTGTGTTGTAAGAACTTAGACTTATTATGATGATTTGATTTCAATTTATCTTTCATGTTGGTTGATGATCTATCTTTATTGGGATTATGTATTTTATTTGTGGAATTTTTGAGTAAGTGTTCTTCTCCTAGATAGTGTGGCGAGATTCGAGAGAAGAGTCATGTTATTCTAAGGTTGAATCCTCATTGTGCGCGGCGAGATTCGAGAGAGGAGTCGCGTTATTCTTTAGTCAAAATTCCATCGTTCTACTGCGCTGCGAGACTCGAGAGAGCAGCAGCGTAAGTGTAACATAAGTCCTGATATAACTCTGAGAAAGAAAGAGATTTCATCTCAAGTTAGCAACATCGATTTTAGCACTTCATGTTATTCTAAATCCGCCTAAGTTAGAGATGACTAGGGGAAGTAGGGTAAGCGGATTTCGGAGATCGAGAGATAATGTTATCCATCTTAAAAATCGTTGCAGGATAGTAATTACCCAATCATGAAAGATTACTTATAAATATACGTCATAATAGTCTAAAGAAAACAACATGCAAGACTAATTCTCCAATTTAAGAAAAAGCATTATAAAGAGGAACTAATAGTTATTATTATCGCTAGTTTAGCTTAACTAAATCACACCAATTATCTCACTTGAATTTAAGGAAAAGGTTAAGCTATTAGTTGCGAGCACTAAATCATTCACTTCCTCGAGGGAACGATCACTTCTCACTTTATATTACTTGAATCGGCACGTACACTTGCGTTATTTTATATATACGTTACCGACATACCACCGTTCTCCACGGCAAAACGCCCTTCTCCATTCTCTATCCAGGGATGGATCCGTTTCCTCTCCCTCTCTGTGTCTTTGGGTGCACATCCTTTGTGCACTCTCCTGCTGCCACCCGTGACAAACTCACACCACGAGCCACCAAGTGTGTCTTTCTGGGATTCTCTACCACTCAGAAAGGCTATTGTTGCTTTGACCCGGTTGCCCGCAAGCAGTTTGTCTCTGCGGACGTCACCTTCTTTGAAAATGCGTCCTACTTCTCTCCCGACTCCTATTTTTCTCCTGATATTCCTCCTTCTCCTCCCACCCCTTTCGTTCCTTCTACACATATCGAGACTCCACCACCTTCTCCCTCTCCACCATCTCCTCCAACGTGTCCACCTTCCGAGATATCTCCCTCTTCTCCGCGGTCGTCTCTCTACTCCCGGGTCATCTCTCTCCGCCACGGATGCCCCGGAAACTGAGGAACTCCCCGACCTAGATATTCCTATTGCTCTTCGCAAAGGGGTGTGGATGTGTACTCAACACCCGCTAGTTGTTGTTATTTCATATGATCATCTAACTCCTTCTCGCGGTACGTTTGCCTTAGCTATCTCTACCACTCCCACTCCCCGCACCTACCAGGAAGCTCTTACTATTCCTCATTGGAAGACCGCCATTGATGAGGAAATTGCTACCCTCACTGAAAGGGGTACATGGACCCTTGTTCCTCCCCCTTTGGGCACTGATGTGGTTGGTTGTCGATGGGTATTCATTGTGAAGTTCCGTCCAGACGGCAGCGTGGATCGATATAAGTCCTGCTTAGTCACCAAAGGCTTCACTCAAACTTATGAGGTTGATTACTTTGACACCTTCTCTCCCGTTGCTCGTCTCAGCACCATTCAGGTTCTTCTTTCTGTGGCTGTCAACAGGGATTGACCCATTTCCCAACTGGATGTCAAGAATGTCTTCCTCTATGGTGATCTTCAGGAGGACATATACATGGAGCAACCTCATGGGTATATTGCTCAGGGGGAGACACGAGTATGCCATCTGAAGAAGGTCATCTATGGCCTAAAGCAAAGCCATCTGGCTTGGTTTGACAAGTTCAGCGGCATTGTGCGGTCATTGGTTTTGTAAGAAGTTCAGCCGATCACTCCTTATTCATTCGCAAAACCTCCTTTGGTATGGTGGTTCTTTCTGTATATGTGGATGATATTCTTCTAACTGACGATGACCAGCCTGAGGTAGCTTTGACAAAGAAACACCTCCGACAACACCTGGTCACTAAGGATATGGGCTCCCCCAAATACTTTCTGGGGATTGAAATCTCTCGGAAGCCCAACTCTTTAGTTCTCTCCAAACGGAAGTATGCTCTTGATTTGTTAAAAGAGGCAGGTTGACTGGTGCTAAACCTGCTAGATGTCCCATGGCTTTTGGGGAAGACAAAACCTGGACAGATGACTCGCCTCCTCTATCTGATTCTTCGAGGTACCGGCGTCTGGTGGGCAAACTCATTTATCTCACAGTGACTTGACCCAACATCTCCTATGTTGTAGGCGAGGTTAGCCAATTCATGCAAGCTCCTAGGGAGTGCCATCTACAGTCTGCCCTGAGGATATTAGAGTATGTTAAAGCAGCACTAGGGAAAGGATTGCTTTTTCAGAAGAATGGTCACTTGAGGGTTGAATCGTACTCAAATTCGAGCTATGCTGATGATAAAGGAGACCACAAGTTAACATTGGGTTTTTGCACATTTGTTGGAGGAAATCTTGTGAGGTGGAAGAGCAAGAAACAGTTTATTGTCTCCAGGTCTAGTGCAGAAGCGGAATATCATAGTATGACGTCGACCACATGTGAGTTAAAGTGGTTGCAGGCTCTCATGCTTGACATTGGAGAGTTCTACAACTATTCTCTTCTTATGTTCTGCGACAATAAGGCTGCTATATACATTTCCAAAAATCCGGTCTTTCATGAGAGAACAAAACACATAGATATCGACTGTCACTTTATTCGAGAAGATATTTTGAAGAAATAGATTTGTACTCCATTCGTCACTTTTGACAACGAGTTCGCAGATGTTTTCACGAAGCCGGTGTCTGCTTCTTTGTTTCACATTTGCGACAAGCTGGGCATGATTGATATCTATGCTCCAGCTTGAGGGGGAGTGTTGAGACCGGGCGGTCTGGCGAGTTTAAACTGGGCGGTCTGGCGGTTTGTCTGGCGCTCTGGAGGCTTCTCCAAGCGGCTTGGTGTCGAGATGTTGGATGGTGTCTGGCGGTTTGAGCGATCTGGCAGTCTGTCAATGGCAGCTTAGGGATAATGGTCGCTTGTCCTCTACATTGTAGTGGTCATGCGGTTAGGCTAACCGTGCGGCTTATGTGGCTTGTATAGTTTTGTGTTCATGTAATTATTAGTCCCACATTACTTATTTGTAATCTCTCTTCTCTCTTCCATTCTATAAAAGGGGGGTCATACATTTGTAATAGATACTTTTTTGCATAATAAAAATTTTGTTACTCCAATTTTTCTATTTCTTGTTTTCTGTTCGCACACTTGACATTGGAGATTTATCCAAGAGTGAGAGAAAGGATCTGAGATGTATACGAGGTGTATCTTTGCCTTTATTCTTCCATTGCACACCTTCATTTTGTAGTGGCTTTGTACCTTGTTTGTGGAGCCTTGGTCACTCTTTGTGCATTGCTTGATTGTTTGTTAGCCTCTCACTCCTTTGAGCATTTGCTTGAGATAGCAAGGCATTTGGGGTATTGGCACCGGCATTTTGCGCAGGTAAATCTATCTTGCTTCTTTAACGTTGGAAGTTGGAGGACAAGATTCGGACTATACCATGACTTACTACCAGGGCGAAGTGCGTACGCATCTAGCTTGGTAGTGAAAGGTCCGACTTACAGAGATGGGGGATATCGCAGAGCGCGACGATGAAGGGAGGGCCTTCGAACCACTGGTGAATGCGAAGGGGGCATACCCTGGCGACGCTGCGACCTACTGTGGCGAATAAGGGAGAAACCTTTGATCAGCGGTAGTGATAGGTCGCTAGGGATGGGAGCCCTGAGAGAAGGTGAAGGGCAGACCATTGAACCGCTGGCAAATGCGATGGGGGAGGCCCTGACGATGTCATAGACTACTGCGGTGGATAAGGGAGAGACCTTTGATCGGCGACAGTGAAAGTTTGTAAGGACGTATTCTCGGAGAAATAGTGAAGTTCGGATGCTTCGAACCACTAGCGAACACGAGGGGGCAGGCCCTGGCGACGCCCGATCTACTGTAGCAGATAACAACGAGACCTTTGATCGACAATAATGATAGGTCGATGGGGCTGGGAGCCCTGAGAGACGGTGAAGGGCGGACCTTCGAACCACTAACGAACGCGAGGGGGGCAAGCCCTGACAATGATGCGACCTACTATGACGAATAAGGGCGAGATCTTTGATCGGCAATAGTGATAGGTCGCGGGGACGTTGTCCCAGAGAAACGGTGAAGTTTAGACACTTCAAACCCTGGCGAATGCGAGGGGGCAGACCCTGGCATCACTGCGACCTACTACGGCGGATAAGGACGAGACCTTTGATTGACGATAGTCAGAGGTCGTTGGGATTGGGAGCCCCGAGAGACGATGAACGGTAGACCTTCGAACCACTAGAGAATGGGAGGGGGTAGGCCCTGATAACGTCGCGACCTACTACGGCGAATAAGGGCGAGACCTTTGATTGGCGACAGTGAGAGGTCACAGGGACATGGTCCCGGAGAAACGGTGAAGTTTGGATTCTTCGAGCCGCATGCCAATGCGATGGGGGCAGGCCCTGGCAATGTTGCGACCTACTACGACAGATAAGGACGAGACCATTCATCGGCGACGGTGAGAGTTCACTTGGTATGGGATCCCAAGCAATAAGGGAGTGAGGTGCTCTATAGCATGGGGGCATGAAGCCCTGTAGCACGTGAGAGGGTGCTCAACAGCGCAGGGGCATGAAGCCCTATAGTGCGGGAGCAGGTGCTCAGTAACACGAAGGCATAAAGCCCTACATCGCAGGAGTAGGAGATCAGCAGCGGGCTAGCATGAAGGCCAATAGAGCAGGAGTGGGTGCTCAACAATGCGCGAGCATGAAGGCCTACAACGCGAGAGCGGGTGCTGAGCAGCGCGGGGGAATGAAGCCCTGTAGCGTGGAACTGGGTGCTCAACAACATGAGGGCATGAAGCCTTGTAGTGCGAGAGCGCGTGCTCAGCAACGTGTGGTCATGAAGCCATGTAGCGCAGGAGCAGGTGCTCAGTAGTGTAGGAGCATGAAGCCCCGCAGTGTGGGAGCAGGTGCTCATCATCGTGGGGGAATGAAGCCCTATAAAACGAGAGAGGGTGCTCAGCAGTGCGAGAGCGGGTGCTCAGCAGCGCGCGGGCATGAAGCCCTACAGCGTGGGAGCGGGCACCCAGCAATGTGGGGGGGGGGGATGAATCCCTACAGTGCGAGAGACGGTGCTCAGCAACGCGGGAGCAAGATCTCAACAACACGGGGGAATGAAGCCTTGTAGCGCTGGAGCAGGTGCTTAGTAACGTGAGGGCATGAAGCCCTGTAGCGCAGGAGTGGTTGCTCAGCAGCGCGGGGGAATGCAGCCCTGCAGCGCAGGAGAAGTTGCTTGAGAGCATGGGGGCATGAAGCCCTGCAGCGCGGGAGCTGGTGCTCAACAATACGGGGGCATGAAGCTTTGCAGTGCGAGAGCATGTGCTCAGCAGTACGAGGGCATGAAGCACTGCAGTGCGGGATAGGGTGCTCAACAATACAGTGGCATGAAGCCCTGCAACACGGGAGAGGGTGCTCAACAGCGCGGGGTCATGACGCCCTGCAGCGCAAGAGCAGGTGCTCTACAACATGGGGACATGAAGCCCTGCAGCGCGGGAGAGGGTGCTCAGCAGCGTAGGGGCATGATGCCCTGTAGCGCGAGAGAGAGTGCTCGACAGCGTGGGGGCATGAAACCCTACAGTGCGGGTACTTAGCATCGCAGGGGCATGAAGTCGTGCAGCGCGAGAGCGGGTGCTCTACTGTGCGGGGGCATGAAGCATTGCAGCATGGGAGAGGGTGCTTAACAGCGCGGGTGAATAAAGCCCTGCAGCGTGGGAGCGGGTGCTCAGCAGCGCGTCGGCATGAAGCCTTGCAGCGTGGGAGCTGGTTCTCTACATCGCAGGGGCATGTAGCCCTGTAGTGAGGGAACGGCTTGTCCTTCTTTACGGGCGAACTGTGCTTCCTGAAGTCAGTGAACCTGTTGCTTGGTAATGGAAATTGGGTCTGTAAATCTATCCATGGGAATTTTATTTCGGGAGATCTATACTTGTAACAAAGTTAGATGTAGTTGCAGTAATCAAAGCGCTCATGCGCGTGACAATAATTTGTTAGCAGAAAATAATAATACGAAAAAATGTGAGGACTCAAGCTTTGCGCGATGTACTGGGGGAGATCCCCCTTGCCCGGGGTCTTTGTTTTACCCTTGTTATGGTGTTGTGTTATCCTTTGTTGAGTTATCTGCCCAGGGGGCGCACCGGTTCGGGTCCTGGTTTAGTAGAAATCTTCCGAGGAGTCCCTATTAGACGAGGCACTCGATCTCCATCTTCAGCATATGACAACCTTTTGTGTTGTGGTCAGGTCCTTGATGGGAGTCACAATATTAAGACTGATCACCTCTTTTTGGGGCAAGTGGCCCGGGCCTGAGAAGAGCATCATCATCATTGATAGCGAGTAGTACATTGGTTTGAGTGGTGTTGAGGGGAGTTAAGCCTTGACAATAGTGTTCCCCCCCCCCACTTTGGTTGGATCTGTCGCGTAGTCTGCCACCCTTCTTGAGTATCTTCGGTGGGTCGCATCCCCTATTTATATTTTGGCTACTTTTGATTCGTTGTTGATGCATTTTTGTTGTCAATGACAAATGATGGTGTATGGAACGTTAGGACAAAGTTGTCTGTCGTTCGTCTTGTCTATGCTCCTTGGTGATTGTGTTGCGAACTTCTTCATGAGCAGTCCTTTGAAATGAAGTATCGGGGCTTGAAGCCCCCATTTTGAAACTGAGTTGATGAGTTTTAGATTCTTCAGTCTGAGGGATGGGGTGGGCTGAGCTTGCAACACCGACGGACTCTCTTGCAAGCATGGAGTACATGTAGGCCGACTGTTAAGTTATGGCACGATCCAAAGTCGGCGGAGGTGGGCTGCCTTGTTCGGGGGCAACTTATGAGCTTGTGATGCTCCTCCGTTCCTTAGGAGTGCTAGAATCTCCGTTTGGTTCTCTTCTATATGGCGCATGCGTCCCTCCAATGTCATAACGGGGGAATTTATGGCCTCTCTGGCGGGAGTCGTATTGACGATCGAGTGGGAGAGAGCTGGATTGACGTGCCCCGCAGGGACTGATCTTTTAGTTGTGAGCAGCTCTTCCTATCATGGTCTTTAGTCATGAGTATCATTGTGTAGAGGATACAGACTTCTAAATCTTCGGGGAGTGTTGGGAACTTCTTCCCATAGATGACACCAAACTGTTTTGGATCGCTCAAAGATCCTGGTAGACCGAAGTAAATTGGACCACCTTAGCCTGTAAAGCAGTCGAGCACGCTAACCGTCACTAAAAATAAAAAAACTGACAAGACAATTTTTTTGCTAGGAAAACTCATTAACTTGGTGAAAAATCACATGGTCGGATCTGTGCAAGTCAAGCCTCCACTATTTGTTGGTTGTTATATAGTATTTTTTGAAAAGAATTTGAGGGAGACAGACAACCTCTCGTTACAGTTGTTAAGAGAGAAAGAGAAGGGCTCGGAGGATGACAAGCCATCGCTTACAGAGCTAAGTTTTTCTTCGTGAGTTGTGGAGTGTGATGCGCTAGCTGCGCTTTGAAGTCCTCCGTTAGTGCTCGAAAGCGGGGGCAACTGGTTATTCGCGTCTTGAAGTCTGGGATTGGAAGCTCGAGTAGCGAATTTTGCGCATCTTTATCCTCTGCAGCTTATCTCATATTGCATTTTGAGGAAACTGGGGTGGTTGACTTGTTGCTAACTGGTAGGCTTGTTGCTAAATTGAGGATGTTGGGAACATTGTGCGTCTGATTGTAGTTGAGCGGTCCTTCGTGGGCTTTGAAGTTGGTCTCGTAAACTGCTAGAGGTGTGGGGCACAAGAACTTGGGAGCTTTAGCGGGATTGGTCTGCTGACACTGAGGAGGCTTGCGATTTGCCCGGTCGCCACGCGGACGGCCGTCAGTAGAAGGCAATTCTTGGAATTCCTGTGATTTTTGATGTTCTTGATGAATCTTGCAGGCGGCTTCGGCAATCAAGATGGACTTCAGAGAACTTGGCAGACTTTGGCCATCAAGAGGGACTTTGGCGGTCTAGACAAACTTCAGCTGTCTAGATGGACTTCGGCGGTCTAGACGGGCTTCGGCGGTCTAGACAGGCTTTGGCGGTCTAGACTGGCTCTTGCAGCCTAGACTGGCTCCGACAGTCTAGGCTAGCTCTGGCGGTCTAGACGAAATTTGACGGTCTAGACATACTTCGGTAGTCAAGACGAGGCATGTGCAAGAGTGGTCGGGAGAGCGGGGTGCATGAAAGCACGATGGAGGCGCGCACGAGAGCGTGCAAGAAAGAGATGTGCGCAAAAATGTGCAAGGAAGAGGCGCGTGCAAGAGAGGGCAAGTAAGCGGCGCACACAGGGGTGCATAGGAAAGGACGTGCGCGGGAGCGCACAAGGAGGAGACGCGCGCAAGGAAGGGCATGCAACGGGAGCGCACAACAGGATGAAGAATGGAGGAGGGAGAAAGTCATAAGAGAAAATGAAGAGAGAGAAAATTCATCAGAGGATTTTCGGGGCTAGAAGAGAGTTCAAATGAAAGAGAATCAGACCCTATTTATAGATTTCAAGAGGGGCGACTTGGTATTTTCTCTCGATAACTATCGGATGGACAAATAGAAACGTCTGAAACATGGCACGTGGAATGGATCACGTCTTTTATCGAAATGACAAGACTGCCCTCAGACATTTTAACCCCCAACGGAAAAACCAACCGCCCCTCCTGCGGGGGGAGGGGCAGTCCGATGAGGCGGGTGGACGGAGGAGGCTGGCGGCCGGGGCACGACAACCCCGACCAGTGTCGGGAGGTCGCGCCCCCACGGGGAATGCTGACAAGGGGGTGAGCGGCCATGTCGTTGCCCTCCTTAGGAGGGAAAGAGGCCTCCCAAGTAGGGCGGCCAGAGGGTCTCCCGACCTGGGCGGCCTTGCCCCCACTACGTAGGGCCGGCGAGGGACCGGTAACCATGTTGATGCCCGCCCTAGACGAAGAACAGGTTGCACGACCTCGACGACCTTTCCCCCGAGGGGGCGGGCGAGGAGGGGGTGAGGAGCGGGCAGCCATATTGTCGCATGCCCTAGGAAAAGAACATGCCGCCCAACCTGGGCAGCCTTGCCCCTGACACAGGGGGCTGACGATGGACTGACAAGATCCCTCCCCTAACGAGGGCGGTGATAGAGGGGTCGGGCGGCCTTGCCCTCGGTCGGGGCGACGACAACCTAGGAGCCTCCGCCCTCCCTGTCGGGCAACAGTAAGGGGGTGGTGGAGCCGAGGAGGCTACGCCATGGGCGGCTCTGCTCCGGGCGGTTTTTCCCTAGGGTGGTTATGCCCCTAGCGGTTTCACCGCTAGCCGCACCCCAAGCATTGGGGTGCGGATACCGCTTTGAGTGGACCTTATACATATGTTTTCTCTTCTTTTATATAGACTATATATTTCATCTTCTATATAAGAATATAATTTCTTCTGTATATACATAGGCTTATATTTTATATATAATCTATATTGATTTCTTCATCTTATATATAGGTGGACCGGATCCCTTGGTGGAGTTCTCATTTTGCGAAATAATGGAGCGGAATCAGAAAAAATGGTTAACATGAAAGTTGTAGATATCTCCGAGACGAATAACTTTCATGTTGAACATTTTTTTGATTTGAAGTCGTTTAGACCCCCGATTTGGGCCCCGAAAAATCACAGTCCGAAAATAATTAAATAAAATAATTAATTTAATAATTTTCGGACTGTGTTTTCTCGGGGCCCAAATCGGGGGTGTAAACGAATTCAAATCAAAAAATATTCAACAAGAAAGTTATTCGTCTCGGAGATATCTACAACTTTCATGTTAACCATTTTTTCTGATTTTGGTCCATTATTTCGCAAAATGAGAACTCCACCCCTGGAGTTCCCGCAAGAACTCCAGGGGATCCGGTTCCTATATAGGTAAGGAGTTATATAGAAGAAGAAGAATAAATATATATACTTCTCATATATATACTTTTTAATTCTTATATTGAAGAATTAGCATATATAGTAGGCTTGGGCAAAAAGTTCGGGCCCGGAAAGCCTGTCTGGCCTGGCCCGGCAAAAACCCGGCTAGGCCCGGCCCGGCAAAAGCCCGGCTCTGGAAAGGGTTGGGCTTGGGGCCCTTACCGGTCACCCATTTTTGCCGGTTGCCCGGCCCAGTGCCCGAGCCGGGCCGGGCAAAGCCCGGGCGCCGGGCTTGCCTGAGCCCGGCACCCTGGCTGGCATAAGCCCGGTGCGGGATTTTAATCCCACCTATTTAGGCGGGATTAAAATCTCGCCTAATCATAGGCGAGATTAATTAGGCGGGATTAATCCCGCCATTTTATTAATCCCGCCAGATTACTAGGCGGGATTAATCCCGCCTGATTACTAGGCGGGATTAATCCCGCCTAGTTATTCTGGCCGGCCCGCCAAAAGCCAAGCCCGGCCCGGGCCGGCCTGAAGGGCCTTACTGGGCCCCCTCTTTGAGAGGGAGCCCGGGCCCGGCCCGGCCCAGTTCACACTGAGCCCGGGCCGAGCCCGATTGGTAAAAACCTCGGGCCGGCCCAAGCCCTATCCCATCAGACTTTTTGCTCATGACTACTATATAGGCTTATATTCTTCTTCAAAATTGTTTTCCTTTCCTTCTTTTATATAAGCTATATAGAAGATGCATCCAATAATGATTTTCCTCTTCTTCTTATCCTATATGCTTTTATTCTTAATGTAGAACACGTTTTCTCAAATATTAATGCATGCACTCAAATATGTTGGATCTTGAGGTCCCCTTAGAGGAGGGGGTGAATAAGGATAAATAATATTTTTCGTAAATGTAAAATTTAGGTAAAATTATTAAGAGTTAAGAAAATGTTTTTCACAACCCGAAATATATTTCAAACACTCAGAAATTTAACGAAAAAGATATTATGACTTTATTTCATAAGAGATGAAAAATATAAATAAAGATTTCAATAGAGCTCGAAATCGAGACTACAAATGAAAAACTTCTTTTGAGTTTTTACTGCTCCTTCTCCCAAGGACCGGTAGGCTAAAGCTTATCTCTCCCTAGATACAACTACTAGCCTCCCCATAGAATACTCCACGACCTTGTCCCTGTACACAAGGCGGTGATTTCCCCCTAAGCCACACACAGACCTAGTCGCTACGCACAAGACGGTGATTTCTCTACCGATTACACAGAATAAAGAAAAGTTACAAAATAGAAATATGAAAAGAAAACTCCCCTGGCTTAGAGCACTTGAAGAAGACGATGAATCCTTGCAAAGGTCGTCGGGGTTGTAAAACACGAATGGTCTCTTCTACGCTTTTCAACTTGCTTGCACACTTAGGAGTTTTTCTGGTTCCATGGAGTTATCAGGCTGGGAATTCTCAATACAAAAGCTCGTGGAGGTGTGTATTTCAAAATGCTCGAAATGTATCCGTTTTAAGCAATCTACACTATCGCCCCGCGATAGGTCGCCTGCGCGATATCACCTCAGCCTGCCACGTGGTCCACTCTGTAGTAACCGTGTCAGAATGATGGTGATCATGCTGATCGAGGGCTATCACCCCACGATAGATAGATATCGCACAGCGATATCTGTGAATCATGCGTTATGCCTGAAACTGTCGTGAAAATGGTTGATGTCATCAAGTAGATATCGTCTGGCGATAGCTATAGCCAGCGATATCTCTTTCTTTAAAAATGTTGCAGCTCAATGTCAATCTAAAATTATCAAAGTATTGATCTGGAGATATCTGCACACCATAAGCACAATATGATCAAATACATTCGGGATTTTCTATTTTCAAACCAAGGAATGCGGAACACATGCTTCAACAAAATATTCTTGTTGCGGGTCGCCCAGTCTTTCCCAGTTCGGAGAAATCGGACCGCCTTAGCTCGGAATCGGAATGGGAGCACAAACCGTTAAACTGAACTGCATCGAATGACAAGAGGCTTTTTTTATGTGGGAAACTCAGAAAGGGTGGAAAACCACATGGCTGGAACTGTGCCGAGCCAAAATCCACTATCTTCCTAGAGTTTTACAAAGTTTGATTTGATCTCAGCGAGCGACGGGTCACTACTCCGTTACAAGTGTAGGAAAAGAGGAAAAATAGCTAAGTTCTCAGAGCCTCGATGGAAGCACTCCGACCTTCGAATGTTGCTGAGCTCGCATAACCTGGGTGGGAGCGTCTCGGCTGGAAAATTCTCTAGGCTCTGTTTGGCGGAGCGTTTAGGGGGTGGGGTGCCGCGGCGTTTGGAAAAGCCCCGCCAAACAACATTTTAGAGCGAGCAACTGGAGTCGCCCCCGCTCTGTAATCGTCATTTTCTGGCGTTCCGGAGTCGTGAAAATTTATCACGACTCCGGAAACGCGCGACACGCGCGATTATCTTTTTCGCCTGAACCCTCAAGAGGTGATTCCTCCTTCCCGATTTCCGCAGGCTGCCCGCCCCGTTTCTCGCCGACGTCGTGGTCTCCTGCACGCCATCAACTCGCTCTCTTCTCTTCCATCGCAAGTACGCCCCCATTTCTTGTCGGCAGCATCTCTAATCGCCCTCTTCTCCCATGGCCGACCACCGTTCTACACGCCCATAGGTCAATCCTGCCTGGTACTCCGCATCCGATGCCTTAGCAGTCCCCCCCCCCCCACTTGTTTTACCCCTCCCATTGCGCTGAAGTGCAGACCCCTAAACCTAGAACGACAGAGACGATGACAACAAACACTTGAGCAGACTTCTGGAGTTAAGATTCCACTCAAGTTTCTTCCTCCCTTTGTCAGGCAAGCACCACAACAGCCAACAATATATTTCACTATTTCGGAAACAATTTTTCCGATTTTCTAGCTGATTCCAAATTTTCACTTTTCAAATTTCAGTAGTGATTTTCCTGAGTATCTCAAAAGACGCATTACATGAATTCACATATATGATATCTTTTAGGTTATGAATTTTTATTTAAGACTTGTATGATGTTGAAACATATTGTGTTTTAGGTATTTTTGTGTGAGACTTATGTGTTTGAAGCTTATTCTATAACTATTTTGCTGATTGTGTTTAAGTTTCAGAAAAATGAACTATGCACCAAACATCTGTTTTACCAAACAGATTAAACAGGTTCTCCGTTTGAAACAGCTCTGCAAAAGCTATTCATCCAAACAGTTTCACTGATTCTGCCACCACTCTACAAAACAGCTGATTATTCCACCACTGCTTCTCACCACTGCTTTTGCAGTCGCTGCAGCTGAGCCAAACAGAGCCCTAAGCCCACAGAGCTTCGGGAAGGAGCGCCCTTGTTGATGTGGAGCCTTAATGGGAGTTATCTCACGAAGGCGATTGACGTAACTTGGGGCATGCTTGAGCCTGAGCGCAAGGAGGAGAGCGGGGAGAATTCCTGAGTGGAGAATCATCATAAGTTTACGATCTTGCTGGAAAACCTCGAAGCTCTCTCTTATCTCTGGAGTTGCTTGTCTTCAAATGAAGGCTTGGGGGCCCATTTAAAGTTTTTTGGAGGGTCGGGATGGTAATTGAGCTAGGGAGTGATTTGTGCTTGCGAATGATGTTGCTCCTTTTTTATGACCTGGATCACCATTTTTGTCAAAATGACGAGAGTGCCCCCTTCCCCCCGGGCAGTTCGGGCGGCCCGGGCAAGGTGCTTGGAGGCAGCGTCAGTGTCCAGAGGTGGCCGACGACGAAGGAGGTGGCCGGGGATGGCAAGGGTCGTCAGCGATGGTGATGGCCTTCGCCGACACTAGCGTGCGCAGCCCTGATGTCGCACGGGCCTGTGGACCTATGGCTGTGCGCGGCCCTACGACCGAGCGGGTTGGTCGCGCGCACCCGCGCGGGGTACAGAAGCGCGGGCTGGCCGCGTGGGGTGCGCGCGCACGGGCTGTCCGCGCGCGGTCGCGCGGGGTGCGACCGCTCGTCGTAGGTCCCGCGCGCGCCGCAGGTCGCACGCGTGTCGCAGACCGTGCACGCCGCAGCGCTGGTCGAGCGCGCCTGCGCGACCCTTTCATGCATGTGCGCGGTTTCGGCCTCCCTCTTTAGTGTTCTTAGGATTTCCAGCTTTGTGCGCGACTGGCTTGGTCGGGTTTTCTTGCCGCTGTGTCCTTGGCCGAAAATCTTTCAGGTTCAACTTAAAAAATTCACAGAAACCTCATTAAATGCCCCCAAATTTTCTTAGGTCGTGACTCATGAAGTGTCGAACCAAGAAAGAGCTTATCCTTCTGAGATCCCTTTCCTACTGCTTTGAGATTTTGGAGGACAAGGACCCCGATATTGATGGGTCTTGACTTTACCTTCCTGTCATAGAAGCGTGTCATGCTGTCCTGGGACGCGGTGATCCTTTGTGATGCTTCGTCCCTGATTTCTTGGACCAAGTTTTGGTTCCCCCTTAGGAGGGATTCGTTCTCCGTCTGGTCAAAAGCTTGGATGCGAGAGCTTGGGGCTCCGACATCCACGAGTATGACTGATGAAGACTACGGCGCGCAACACCTTGAAGACGGCGCACTGACAAATGACCGTGAAGAGCATCGTCATAATAGGCGTCCTGATCGCAAGCCGATTTATTAATAGTTAATAATAATTGTTATCAAATTATTATTAATTATTAATTCATGCTTTGTGTGTTTTATTTTTAATAATTGCACTTTTATTTCATGTAATATGTGCATTATGGTTATGATATAAAATCATGATGTATGTGTGTGTTTTATTTTCATGTTTTCATGTTTGGGCTGCATGTAGCCAGTTGGAGTGTTGTTGCTGTAGCCTATATATAGGCATGTACCCCCCTCTATTTGGAGGAGATTGAATGAAAAGAAAATTTGAAATCCTAACCTTTTGAAGCTTCCTCCTTCCTCATCTCTTGGCCGAACTTCCTCTTGCTCCTCCTTCCCTCTCCTTGGCCGCCGGCCACCTCTCATCCCCCCTCTCAAATCTCGGCTTTCCTCCTCCCTCTTTCTCCAACCCGGCCACCACTCCTCTCCTACCCGAGCCACCATCCACAACTCCCAAGGCCGCCACCTCTTCCATTTCCCTCCAACAAGAGCCGTCCACCCTCCTCCTACCCGAACCACCACCATCAGGGCCAACCCGAGCCACCTCCTCCTCCACCAAGCCAAGCCGCCACCTCCACTACAACAAACAAAACCGACCCCCTCCCTCATAAATTCCTTCCTAAATCCTAAACAAAATCCTTCCAAACTCATTCTAAAATCATACCATATTCTCCCCCACTTACCATAACCAAAATATCATCTACCATAAATTCCCTTAACTCTCCATATTGGGAATATCTGTTTCCATTAATATTTCTAATCCATCACATTTTCTCTCTCTTGCCATACTGGAAGATATTTATTTCCATATTAAGAAGATTTCGACGGGACTTTCCATTTCCGGCGTAACGCGACGAAGGCGGACGAATTTCACTCCTACCGGCGTGATTCCGGTGGAGCCGTTGAAGAACGATCCTCGCCGAGTGAATCGGATCATCCATTCCGGTTAGGTAACGAACCTTTCCACTTTTGTGTGTTTCTTTTCTTAAATAATCCTGTGGTGGAATTTCTGGCATTAAATTTTGAAATCATTTAAAATTTCGTGACTAGCTTTAATTGTTTTTGCGTTGTTTTCTTGATTAACTTAATTTTCGTAAAGGGTTTGGCGAACCCTCGTTTTCTTTTGTTGGGAGAGATCTACCTTTTCCGAATTCGTGATTATTTTCGGTAGATCTCTTTGGGTACAACCTTCGCTCGTCCGGATCCAACATTGGTCCTTTTAGCTCGATCGGATACAGGCCTATCGCCCTTATTTGATTGCAAAACGGTTTGGCTACCCGTACGCTAGCGTGAAATTGAATGAATGTAATAGCGTGAAGCGGCGTGGAACAATTGTGTGAGCGTAGAATTAGTTCGTGAAGAGATAGTCGTGTGCATCCGTAATGTTATTTCGGTCCAAACGTGTACGCCTACATCAATTTGGTATCAGAGGGAGGTTCTCGTCAATTTCCTAATTGGCACTCCTCCCCCTCTCAAAATTTAAAATTCAAAATTCAAATTTCAAATTTCCAATTTCAAATTTCAAATTTCGAATTTCAAAATTCAAAAATAAAATTTCAAATTTCAAATTTCAAATTTCAAATTTCAAATTTCAAATTTCAAAATTAAAATTTCAAATTTCAAATTTCGAAATTTCAAGTTTCAAATTTCAAAATTTAAAATTCAAATTCCAAATTTCAAATTTCAAATTGCCAATTTCAAATTTCAAATTCCAAATTTCAAATTTTTCTCCAAATTAAAACAAAAAAAAATAATTTTGTGGTCTGCCAATAGCGGCTTAAATTTCTTATTTTTCAGCAAAACATCAAAAAAAAATTTTATTAATAATCTTCATATTTTGTTTAGCAAGAAAATCTATTTTCTATAAGTATTACCCTAGTGGTTAAGCGGGAACAATTCCGGCAATCATAATTTATTTGGGTCAGTTTACTTTTCTTTGCATGTACACGAGTATCGGATCGAGTTTTCTCTCCGGTTCTTACGATTATGGCCTATGACGTTCACGTGTCCCATTTAGACTATTGGTATGATAAATCCATGGTTAAGCCTTCCCCTAGGCAAAGCCACATTAATCTTACCTATGACGGTTTAGGGTACCCTACAAATTTTAGGGATTGGCTTAAGGAGATAGAACTTTATTTTGACTGTCGCGAATGGGATGACCTCCAAAAGGTCCACTTCGCCCGAAAGCGGTTAATAGGTCGAGCACAGTCATTCTGGATAAACGAAGAGCGTCGTGTTGGCAATTATACACACACGTGGTGGGCGATGCGTAGCCTCCTCTCGGATCAATTTGATCCCACCAATCTCCGTACTACTAACGCCAAACCTTTGAGTGAGTATCGTTATGACGCTAGTTTCATACCAACCATTAGGACTGACTATAAACCCAATGCCCAGATCAAACGACACATTGTTGAGCGATCTCCGTCGATTATGCCTGTAGACCCTTTTGAGTCTCCCCCTGAGTTGTCTAGTCTAGTTGTTGACTCTCCTGTTGAGTCTAAGGTATTGTCTAGGATCGTGCCCATCACTGAGGACGAGGCTGTTATCTTTGATGATGATAGCGATGATGAGGATATTGGTTACCCTAGTGACCTGGATGAGGATTTCACCACTGAGGAATCATCTCCACTCCCCATCGACGACATTTTGGAGCCTACGATTACTCCTGCTGTGATTACACCTGAGTCGGTAGGCATTTTACCTGATGATGAGAGATTACTTAGTAGTGACTTAGGAGATGATCTGTTCAGACTCGAGATGGTTCCTCTTAGACAGAGATATTTTGAGGACTGTTCTGATGATCCTGATATATTGGACGTTCCGACTGATTGGGAAGACTTATTGTGGGTGAACGAGTTATCCTTGGATGATTTTAGTGCTATGAGCCCGAACGATATCCCTTTGATGCAAACACCTTTATCTGACGTTCCTAATTTAAAGCGTCCATCGGGCTCAATTCTACCCTTGTTTGAGATTATAATTGATTCTAAATTAAATAACTTGGATAGTGTGTCAGAAGAAATTGTAAGCAAGGAAGTTGCATTAGTGGACGATTTTTTGGATTGTACACCGTGTTTGATTTTACCGACTCGTCCCCCTGACCCGTTGACTCGACGTACTGATCATTTAGGACATGAGTATAGTACGATTAATTTCAGGAGTTCTACAGTGCCTCCTGAGTTCATTCTGTCAGTACCCCCAGATGAGGTCTCGTTAGTGCCCCCAGATCCCGTATTATTGTTGCCGACCTATGACCCGACCACTGATTCTGAATTACATGATATATCTAATGAATTGGTAGACATGTCAGATGAATTTTCTGTAAGGGCGAATCCATTGTTTGAATTTTCATATGACTTTAATGGCTTGCAACCGGGTGATCTTTCTTGGACGTTAAACCCGTGTTTCGACATTGAGAATGACTTAGCTCCTCCTTTGGACATGTCCCCTTTGACGGCCTATTACCCTACGAGTCCATCGTTGGTCACACCCTCGGATGTTTTAGATTTTATGTCTGTGGCGACTATTTCCTTTATCCTAATTTTATCCTCCATGAATTTTAAAGAAAATCATTTATCGAATTATCTGTTTAGGATAGGGCCGCTTATAGTGCCTCCTGATGAGATTCCCTCAGCGCCACCAGATTTAGTTCTGTTGGTACCGCCTTATGTCGTTCCGTTACCACCGAATGCATTAAGTACGTTTACGCATGATGATGCTCGCAATGAATTTTATTTATGTAAGCACTGTAGTGAAGCGCCAACCACGTTACAACAATCTATTCAAATTCTTGCTAGCTTACAAAAAAGAGCGTCTTACGGTATAATTTGCGATTTTGACTTGGTGCGTCTCGTCCCTGAACGGTTGCTTTCGGGCACTATAGAAAGTGGGCGAGTTGGCGAGCTGGACCATTTGCGGAATTTAATGACATTAGGAGAACGCGCAGTACTTTTGAGGTTTTTCACTGATTGGGGTGATACCCCTATTTTTAATGTTTCTGATTTAACGCTGCATGTTTTTCCACCACTTGAGTTATTTGCCTGTCCGTTTGGTTCCACTTCGTGCTCTTATGGGTTGGGTAGTGAGATTGTGCCTGGATCGCTTTCTTTATCGGTCTTCACTGGAGGTACGTTTGTAGTTGATGTTGAAATTTTTCTTCCTTTATTGCCTAATGCTTTTCCGAGGTTCCCCAGGACCATCTTTTTGCATTACAGGATACTCCAGGTTGAAGTGCTCCCCTCTACTTGTGGCGATGTTGGCCACTACCAGCTTTGTTGGCGTGATCGTCCAGTCTCCGATGTCCATTGGCCGTTTGGATCGGGGGTAGCTCGTTTTGTTGTAGCTCTCCTGCGCTGGTGCAGTCAAATCCACTCATCGGTGATGAGTATTTTCGAGCGGGGGAGGATTGATGAAGACTACGGCGCGCAACACCTTGAAGACGGCGCACTGACAAATAACCGTGAAGAGCATCGTCATAATAGGCGTCCTGATCGCAAGCCGATTTATTAATAGTTAATAATAATTGTTATCAAATTATTATTAATTATTAATTCATGCTTTGTGTGTTTTATTTTTAATAATTGCACTTTTATTTCATGTAATATGTGCATTATGTTTATGATATAAAATCATGATGTATGTGTGTGTTTTATTTTCATGTTTTCATGTTTGGGCTGCATGTAGCCAGTTGGAGTGTTGTTGTTGTAGCCTATATATAGGCATGTACCCCCCCTCTATTTGGAGGAGATTGAATGAAAAGAAAATTTGAAATCCTAACCTTTTGAAGCTTCCTCCTTCCTCATCTCTTGGCCGAACTTCCTCTTGCTCCTCCTTCCCTCTCCTTGGCCACCGGCCACCTCTCATCCCCCCTCTCAAATCTCGGCTTTCCTCCTCCCTCTTTCTCCAACCCGGCCACCACTCCTCTCCTACCCGAGCCACCATCCACAACTCCCAAGGCCACCACCTCTTCCATTTCCCTCCAACAAGAGCCGTCCACCCTCCTCCTACCCGAACCACCACCATCAGGGCCAACCCGAGCCACCTCCTCCTCCACCAAGCCAAGCCGCCACCTCCACTACAACAAACAAAACCGACCCCCTCCCTCATAAATTCCTTCCTAAATCCTAAACAAAATCCTTCCAAACTCATTCTAAAATCATACCATATTCTCCCCCACTTAACATAACCAAAATATCACCTACCATAAATTCCCTTAACTCTCCATATTGGGAATATCTCTTTCCATTAATATTTCTAATCCACCACATTTTCTCTCTCTTGCCATACTGGAAGATATTTATTTCCATATTAAGAAGATTTCGACGGGACTTTCCATTTCCGGCGTAACGCGACGAAGGCGGACGAATTTCACTCCTACCGGCGTGATTCCGGTGGAGCCGTTGAAGAACGATCCTCGCCGAGTGAATCGGATCATCCATTCCGGTTGGGTAACAAACCTTTCCACTTTTGTGTGTTTCTTTTCTTAAATAATCCTGTGGTGGAATTTCTGGCATTAAATTTTGAAATCATTTAAAATTTCGTGACTAGCTTTAATTGTTTTTGCGTTGTTTTCTTGATTAACTTAATTTTCGTAAAGGGTTTGGCGAACCCTCGTTTTCTTTTGTTGGGAGAGATCTACCTTTTCCGAATTCGTGATTATTTTCGGTAGATCTCTTTGGGTACAACCTTCGCTCGTCCGGATCCAACATTGGTCCTTTTAGCTCGATCGGATACAGGCCTATCGCCCTTATTTGATTACAAAACGGTTTGGCTACCCGTACGCTAGCGTGAAATTGAATGAATGTAATAGCGTGAAGCGGTGTGGAACAATTGTGTGAGCGTAGAATTAGTTCGTGAAGAGATAGTCGTGTGCATCCGTAATGTTATTTCGGTCCAAACGTGTACGCCTACATCAATGACTGCTTCTGATCCGTAGTAGAGAATGAAGGGTGTTTGCCCGGTGGGCATTCTTTTTGTCGTCCTATAAGCCCACAGGACATTGGGGAGGGCATCCACCCATTGCCCCCCCCCCCTGACCTCTTGAAGGCGGGTCTTTAGGCCTTTAAGGATGGTGTGGTTTGTGACTTTAGTTTGCCCATTAGCCTGAGGATGTGTCATGATCGTATGAAGAAGTTCTATCTTCAAGTTCCCGCACATTTGTGTGAAGGCCTTTCCGGTGAACTTCATTCCATTTTCAGCGATAATAGTTGCGAGGTTGCAGAAGCAACATATGATGTTGTTCCAGATGAATCGTGTGGTGTTCTCCTCAGTGATCTTGGCCAAAGTCTCTGCTTCAACCCATTTAATGAAGTAGTAGACGACTAGGATGATGAACTTCCTTTGTCCGGAGGCTGGCGGAAATGGGCTGAGTAGATCGTTTCCCTGCTGAGTAAAATGTCATGCGCTCTGGAGCGGGGTGAGCCTAACAGGGGGTAGATGCAGGATGATGGAGTGGAGTTGGCAACTCTCGCATCTCTGAGTGAAGTCCAGGGAATCTTTCTTCGCCGCGAGCCAGTAGAATCCTTGACGTAGTATTTTTAGTGTTGAAACCAAAAACTAGGTCTCTCGTGGAGTTCGGGGTCCCAAAAGAGGGGTGACGTCACACCTACTACGCTCGGGGGAACGTCACGGACCAAAGACTTGAGAAACTAGGAACAGACCCTCGGCTCTAGCGTGGAGGTCCCAGCTCACACCCGGAAGACCTTTGAGGTCTCCCCCTCCCTAACCAATGCTGAGCTAGGTGCCTTGGAGAAAGAAAGCAAGGGGATTCAAGTGATGAAGAAGTGATCCCCTCCAAGGCACCCTCAAGGGTCTATTTATAATTTTTTGGGGATGGTCTGCCAATAACCCCATCCTGCTGTTCTGAAATGACCAAAATGCCCCCAAACTGGTCTGCCAACAGCCAAATCCCGCTACACTAAACAACTAATCGTAGTCCACCAGGGGTAGACCCTCAAGCCGGGCAAGTAGGAGACAAGGCCTAGGGGGTACTCGGCGGGCTGGGGGTACTCGGCGGCCTGGACGGTACTCGGCGGCCTGGGGGGTACTCGGCCTGGGCGGTACTCGGCGGCCTGGGCGGTACTTGGCGGCCTGGGCGGTACTCGGCGGCCTGGGCGGTACTCGGCGGCCTGGACGGTACTCGGCAGCCTGAGCAGTACTCGGCGGCCTGGGGGTACTCGGCCTGGGCGGTACTCGACGGCCTGGGCGGCACTCGGCGGCATGGGCGGCACTCGGCGGCCTGGGCGGCACTCGGCGGCCTGGGCGGCACTCGGCGGCCTGGGCGGCACTCGGCGGCCTGGGCGGCACTCGGCGGCCTGGGAGGAACTCGGCGGCCAGGACGGCACTCGGCAACAAGGGCGGTACTCGGCGGGCTGGGGGTGCTCGGCGGCCTGACGGTACTCGGCGACCTGGGGGGGTACTCGACCTGGGCAGTACTCGGCAGTCTGGGCGGTACTCGGCGGCCTAAGCGGTACTCGGCGGCCTGGTGGGTACTCGGCCTGGGCGGTACTCGGTGGCCCGGGCGAT
Source organism: Platanthera zijinensis (assembly GCA_039513925.1). Taxonomy (NCBI): domain Eukaryota; kingdom Viridiplantae; phylum Streptophyta; class Magnoliopsida; order Asparagales; family Orchidaceae; genus Platanthera; species Platanthera zijinensis. Next base: position 57,080,890 of record CM077084.1, on the reverse strand, counting down.
ATTCGGCGGCCTTGTGGGTACCCAGCAGCCTGGGCGGTACTCGGCAGCCTGGTGGGTACTCGGCCTGGGCGGTACTCGGCGGCCCGGGCGGTACTCGGCGGCCTTGTGGGTACCCAGCGGCCTGGGCGGTACTCGGCGGCCTGGGCGGTACTCCGCGGCCTGGGCGGTACTCCGCGGCCTGGGTGACCTCCCGAGGGGGCGAGGAGGAGAAAAATATTTTATCCCCCTACTAGTATAAAACACAGATTCACACTAAATTGGCCTCCAAGAGTGCAAAACCCTCAAAAAAGCTTAAAACTGTATAACAAGCCTTGTGCCTGCCGGGGGGACCCTACTCTGCGAATACGGGGTTATACACAATCCCCGCTCTTTTCGAGATTGACACAAGCTCGGAAAGAAACATTCAACCCAATGTATTCGCTGAGTGTAGCCTTTTCTCGCAGTTTTTAAAAAACACCAGGCTTCTCCGATGGGTCAATATGTCATGTCAGCTGATGGGAGCCTGGGTAGCAAGAACCCCTCCAGGTAAAAAAACACTTAACCTCCCGGAGAGGTCAACTTGTCATGCCAGCTGATGGGAGCCTGGGTGGCGAGACCCCCTCCGGGTAAAAAACATTTAACCTTCCGGAGGAGTCAACCTATCATGCCAGCTGATGGGAGCCTGGGTAGCGAGACCCCCTCCGGGTAAAAAACACTTAACCTCCCGGAGGGGTCAACCTGTCATGCCAACTGATGGGAGTCTGGGTGGCGAGACCACCTCCGGGTAAAAAACACTTAACCTCCCAGAGGGGTCAACCTGCCATGACAGCTGATGGGAGCCTGGGTGGCGAGACCCCCTCCGGGTAAAAAACGCTTAACCTCCCGGAGGGGTCAACTTGTCATGTCAACTAATGGGAGCCTGGGTGGAGAGACCCCCTCCGGGTAAAAAACACTTAACCTCCCAGAGAGGTCAACCTGCCATGCTAGCTGATGGGAGCCTGGGTGGTTTTACCCCCTCCGGGTAAAAAACACTTAACCTCCTGAAGGGGTCAACCTGTCATGTCAGTTGATGGGAGCCTTGGTGGAGAGACCCCCTCTGGGTGAAAAACACTTAACCTCCCAAAGGGGTCAATCTGTCATGCCGGCTGATGGGAGTCTAGGTGGCGAGACAACCTCTGGGTAAAAAACACTTAACCTCCCGGAGGGATCAACCTGCCATACCAGCTGATGGGAGCCTGGGTGGTGAGACCCCCTCTGGGTAAAAAACACTTAACCTCCCGGAGGGGTCAACCTGTCATGCCACCTTATGGGAGCCTGGGTGGCGAGACCCCCTTCGGGTAAAAAAACACTTAACCTCCCGGAGGGGTCAACCTGTCATGCCAGCTGATGGGAGCCTTGGTGGAGTGACCCCCTCCGGGTAAAAAACACTTAACCTCCCGGAGGGGTCAACCTGTCATGTCAGCTGATGGGAGCCTGGGTGGCGAGACCCCCTCCGGAGCCTGGGTGGCGAGACCCCCTCCGGGTGAAAAACACTTAACCTCTCGGAGGGGTCAACCTGCCATGCCAACTGATGGGAGCCTGGGTGGCGAGACCCTCTCCGGGTAAAAAACACAACCTCCCGGAGGGGTCAACCTGTCATGCCAGCTGATGGGAGCCTGGGTGGCGAGACCCCCTCCGGGTAAAAAACACTTAACCTCCCGGAGGGGTCAACCTGCCATGTCAGCTGATGGAAGCCTGGGTGGTGAGACCCCCTCCAGGTAAAAAACACTTAACCTCCCTGAGGGGTCAACCTGCCATGCCAGCTGATGGGAGCCTGGGTGGTGAGACCCCCTCTGGGTAAAAAAAACTTAACCTCCCGGAGGGGTCAACTTGTCATGCCAGCTGATGGGAGCTTGGGTGGCGAGTCCCCCTCCGGGTAAAAAATACTTAACCTCCTGGAGGGGTCAACCTGCCATGGCAGCTAATGGGAGCTTGGGTGGCGAGACCCCCTTCGGATAAAAAACACTTAACCTCCCAGAGGGGTCAACCTGCCATGCCAGCTGATGGGAGCCTGGGTGGCGAGATCCCCTCCGGGTAAAAAATAGTTAACCTCCCGGAGGATTCAACTTGTCATGCCAGCTGATGGGAGCCTGGGTGGAGAGACCCCCCCCCCCCTCTGGGTAAAGAGAAAGGGGCATCCACGAGAGGTACTCTGGCCCTGCCAACTAGTGAGAGCCTGACAGTAGTACCGTCATCGAAGCAAAGACTTGGTCTCTCACAAGAGGTACGCCTGCCCTGCCAGCTAGTAAGAGCCTGAAAGCAGGACTGTCATCAGAGCAAAGTACTTGGTCTTCCACGAGAGGTACGTCTTCCCTGCCAACTAGTGAGAGCCTGACAGCAGGACTGTCATCGAAGCAAAGGTACTTGGGCTTCACCGAGAGGTATGCCTGCCCTGCCAGCTAGTGAGAGCCTGATAGCGGGACCTTCATCGGAGCAAAGACTTGGTCTCTCACGAGAGGTATGTCTGCCCTGCCAGCTAGTAAGAGCCTGACAGCGGAACCGTCATCGGAGTAAAGGTACTTGGGATTCCACGAGAGATACGCCTGCTCTGCCAGCTAGTGAGAGCCTTACAACGGGACCGTCATCAGAGCAAATGTACTTGGGCTTTCACGAGAGGTATGCCTGCCCTGCCAGCTAGTGAGAGCCTGACAGCGGGACCGTCATCGGAGCAAAGTTACTTGGGCTTCCACGAGAGGTACGTCTGCCTGCCAGCTAGTGAGAGCCTGACAGCGGGATCGTTATCGGAGAAAAGGCACTTGGGCTTCCACGAGAGGTACGCCTGCCCTGCCAGCTAGTGAGAGCCTGACAGCGGGACCGTCATCGGAGAAAAGGTACTTGGGCTTCCACGAGAGGTACGCCTACCCTACCAGCTAGTGAGAGCCTGACTGTGGGACCATCATTGGAGCAAAGACTTGGTCTCTCACGATCGGTACGCCTGCCCTACTTGCTAGTAAAAGCCTGAGAGTGGGACCGTCATCGGAGCAAAGGTACTTGGGCGTCCACGAGAGGTACGCCTGCCCTGCCAAGTGGTGAGAGCTTGACAGCTGGACCATCGTCGGAGCAAAGGTACTTGGGCTTCCACGAGAGGTACGCCTGCCCTGCCAGCTAGTGAGAGCCTGACAACGGGACTGTCATCGGAGCAAAGTTACTTGGGCTTCCACGAGAGGTACGCCCGCCCTGGCAGCTAGTGAGAGCCTGACAGTGGGACCGTCATCAGAGCAAAGGCACATGGGCTTCCACGAGAGGTACGTCTGCCCTGCCAGCTAGTGAGAGCCTGACAGCGGGACCGTCATCGGAGCAAAGAGAACTTGGGCATCCACGAGAGGTACTCCTGACCTGCCAGCTAGTGAGACCCTGACAGCGGGGCCGTTATCAGAGCAAAGGGAACTTGGGCATCCACGAGAGGTACTCCTGACCTGCCAACTAGTGAGAGCCTGACAGCGGGACCGTCTCGGAGCAAAAAGAGTTGAGCCACCCCCCCCCCCCCCCCCCCCCCCGAGGCACTCTCGACCCTGCCAGCTGGTGTGAGCCTGGTTTGAGGAGATCCTCTTGGAGGTTGGGAGCTGGGCATGTCACCTAAGCTTTTTTAATTCCAACATCCTCAAATGGGGAAAAAAAAGATAGGTTATATGACCCCCCCCCCCCCCGACTCAGCTAGTCGGGGGTTGGACTTACTACAACATAAGAAAAATACAGGACTCCGCCGAGGCGAGGCTTATTCAAGGGGTCTGGGCATAATGGCTGTCATCCTTCCCCTCGGATACCTCCATCTTGCTCAGGCTCTCCCTGAGCTTCTCCATCTCCTCTGCTTGGCCAACCAAGAGATGGTGTTGACGGTTGTGACATAATATTGCCTTGCCATCCTAGAGTCTCCCTTGACTCTGACATGGATCCATCCTGAGCTGAACTTGAGGCACTAGTGGAACGAAGACGGTATGCAACGGAAGGCACTAATGAGTGGCCTTCCTAAGATGGTGTTATAGCTGCTTGGAGCGTCAACAATTACGAACCGACAGTTCCTTGAATTCCCTCCCAATTTTACTTGGAGTCCCACTCCACCTTCTACCTCCTTCCTCTCCCCTGAAAATCCGAACAGGGGTCCGTCTGAGGCCAACACTCTCCTTGGCTCCACCTTCATCTCGTCAAACGCCTTCTTGAAAACCACATTGACGGAGCTCAAGTTGTCAACCATGATCCGGGAGGTGGTGTATCCCTCGATGGCCATCTGGATGACCAGCGCATCGCAGAACGGATCCTAATGATCCGGCATGTCCTTCATCGAGATGGTGATCTTCTCCTCCTGGGGAGGGGTCTGGGATGTCGAAGCGACGCTCCGTCGGTACATGACCTTGAGGCTCGTCTTCGGAGTAGCCTTGATCCCCACTCCACTGTGGATCACTGTTATACCTCCTCAGGGTCCTACATCGACCCGGTCCTCAGATATGTGTTCCCCCTCCCCCCAATCGGGGTGGAACCTCTTCAACTTGCACCGGCGGCTGAGGCTGGGAAGGGCCTCTCGCCCCCTCACTTCCAGAACTCGGGGCAGGTAGCCGTGGCGTTGACCCTCTGCCTGGTGGAAGTCACAGTATGGCAATGCTCTCTCTCCCCTCTTTCAGCGGGTTCGGCGGTCTCTCCCGTTGCCTCTTCCTCCTTCACTTATTGCCAAGGCTTGCTGTGGTGGGGGTAGGAGCTGTCTTGGGGCTTGCCTCTGGAAGTTGAACCTCCATTGGCCCCCGTGAAAGTTTCCCCCATCCTGGATGAGAGCTCTTCCTGGACCCTGGCCAGGTCCTCCCTGCTACCTCCAGCCTGGTTCTGGACCCTCCTGTCCCTGGAACCCCTGAGCTTTCTGTTCCTCTCTCCTTCTTCCTTCCTAAAGCCTTGATCCACCTTGCTCCTTATACTCCGTTTTTGTTAGCCTTACCAACTTCTTGACAAATGCCGGGTTGGCCGCCTCCATGGCTATCTCCTTAGCCGCCCTTTCCATCAACTCTTCGAAGGAAAGGAGGGCCTTTTGGGTTAGGCTCATCTTGAAGAATCCCTCGCGCAACCCCACTGTGAACGCCATCTGGAGGGCATACCCCGACATCTCCTGGATATCCAAGATCTCCTCTTGGAACCTGTCGATGTAGTGGGCCAGCGACTCCTCGGCCCTCTGCCTTATCAGAAAGATGGACTCAGGACTCTTCTTCCTCTTCTTGGAGGTGGAGAAGCGGAGCTGGAAGCTCCGGCTCAAGTCCTCGAACCCATAGATTGACCTTGGAGGGAGTTGATGAAACCAGTCCCTTGCCTTGTCCTTCAACGTGATCGCGAAGAGGCGGCACTTGAAGGCATCCGTCATCGGCCTGATGGAGACGACATCCTCAAACCACTACAGGTGCTGGACGGGGTCTTCCTTCCCGGTATAGTAAGCCATGTCAGGCTCTCTAAACCCCTCGGGAACGGGAGCTGAGATGATCAGCTCGCTGAAGGGTGACCCCTTGAGGGGTGGTCTCGCAACCTCTACTCGCGCGACCTGCTCGCCTGGATGGCTAGCACTCGTCGGGCTGGGGAATAACTCCTGGCCGGTGAGGTCTCGCTCGACCCCCTTTCCCATCCTCTCCTTCCCAGGCCTTCTTCCAGGTGCATTTCCCTCTCCCCCTGCTGGGTTCATCTCGCCTATGCCCCTGGGAGGCAGCTCGTTGAGACCACTCTGGGTCAGCTCGCCAAGACCCCTGGGAGCCAGTCCCTGGGGGGTGGGGGTTGAGCTGTCAGCCCGAGGGGAAATACTTCGCAGCATTTCCATGATGCCTTGGATGGAAGCCATGAACTCCTCCCTTCCTACGAAGGGTCCGGGGTTGGGGAGCTCGTCGAGATCATCACCACATCCCTGATCTCCAACCATGAGACTCTCCCGAGATCTTCTATGCTAGTCACCCTCAACGCTCACCGCACCAAAATGTTGAAACCAAAAACTTGGTCTCCCGTGGAGTTCGGGGTCCCAAAAGAGGGGTGACCTCACACCTACTACGCTCGGGGGAACGTCACGGACCAAAGATTTGGGAAACTAGGAACAGACCCTCGGCTCTAGCGTGGAGGTCCAACCTCACACCCGGAAGACCTTTGAGGTTTCCCCCTCCCTAGCCAGTGTTGAGCTAGGTGCCTTGGAGAAAGAAAGAAAGGGGATTCAAGTGATGATGAAGTGATCCCCTCCAAGGCACCCTCAAGGGTCTATTTATAGTTTTTTGGGAATGGCCTGGCAATAACCCCATCCTGCTGTTCTGAATGACCAAAATGCCCCCAAATTGGTCTGCCAACAACCAAATCCCGCTACACTAAACAACTAATTACAGTCCACCAGGGGCAGACCCTCAAGCCGGGCGAGCAGGAGACAAGGCATGGGGGGTACTCGGCAGGCTGGGGGTACTCGGAGGCCTGGACAGTACTCGGCGACCTGGGGGGTACTCGGCCTGGGCGGTACTCGGCGGCCTGGGCGGTACTCGGCGGCCTGGGCGGTACTCGGCGGCCTGGGCGGTACTCGGCGGCCTGGGCGGTACTCGATGGCCTGGGAGGTACTCAGCGGACTGGGGGGTACTCGGCGGCCTGGGCAGTACTCGGCGGCCTGGGCGGTACTCGGCGGCCTGGGCGGTACTCGGCGGCCGGGGCGGTACTCGGCGGCCTGGGCGGTACTCGGCGGCCAGGGCGCTATACTCGGCGGCCTGGGCGGCACTCGGCGGCCTGGGCGGCACTCGGCAGCCTGGGCGGCACTCGGCGGCCTGGGCGGCACTCGGCGGCCTGGGCGGCACTCGGCGGCCTGGGCGGCACTCGGCGGCCTGGGCGGCACTCGGCGGCCTGGGCGGCACTCGGCGGCCTGGGCGGCACTCGGCGGCCTGGGCGGCACTCGGCGGCCTGGGCAGCACTCGGCGGCCTGGGCGGCACTCGGTGGCCTGGGGGCACTCGGCGGCCTGGACGGTACTCGGCGGCCTAGGGGGTACTCGACCTGGGCGGTACTCGGCAGCCTGGGCGGTACTCGGCGGCCTGGGCGGTACTCAGCGGCCTGGGTGGTACTCGACGGCCTGGAGGGTACTCAGCCTGGGCGGTACTCAGCGGCCTGGGCGATACTCGACGGCCTGGGCGGTACTCGGCGACCTGGGGGGTACTCGACGGCCTGGGCGGTACTCGGCGGCCTGGGCGGTACTCGGCGGCCTGGGGGTACTCGGTGGCCTGGGCGGTACACGACGGCTTGGGGGGTACTCGGCGGCCTGGGTGACCCCCTGAGGGGGGCGGGGGGAAATATTTTATCCCCCTACTAGTATAAAACACAGATTCACTAAATTGGCTTCCAAGAGTGCAAAACCCTCAAAAAAGCTTAAAACTGTATAGCAAGTCTTGCGCATGCCGGGGGGACCCTACTCTGCGAATACGGGGTTGTACATTTAGGGTCAATGCCTTTCCTCCCAGATGCTCGCAACATATGCCCTCGTGTATCTCCCGCAAAGCGTAGTCAGCCTTAGCTAGGCGTAAGCACTTCAAGTATGGCCTAGAGAACAAATGTTTGTAGAGCTCATTATTGATGAGGGAGAATGAAGCCACACGGATTTGGAGACGCCTGGACTCCATAGGATCCACTAACCACTGCTTTTCTTTGAGGTAGCTAGGCGATGATGGGGTCCCTACAACAGGGCTCCCCTTCTGTGATGGTGGCGATCTCCTAGGGCCCCGAGATACTGGGGACGAGCAAGTCCTCAATTCGACGGCGGTTTGTTTGGTATCCCGTGGTGGAGTTGGCGAGTTTGGATAATTCGTCTGCCCTGGTGTTCTGTTCCCCAAGAATGTGAAGGATTTGGTGACACTTGATTTTGTTGAGGAGGGCCTTGGCCAGATGGAGGTATTGTGCGAGTTGTGCATTCTTAGCCTCGTAGTCCCCCTCGACTTGGGAGACCACCAACTGGGAGTTGGTGTTTATGGTCAGGTTTTCCCCTCCACAATCGATGGCTAGGCGGAGGCTGACGATCAAGGATTCATATTCGACAACATTTTTGGTGGCGGGGAATTTCAGTCGGAGCCCATACTCAAGAGTGGCTCCCTCGGGAACGGTCAACAACATGCATGCACCTACCCCCGTAGCGTCGAGGCCCCGTTGACGTGCAAGGTCCATGGCGTTGGAGCCGGGTCGTAGAAGTTGGGCACCTCTCTTTACAGGAGTGTGCACTCCACTATGAAGTATGCAAGGACTTGAGACTTGATTACGGGCCTAGGTAAGAACTGGATGTCGGATTCCCCCAGCTCTATCACTCATTTGACTAGCCTCCCTGAAACCTCGGGCTTTTGCAAGATTGTTTGGAGCTGGAGCTGTGTGAGCACTTTGATGGTGTGGGCTTAAAAATAGGGTCGGAGCTTTCTAGCAGAGAATACCAGGTCTATGGTCATCTTGTGTACCACGGGATACCTGCTCTCGATTTTTGACAAGTCCTTGATGAGATAATAGATCGGACGTTGGATTTCTCCTTCGACCTATACCAGGACTTAGCTGAGCGCATGCAGTGAGACTGGCAAGTACAGAAAGAGGGCTTCCCCTTCGGCGGGCTTTGAGAGTAGTGAGGGAGTGGCCAAGTACCGCTTGAGGTGTTTGAAGGTAGTATAACACTCATCCGTCCATTGGAAACCGACATGACATGCCTCATGAAGTGCTTTAAAGAAAGGGAGGTACTTGTCCCCTGTTCGGGCCAGGAAGCGGGAGAGTGCAGATATTCTTCTGTTGAGGCGTTGAGCTTCCTTGACGTTATGCAGGGGGGACATGCCTTCTAATGTTTTGATCTTTTCGGGTTTGACCTCTATTCCTCGCTGTGTTACCATGAAGTCTAGGAACTTTCCTGCGGTAACTCTGAACGTGCATTCAGTAGAATTCAGGCGCAGTTGGAAGCGACGAAGGAGCTGGAAGCACTTGTCGAGATATTTCAGATGATGACCCCATCGGATGCTCTTGACTAGCATCTCATTGATGTAGACCTCCAAGGATTGTCCGATGAGACTTTTGAACACGTGGATTATTAGCCTTTGGTGGATAGCCATGACGTTCTTTAACCCGCATGACATCACTTTGTAACAATACACCCCTTTATCTGTGTGAAAAGTGGTGTGCTCTTCGTCTGTCAGGTTCATTCTGATCTGGTTATACCCTTAGTAAACGTCCATGAAGCTAAAAAGTTTGTACCTAGCTGCATCCATGAGCTGATCAATGCGGGGGAGAAGGAAGTTATCCTTCAGACGGGCTTGGTTGAGATTGTTGTAGTCAACACGCATCCTCCACTTCCCTAAGGTCTTATTTACCATGATCACGTTAGCGAGCCAAGTGGGGTATGCTGCTTCCCGGATGAACCGTGTAACAAAAAACTTATCTACTTCTTCCTCGATGGCGTAGAGCCTTTCGGGCGCGAAGTTGCGCTTTTTATGGATGACAGGTCTACATGTCAGGTTGATGTTTAGTGAGTGTGTGATGACTTGTGAGTCTACCCTTGGCATGTCCTCAAGGCTCCATGCGAACACATCCTGGTTGGCATGTAAGTAGTTCATATACTCTTCCTACTCCTCTGGGGATAAGAGTGACCCAATTAGTACTGTACGAGCGGGATACCTTGCGCGAAGCCGAACCTCAATTAGACCCTCCACTGGCGTGGACCTCTGTATCACTACTTCGCCTCACAAATTAAATCTCTTGATGTGTTGGGATGCCCCTTGCGTTGGCTGTGCCTGGTTGAGGAAGCAGATTTGCCCAATTTCCTGATTCCCTCGAACAATTCCCACTCCGTCGGGCGTTAGGAACTTCATCGCTAGATGTGGCATGGAGGGAATTGCTCCGAACGTGGTTTGCAGGGACCGGCCAAAGATGGCGTTGTAGGCAGAATCGCACTCCACGACAAGGAACTGGATGTTGTGGGTTGCTTGCCTCGGGTACTCTCCCATGGTTACCTGGAGGAAAATCACGCCCTGCACAGAGACCGACCGATTGTTGGATCCGTAGACGGGTCCGCTTGCTGGACAGAGAGATTCTTCACGAATCTCCATTCTCTTAAACGAGTCCATGAACAGAACTTTGACTGACCTTCTGTTGTCAACAAGAATACTCTTGACCTTCAGGAAGGTCTCCCATATCCCTATGCTGATAACGAGGGGGTCCCGATGCGGGTTGCGCACTCCCACCGCATCTTCATTTTCAAAGTGAATCGTGTTATTTTTGTGCGCCCTCTTGTCGGCGTGCTCCCCTTTGTGTCGGGCTATAGTGAAAACTTGCCCAGCCAAGGAAGGGGGCCCGATAATCGTTTTCACCTCCATGCCCAGGATTCTTCCCCCTTACCTCTTTGCGGGAACCAACATACATGCCAAGCAATGGGCCTCCTGTTGCGTTGTTGCGGGTTTGAGGTGCTTGTGCGTGACAAGCGCTGCTTCCAAGGAGTTGCAGAGTTTGGGAACACTTTCTCATAGATGACGCCAAATTGTTGTAGGTCGCCAAGTCTTTCCCCGGTCCGGAGAAATTAGACCGCTTTAGCTCTGAATCGGACTGGGTGCGCAAACAGTCAAAATGAACCACAACAAAAGACAAGAGACATTTTTTACATGGAAAACCCGAAAATGGTGAAAAACCACGTGGCAGAAACTATGCCGAGCCATAATCCACCATCTTCTTGGAGTTTTACAGAGCTTGGTTTGATCTTGGATGGTGACAGGTCGCTAATCTGTTACAGTTGTAGGAAATGAGGTAAAACGGTTAAGCCAATGGAGCCTCGATGGAAGTGCTTCGGCCTTCGAATATTGATGAGCTTGCAAAACCTGGGTGGGAGCGTCCCGACTGGAAAATTTCTAAGTCCACAAAGCTTCGGGAGGGAGCGCTCTCGTTGATAAGGAGTCTTTATGGGAGCGCTCTTGCAGAGGCGGTTGACGTGACTTGGGGTGTGTTGGAGCCTAAGCACAAGGAGGAGAGCGGCGAGAATTTCTTAGCGGAAAATCGGCCTAAGTCCACGATCCCGTCAGAAAACCTCAGAGCTCTCTCTTGTCTTTGGAGTTGATTGTCTTCAAATGAAGACCTGAGAGCCTATTTATAGTTTTCTATTGGGTCATGGTAGTAATTGCGTCAGTGAGTGATTTGTGTTGGCTAATGACGTTGCTCTGTTTTGATCACCTGGATCACTATTTTTGCCAAAATGACGAGAGTGCCCCCCTTCCGCCCGGACAATTCGGGCGGCTCGGGCAAGGTTCCCAGAGGCGGCGACAGCGGCCAGAGGTGGTCGGTGGTGAAGGTGGCAGTCGGGGAAGGCGAGGGTCGCCGGCGACGCCTTTGCGCCCGCGCGTGCCATGCGCGCCCGCGTGTGCCTTCGCGTGCCCTGCGCGCCCACAGGCCGAGCGCGCGCAGGCCGAGCGCGCGCAGGCCGAGCTCGCCCAGGCCGTGCGTGCCTGCGCGCATGCTGGGCACATCTGCGCGGCCCTGTCGTGCGTGTGTCGTACGTGTAGGGTCATTTGTAAACGTTGGGCCTCACCTAAGTAACTTCATCTATTTTTATGTTCAAAACTAGATTTATTTTTTTTGTGGTAGTCGTAATCGTTGTCATGCCAAACATACATTTTATGACGATGACATTTTTTTTCTTAACTCCTCGGAGTAAAAATACCGTGCCAATTAGAGCATATATCTTGGATTTATTTACGCACGTTGAGATGACTCTGTTTGGGATACCGGTGATGTTTTAAAATGAAACAGTTTGAAAGGAAGATGATACATTGTATTTTCAAAACCTAGGCTCTATTTGAATAGCCCCATTCTAATGATGGTTTAAATTATATTCAAAATCATCTCAACAACAATTTTATTTATTTTGTTTCTATTTTTTCTAAATTTTTTTAAACAAAATTAAATTATATATAAATATATATATATATACAAGCTTTTGAAAACCGGACCGGACCGGCCGGTCCGACCGGTCCGACCGCGGATCGGGCCCCTGGCCGGTCCGGTCACGGTATGAGGACCGCCCCACCCAAGAACCGCCCGAAAACCGGGGAACCGGGCGGGTTAACCGGAAAACTGGGAACCGTGACCGGTTCCCCGTAACCGGGCGGGTCTGCTAAATAGCGGACCCACGCAAAATTTTTTAAATTTTGCTTTAGGTGGGATTCGATCCCAGACCACCTGGGTGGAGGCTTAAGGCTCACTCCACTAGACTAACTTAATTCTATTAAATACTTTCAAAATATAATTTATATATTATATTTCTATTCATATTATTTAGTTTAAAAATATTATAACATGTATTTAATATTTAGGTAAAATTGAATCCAATATTTATGTATAAAAGTATACAATTTATTATTCTTATATAGTTATAAATATTTTTTTATATGTTTTTATTATTTATTATTATATTACGGTTCAACCCCGGTTGAACCGGTCCAACCGGTCGGACCTTGAACCTTTGATCTCACCGGTTCAATCTCCGGTCCGGTTCTTATAACCTTGTATATATATATATATATATATATATATATATAAATTTATAAAAAGTAAAATATATTTTTTTAAACATGATGGGGTACTCCAGAACGGATTTGACCGAACCACAGGGCCAGTAACCGTGGTCCAAGCCGTCAGTCGCGCTCGTGTAAATTCTTGTTCGCGGAGGCGTCTCCCACAAGCCCGTTCGGACAACTGCGGAGCTTTGCGAGCGCGTGCCCCGCCTAACCGCGCACAGTAATGCGCACGGTAAGACCCGGATTGCACGCATTCTCGGGCCCTGTGCGCGGTTAGGGTGTGCTCCTCCGCGCAGTTCCCTGCCCCCCCCCCCACGCGCGCGCGCGCTCAGGCGCGCGCCCAACCCTGGAAGGGTGGCAGGCTGATAGCGTGCTTTTGCACGCTGCCTCGCTACTCCGGTCGGGCGGCCTCATTGCCGCCCGGCCTTCCTGCCGCCGTCCTTAACAAGGGCGACCATTTTTCTCGCCAAGAACGGGTGGCCAAATGGCCGCCCACCCTCTGCCAGCTACCATCCCTGTCAGAGGCAACATTTTTCTCACCCAGAACGAGCGGCCAAATGACCGCTCGTCCTCTGCCAGTCGCCGCCCCTTTCAGGGGCTGCATTTTTCTCGCCCAAAACGGGGGGCCAAATGGCCACCCATCCTCTGCTAGTCGTCGCCCCTCTCAGGGGCGAAATTTTTCTCGCCTAGGCCGCCCGTCCTCTGCCAGCCTCTGCCCCTATCAGGGCGGCATTTTTCTCACCCAGGATGGGCAGCCATTTGGTCACCCGTCACCTGCCAGCAGCCGCCCCTATCAGGGGTGGCGTTTCTTTCGTCCGGGAAGGGCGGCCGCTTCTGTCCGCCAGCCCTGATTAGGGGCGGCTTACCCATCCCCTCGGCCAGTCGGCCTTCCGTTGGCGGCCGGCCGAGCTCCTCTAGTCAAACGGGGCCATCGCCGGCCAAGAGTCTTCCTTTCGTCGGTTGCCGTTGCCCGACGTTTGCCGTACGCCACAGATTCTTTCCGCCATATGATCACGTTCCCACCATCTTCTTCGTCGGTTACGTAGGTAATCACCCACATAACTGCCCACGTGACCTCCCGTAGTGGGGGAAATGCGTAGTCAAAAATATAATTGGGTTGCATCTAGTAAAATTAAAAAATAATATGCACATAAATGCGTCATGAAATCAGCATATAAATAACGATCATGATGGTTAAGAGTTGCGGATAACCGCATAACCTTCATAACCACTCATAAAGCATATAAATAAAGCCCAAGATCCTCATTTATTCTTATTCTCTTCTTAACCAAAAAATCCTCCTATGAATTTTCTCGCTCCTCCACCTATGAAATTTCTCTCTCCTACTACGGAATATCTATCCTCCAACAGAATTTCTCTCTCCTCCACTTCTCTTTCTTGTGGGCTCCCGCGTGCGCCGCCTTTTTGCGCGCTCTCGAGCGCTTCTCTTCCTTGCGTGCCTTCGCGCGCGCCGCCTCCTTACGCATTCTCGCGCGCATCTCTTCCTTGTGCTCCGCCTCCTAGCGCGCACTCGCGCGCTCCGCCTTATTGCTCGCTCTCCCGCTCGTCTCTTCCTTGCGCGCCCCCGCGCTATCCGCCTCCTAGCGTGCACTCGTGCACTCTGGCTCCTTGTGTGCTCTCACGCTCGTCTCTTCCTTGTGCACCCCCATGCGCTCTGCCTCCTAGCACGCGCTCCGCCTCCTTACGCTCTCTCGAGCGCATCTCTTCGGTGCGTGCCTTTGCGCGCACCGCCTCCCTGCGTCTCTCGCACGAGTCTCTTCCTTGCGCGCTCCCGCGCGCTCCGCCTCCTTGCGTGCTCTCGCGCGCGTCTCTTCCTTGCGTGCCCTCGCGCGCTCTGCCTCCTTGCACGCTCTCACGCTCATTGCTTCCTTGCGCGCGCCTCTTCTTTGCACGCTCCGGCGCGCGCCTCTTCCTTGCACGCTCTTGCCCGCGACTCTTCCTTGCCCGCTCTTGTGCACATCGCTTCCCTGCCCGCACCTCTTCCCTCCACGCTCCGCGCGCTCCCCTCCAGTAAGTTTTTCGCGTGCTCACCACCAACAAGCGCTCCACGCACTCTCTACCAGCAAGCGCTCCACGCACTCTCCTCCAACAAGCGATCCGCGTGCTCTCCTCCAGCAAGCGCCACATGCGCTCTCTACCAGCAAGCTCTTTCTACCACCAAGAGCTTCGCGCGCTCTCCTCCAACAAGCGCTCCGCGCACTCTCCTCCAGCAAGCGCTCCACGCATTCTCTGCCAACAAGGGCCCCACACGCTCAAGAGCAAGCGCTCCATCCACTGATAATACAACCACACCATGCTTCTGCAAAAGACAATCAGAGACAAGACATAGAGGATAAGGCGGATTAAGCGTTCCCCCGAGCTTCAAGCCCTACGTATTAGAACGAGTGCAGCGAGCTACTCCAACCTCCAAGAATTGTCTGAGGACTCCAGAATACAACGAGCGTGTCACTCCCCACAGCACATGAAGAAATAATTCGCTCTGTGAATTGTGACCTGAGACCCTCCGGGATCCCCCCCCATTAATTGTAAAGAGAAGAGACATGTCGCTCTCCAAGGCAAACGTTCTTCTCCATGGGAGCGCTCTCACCAAGGCTCCACTTTAACCGGAGTGCTTACATTGAGGTTCTGTGTACTTAGAGATTTTTCTCAGCCAGAACGCTTCTATCGAGGTTCCGTGGACATAACCACACCCTCATGATCTCCACCAAAAAATAGTATGATCATGGGTTTGATCGCACGCGCGATCACCGTGCTGAATCCCCTCGCGCACCGATCCCATCACGCGTAACAACAGAACCGCCACGGACGTCGTCTCGCCGGCGTCGGGTGGCCGGCGTCATCCCCGGCCGCCGGCCGCCCCTCCTCTTGTCGTCGGTCGTCCCCTCAACCGCCGGACCATGGCCGAGGGAACGGTCGAGTCGGTCGCCCTTCCTCGGTCGCCGGCGTGCTGCCGAGGGAGCGATCACACTGGCCGCTCCCCCTCGACGTCGGCGCGCGGCCGAGGGAGTTGCCTTGACTCCCACTCCTCCTTGGCCGCCGGCCGCCGACACGCGACCAAGGGAGCGGCCGCGGCGGCTGCTCCTCCTCGGCCGTCGGTCGTAGTCGAGAGAGCGCCCGCCGACCTCTCCTCCTCGGTCGTCGGTGCGTGGCCAAGGGAGAGGCCGAGCCATCCGTCTCTGACGTTCACCCCCTCGCCAGCGAGATTGGCGGCAAGTTCGTCGACCGCCCGTGGGAGCCCATCCCCACCATCCGATCGTTTGGGGTCATTCCTCATCATCCAATTCACATATAACCACCCAGTAACTGTCATGTTAGTGGGGGAATTTTATTATTAATTTAATGGGTGTGTAAATAGTGGAATTAATATACACCCCTAAACTATAGCAAAATCTTTATAATGATTGTACAACCCCATATTCGCTAAGTGGAACCCAAAGGCATCAATGGCCAGGATTGGACTAGCTTCGAGCTAGCTTTGGGCTTCATATCAGAAGAGCTCCTGCCTAGGAGGAGCTCCCGCCTAGAAGCAGGCGAGAACGTTCACCATCAGCCAGCCGAGACCCGCTTCCGCCCAAGAGGCGGAGAGAAGGCTTGCGCCTCGCGGAAGGCGAGAGCTGGCTCGGTCCGAGCCATTCGACACTCCTTTTTTAGGTCCCGCCAAGCGAAGGCAAGAGGGTTCTCGGCATATGGTTCTCGTCGAGTGGGGCCCAGAGCCCCGGGTAAAATTACCTAATTGCCCTCGGGTAAAATTACCCATGTGCCCCCAGGGCCTGCATTTAGTATTTCAGGACAGCGGGATTTGGCTATTAGCATGCCAGCCAGGGGTATTTCAGTAATTTCAGGTCAGCAAAGGCTATAAATAGACCCATAAGGGCTCCTTAGAAAGCAAGCTTTCATTATTCTCCAATTCTCTAGTGCTTTCTGAGGAGCTCCCAACACAATTTTTGGCTTTGGAGGTGAAGCTCTCAGAGATCTTCCGGGTAAGAGGTGGGACCTTCCGGTTGAGGCTTTGGGTCAGTCCTAGGTCCTTCGTAACCTGTTGAGGGTCGAGGCTTGAGAGAAGTAGGTGTTGACTGCACCCCTATTTTCGAACTCTCGTTGAGGTCATTTTTGGCTTCAACAGTTCTGGTGCGGTGAGCGTGGAAAGCAGCCGATACAAGAAAGCCTTGAGTTTGGTCCCATGGCTGGACGTGAAGGTGAAGGGTCTGGCTCAGGAGATTCCCCCACCCGGGGAGAGGAGACAACAAGGAAGATGCTAGAAGACTTCAGGCGAGAGGTCCTCCATACCATCAGCCTGGCCTTCTCGGCGAGGAGCAACTGGGCGACCCCTCAGGTTCCAGTGGAGGCGGTCCCGCTCTTGGGCGAGAACGCCACTGGGCAGCGTCCCGGGAAGGAGGTCCCGGCGGAGGTCGGCGAGAGGGACATTGCAGTGCGGGAGCTCTTCCCAGGCCAGCGCCCCGGGAAGGAGGTTTTGGTAGAGGTCGACGAGAGGGAGGTCGCGGTGCGAGAGCTCTTACCTGGGCACAGTCTTGCGGATCGGGCCAGCCAGTCGAGGACGTGAGATGTGCCCTCTCGGCAGGAAGGTGGCGAGAGCCCCTTCAGTGAGCTCATCATCTCGTCTCTGGTGCCGGAGGGGTTCCGGGAGCCTGACATGTCGTACTACTCGGGGAAAGATGACCCTGTACAGCATGTACAGTTGTTCAAAGACGTGGTCTCGATAAGTCAGATGACGGATGCCTTCAAGTGTCGGTTGTTCGCCATCATATTGAAGGAGAAGGCCCAAGACTTGTTCCACCAGTTGCCGGCGAGTTCAATCTACAGCTTCGAGGATCTGCGCCGAGGTTTCTTGTTGAGGTTCTCAACATCGAAGAAACGGAAGAAAGAGGCGGAGTGCCTATTTGCAGTGAGGCGGAAGCAGGATGATACGCTGGGTCATTACGTTGACCGGTTTGAGGAGGAGATCCTCCTGGTCCAGGAGGTCCCAGGGTACGCACTGATGCTCGCCTTTACCCTGGGGTTGAGACCGGGATTCTTCAGCATGGAGTTGAAGAGAGTGCCCCCCTCTCCTTTGAGGATCTCATGGAGAGGGCGGCGAAGGAGATAGACTTTGAGAGGGCCAATCCGGCTTTTGGCAGGAAGTTGGCCCGGTTTGCGGAGGACGATTTGAAGGAACCAGCAGTAGGAAGGCAGAGGGAGCAGAGAGAGCAGAGAGAGCAGAGGGAGACAAGAGAAGAGAGGAGGAGGGAGGAGCCTCGAGGGTAGGGGCAACATCATGGATGGGGGGCCGGGGAGCCAAACAACCGGCTGGGTTGGAGGCCCTAGGAGGGTCGCCCCCAGGGTCAAGGAGGAGGCTTCCAAGGAAGAGACAACTTCCGGGAGCCGAGGAGGTTCGATCAGCCGGCGTGGAGGCAGGGCCCAAGGGGTCACCTTCCGGCACAGCAAGAGGTGATGGAAGTCAGCAGAGGTAGAGGAGCCAGGAGAGGAATTCGAGGAGGAGCCGGAAGAAGGGGAGGTGGAGAAGGAAGAGGAGGCAGGGCGGCGTTGCTCTTTTGTGACTTCCACCAGGAGGAAGGTCACGCAACGGCCACCTGCCCAGAGTTCTTGGAGATGAGAGAAGCTAGGGGGTTGGGAAGGCAGGATCCGCCTGTAAGGATCGTAAAAGTACAGCAGGGAGAATGGGAATACCGTTGTGAGGATAGGGCAGACGTGGGGACCCGGGGGGATCGGGGTGATCCACGGAGGAGTTTGGATTGAGGCGACTCGGAAGGGGAGCCTTCAGACCATGTACTGAAGGGGGGTCGCCTCGATCTCCCGGCTCCCCCTCCATAGGAAAAAATCACCTTCTCATCAGCATACATGCCGGACTACGAGGATCCGTTCTGTGATGCTCTTATGATCCAGACGGCGGTGGAGAACTTCACGGTCTCTAGGATACTGGTGGACAACGGGAGCTCCGTGAATGTGATCTTCAAGAAGGCCTTCGACGAGATGAAGGTGGAAGGGAAGAGGGTCATGGCTTCGGATGGACCGCTGTTCGGGTTTTCTGGAGAGAGGAAGGAGGTAGAAGGAGGAGTAGGTCTGCACGTGAAGCTGGGGGGCGTGTCACGAACTGTAGGTTCGTGATAGTGGATGCCCCGAGCAGTTACAATGCCATATTCGGGCGCCCCCTCATCAACGCCTTTCGCTGCGTCCCCTCCTCGTTCCATCAGTGCCTCAAGTTCAACAACAGAGGGGTGCAGGTTAGGATCAGGGGGACCCAAAGGTGGCGAGGCAGTGTTACGTTACGGCGGTTAACACCGTGTCTTGGATGGCAGAGGCAGAAGAGCTGGAGAAGGAGAGGCGGAGCAAGAGGAATGTGTCAGAGAGGAGGGAGTGAGCCTGGAGGAGGCAATGGAGGTTGAAGAAGCAGGAGGGGAGGGGGAGTTTGAGCAGGAGGAAGAGGCGAGGGTCGGCTGGGAGCATTCACGGCTGGAGCCGACTGAGGAAGTAGTGGAGATGGAGGTCTTCACCAGAGCAGGGCAGGTGCAGAGGGTGCGGGTCAGCGGGGGCTTAAGTCCGGAGGACCAGGAGCGAGTGCGGGCCTGCATCCAGAGCAACGTCGACATCTTCGCTTGGAGCGCGGCGGACATGCCAGGCATCGATTAGGATGTGGCCTGCCACCGCCTGAACCTGGACCCCCGGACTCGCCCCATCCGCCAGAAGATGAGGACCATCGCCACCAAGCTGGAGAAGCCCATCCGCGAGGAGGTCAAGAAGCTCCTGGAGGCTGACTTCATCTCAGAGATTCAGTATCCATGCTGGATCTCCAACGTGGTAATGGTTAAGAAAGGCGAAGAAAAATGGCGTATGTGTATTGACTTTTCTTTGTTAATAAATCATGCCCCAAGGATTTCTACCCCTGCCTCGGATCGACGTGCTGGTTGATTCAGCCGTCGATTTTTCTATTATGAGTTTCTTAGATGCTTTTTTAGGTTATCACCAGATCCGGATTTACCCTCCCGATGTGAAGGATATCTCCTTCATCACGAGGGAGGGATGCTTCAGCTACAAGATGATGCCCTTTGGGTTGAAAAACGCAAGGGCTACATACCAACGCATGATGGATAGGGTTTTCAGGGTCAGAGAGGGAGGAACTTGGAGGTCTATGTCGACGACCTAATAGTCAAAAGCAAGTGTGTGGATTCACACCTGCGGGACCTGGAGGAGACGTTCGCCACCCTGCGGAAGTTTAAAATGAGGTTGAACCCCTTGAAGTGTGTCTTCGGGGCAAGCCGTGGGAAGTTTCTTGGGCCTCTTTTGACCCCGACAGGGGTAGATCCTAACCCGGATAAGGTGAAGGCCATCCTAGAGTTGGAATCGCCGCGCAATCCTAAGGAAGTCCAGCGCCTGACAGGCAAGTTGGCCAGACAAAGCAGGTTCCTCTCCAGATCGGGGGACAAATGCTCATTGTTCTTTAAGGTGCTGTGAGGTAACCAAAGGTTCAAATGGACCGTCGAGTGTGAAGAAGCTTTCCAAATGCTAAAAAGGCTGCTCTCCCAAGCTCCGCTACTCCAAAGCCCAAAGGAGGGGGAAGACCTAGCCTTGCATCTCGGGGTAGGGGCAGAGGCCGTGAGCTCTGTCCTGGTCAGAGAAGAGGGGAAGAAGCAGCTTCCCATCTACTACGTTAGACAGATCTTGAAGAAGGCGGAGCTCCGCTACCCCATCTTAGAGAAGCCGGCGTATGCTCTGATCGTCTCGGCGAGAAAGCTCTGACCATATTTCCAAGCACATTCAATCAGGGTAGTGATGGACCATCCTCTTCAGAAGATCTTCGAAGGGGTGGAGCACTCGGGCAGGTTGGCCAAGTGGTCCATCGAACTGAGTGAGTTTGATATCTCATTCGTGCCAAGGCTCTCCATCAAGGCACAGGCGGTGGCTGACTTCCTGGCAGACTATGTTGTTGAGGTTAGGGCAGAGGAGCCGCGGCCCCAGGGAGCTGGGTGGAGCAGCTCCCCTTAGTTCTATGGGCCTTGCGAATGACCCTGAACACGGCCACTGGCGAGACCCCCTTCAAGATTTCTCATGGGTGTAAGGCGGTCCTGCCAGTGGAGTTTGAGGTTCGATCCCCGCGGGTCATGGCCGCGGGTGAAGGAGATGAGGCTTGGAGGTTGGATAATGAAGGGGGGCTACGCCTCTCGATGGACATGGTGGAAGAGCTGCGCGATGTCGCAGTCATCAGGCAAGAGGAGATTAAGCGGCGGATGGCAAAGTATTTCGATAAGCATATCAGGATCAAGCAATTCGCTGAAGGAGACCTGGTACTAAAGAAGGTCGATGAGACGGGAAGGTCAGCCCCCGTGGGCAAGCTCAACTAAAATTGGGAAGGTCCCTACATTGTCGAGAGGGTCCTTAGTACAAGAGGTTATCACCTCCAGGATATAGAGGGTAGATCCATGAGCCACACCTAGAGCAGCGATGACTTAAAGCGCTTTTACCCATGAGAGGGGGAAGCTAGAGTGGAATGGAAAAACTTGCACTACATCGAGCTAACAGGATTGTGTCATCCACATACACTTGAACTTGGAATGCATCAAGTCAGAGAACTTTTTGCATAGTTTGGGATCAGTGGAACCAAAAGTAATGTCATCCACATACACTTGAACTAACAGGATTGTGTCCTTGTGGTGCTTGACGAAAAGGGTTCTATCAACTACTCCCCTAACAAAGTTATGCTCTAATAGGAAACTAGCTAGAGTCTCATACCAGGCTCTGGGTGCTTGTTTGAGCCCATAAAGAGCTTTTTGCAACTTGAAAACATGTGAGGGCTGAGTTGAAGAAACAAACCCAGGTGGTTGTTCAACAAATACCTCTTCCTTTAGCTCACTATTTAGAAAGGCACTTTTGACATCCATCTGAAAAACTTTAAACTTCATATAGGCTGCATAGGCTAGAAAGATCCTTATTGCCTCTAGCCTTGCAACAGGAGCAAAGGTTTGGTCATAATCTATACCTTCCTCCTGTCTGTAGCCCTGAGCTACAAGCCTAGCTTTGTTCCTTACAATGATTCCATTTGCATCCAACTTGTTTCTATACACCCACTTGGTGCCTATGATCAGTTGGTCTTTAGGTCTTGGAACCAAAGTCCATACTTTACATCTTTCAAACTGATTAAGTTCCTCTTGCAAAGCAATGATCCAGTGGAGATCTAGCTCAGCATCTTTAATGGTGAGGGGCTCAATCTGTGAAAGGAAACAAGCATGCATCACATCCTGTCTTAACTGATGTCTTGTTTGAACACCAGCTGATATGTCTCCTATCACTTGAGATGTAGGATGATCTCTAAGTGTGACAACATCAGCAGGTGGGATGTGATCTTCAGCAATAGTTGGGATTAATTCCTCAGGAGGAATTTGATCTACTATTGGTGGTACAGCAACAATTTCTGCAAGGTCTTCATCACTGTCTGATTCAGTGATATGAAGAGTTGAAAGATGGAGAATCTCTTGAGTGACATCTTTACTAGATTCTGGTACCTGTAATGAACTTGAGGAAGGGGAAGTTTCCTTCTCCTTGTAAAATATTTGAGATTCATCAAATGACACATGAACAGACTCTTCAATTTTAGAAGAAGATTTATTAAATACCCTATAAGCTTTGCTTACTTGGGAATATCCAAGAAAAATTCTCATTGAAGCTTTTGCTGCAAACTTTCTAAGGTATTCTTTAATATTATGAATATAAACTACATAACCAAATACTCTAAAATAATTTATTTTAGGTTTCTTTCCTTTAAGCAACTCATAAGGAGTTTTACACTTAAGCTTGTGTATCAGACTTCTATTCAAGACATAGTTGGCTGTACTAACAGCTTCTGCCCAATAGGAAAGAGGCATATTAGCATCTGTCAACAATGTGCCAGCAGCTTCAATTAGGGTTCTGTTCTTCCTTTCAACTACCCCATTTTGTTGGAGAGTTCTAGGAGCTGAGAAGCTATGTTTGATACCTTCTCTCTCACAGAATTCTTGCATGAGAAGAGAGTCAAACTCAGTACCATGATCACTTCTGATCAAGGCCATATGAGTAGAGTACTCAGTCTGCACACATAATAGAAAATCTGTAAGGGCTTTGAAGTCATCAGCCTTAGTTCTCAAAAATAACACCCAAGTGAACCTAGAGAAGTCATCTACTATGACTAGGGTGTAATACTTCCCTCCTAAACTCTGTACATTTATTGGGCCAAATAGGTCCAAATGTAATAAATACAGGATTCTAGGAGAATCACTTTTATTTACGTATTTAAATGAATTCTTGGTTTGCTTGCTTAATTGACAAGCCTTGCATAGGCTCTCCTTCTTGTAGGGGCAAGAAGGTAAACCTCTAACAAGGTTGTGTTTAGATAACCTAGATATATTCTTGAGGTTAACATGGCTAAGCCTTTTATGCCATAAAGTATTGTTATTTGTTACTTCATTAAATAAGCAGATTTCAGAGTGAGTTGAGTTAAAATCTACTAAGTAAATATTACCTTGTCTAATACTTACTAACACAACATTATTATTTAAAGTAATATTACAAAGAGAGTTAGAAAATGATACCTGGTATCCAGCATCACATAACTGACTTACTGAAATGAGATTATGCTTCAGTCCAGTTACATAAGCAACTCTCTTGAATGTTACAGCTCCAATTGTCATCCTGCCATAGCCTTCAGTTTGACCACAGCTTGAATCTCCAAAGATCACCTTTGGGCCAAGCTTGGCCTTGAACCTTGACAGATGTTCTTTATTTCCTGTCATATGCTTGGAGCAACCACTATCCAAATACCACTTATTCTAAGTAATAGGATAAGTCTTTACCTGTAGAAAAATAAGTTAAATATTATGGACCCAAGTAACCTTGGGTCCCTTGTTTTTCACATAAGAAAAACTGGAAATAAATGAATAAGCAGGTTGAGGGTGATAACCTAACGGGTAAGATCTCCTAGGTGGCATTCTCCATGCAGATGATGGGTCAATGAACCTAGGGTTTCTATTTTCATTCTGGTTTCTAAAGTTCTGGTTGAAGTTTTGAAATTCATATTGAAAACGTCGATCAGCGTTCGACGATGGGTGCCCAGATCGTCGATCTCCGTTCGACCATTGGGCCTGCGATCGTCGAGCAGCGTTCGACGCTCTTTGTATTTCCTTAAATTTTTGTTTTCTTTTCTCTCTCTTAGCTTTATTTAAAGCTTTATTAACCTGATTAACTTGCTCAGTGTTCTTTATCCCATCAGCTGAGATAAAGTTCACTGGAGTTGAAAGATGGTTTTTAAGAATGATTGGGGGTTCACTAGAAGATGCTCCTAAGCCTAATTTATTATTGTCTTGACTAGTGTTAGACATACTGGTTATTTCAAGCAACTTAAGGCTTCTACTATTCAGAGATTCTTCTAACCTTTTGGACTTAGCTAATTCATTCTTAAGGAATTTTATTTCTTCACTAGAATTAGTGAGTTCTGCTGTTAACCTAATGTTTTCATTAGAAATTAATTCAAATTCAGCTAGTTTATTTCTAAGCTCTTTTATTTCCTTTTCAGAACTAATTAAATCTAAACATAAAGATTTAAAATCTGATTTAAATTCATCAGATATAAAATCGTAAGAAGACAATACCTCATCTTCTGTTGGCATTTATTCATCAGAATCTGAACTCTCTGCAGCTGAGTGATTGTTGCAGGCATCAACGGCCATCAGGCAAACTTCATTTGCCTTCTTTTCTTCCTCATCCTCACTGGAGCTTGAGGAGGAAGATTCCTCATCAGAATCGCTCCAGGTTTCAGCAATAAAACCTCTCTCCTTCTTTTTGTTCTTGTAGGAGGATGGCTTGGAATGCTTCCTGTGCTGATCCTTGTCTTTCCTTTTCTCTTTATTCTTTTCCTCTAGACAGTCTGGAAGAATATATCCAGGCTTCCTACAACCATAGCAAATTATTTATTTAGTAGGAGTACGATCATACCTTGGTTTTTTTTCATACTTTGAAGATTTCTTTCTGAATTCTTTCCTTCCCATCTTGAGAAACCTTTTGGCAAATAATGTCATCAGTTCCTCATTGGACTGGCTTCCTTCAGAAGCATCAGCAGCTTTGAGAGCAAGGGTTTGCTCTTTTCTTGTGGGAGTTGGAGTCTTTGCTTCAGCCTCAGCTTCCCTGGACTTCAGCACTTGCTCAAAGGACTTGAGCTTGCCAAGGAAGGCTTCTGTTGAGATTTCTGTTGTGCTTCTGGCCTCCTTGATAGGCCAGATCCTCAGATCCCATGTGCTAGGGAAGCACATAAGAATCTTATCATTGACCTCTGTCAATGAAATATCCTTATCAAGAGTCCTCATCACATTGATGATTGAGCTGAGCCTTGTGTACATTGCTTCAACTGATTCAGCATCAGTTTTCTTGAAGTTTTCATACTGGGAGATAAGGTTGGACCTTCTGTCCTTCCTTTCATCAGCTGAACCAGCTACAATCTGGTTCAGTGTATCCCACATTGCTTTTGCTGAGGAGCAGTCAGCAACCTTCTGGAATACTTCATCAGACATCGTCTGAGCCAGAATATTCATTGCCTTAGCATCTGCTATCTTTGCCTTTTTGTATTCATCATTGTAATCTGGAGGAGGTACTGCACTCATATTAGTTGATGATGAAGCAGTAGCTGCAACAGGTGCTCTTGGTGGTCCTGTCAAAATAGAAGCAAAAATACTCTCATCAATAGAGTTCATATATAACTTAATCCTTGCCTTCCAGATGCTAAACTTAGCTAAGTTGCATGCTGGAGGTCTGGTGCTAGAGTAATCCTTAGACTAGGCCATGATAGTGAAAGTGAATATCTATAATCCTTGGTATCTATCAGGATCTTGTGACTTAGGTGTTAGCCTATACAGTCAGATAACCTCCCTCTGATACCAATTGAAAGAAAAGGGATAGATACTACTCTAGAGGGGGGGTGAATAGAGTAATCAAAAATTGCACTATCAAAGTTGACTGTCTACTCAACTCCCTTGGAGTTAATTACGGAATGAAGGTTATAGATATTTAAGATGAAACCCTAAAGCCTAACACAAGTGATGTGCACAAAAGGCAGCCAACTGTAATTACAGTTAAGGCTTGGAATCCTAAACAGCAACTAGCAATCCTAGTTAAAATCTAATCACAGCCAATCAGCACAGAGAATTAATTAAACAATCCAGACGACACAAAGAATTTATAGTGGTTCCCCAAACAACTTGGGTACGTCCACTCTTCTACCAATAAGGTAGGAATCCACTCAGGTTTTTGATCAGGTGTCATGCCACCAACAAGATCTGCTTCAGGTATTTTCAGAAACCCTTTAGACTTTTGATCAGGTGTCTAAAAACCAACACAAATTTTTTATCAGGTGCCCTGCCACCAAGGTATACTTTTGAAGAGAGTAATAACCCTTTACAGGAGGGGGAAAGGAGGTTAAGATGTCTTCTCTATTTTACAATAGATTAGAAAAGCACAATAACTTGCACTGAGCTAGAAAGCTCTAAAGAGTCAAGGCTCCCCCTGGCTAAAAGAACGTCCAGGTGAAGTCTTGCTTCAGTGCAGAAACACTTCAGAAAATCTGAAGGAAAAAGCTACAAGAAGATAAAGAATATGAAATGAAAATTCTTCTTCAGGCAGCTATCTTCTTCTTCTTCTTCTTCAAAAAGCTCTGAGTGAAAATCTTCCTATAAGCAGGAGAACTCAGGTTGAAGAAGAGTGAAGAGCTAAAACTTCTTCTAAGTTTGATGTGAACGAGCTGTGAGCAGTTGTAAACTGTAAGTTGTAAGCTTGAATGCTGCAGTTAGCTTTTGAACTCCTTTTCCTGAATGAACTGGTTTTTGGCTATGTGAACTAGTTTATTTCTTTCTTCAAAGAATTCTTTATATAGCAGCAGCAACAACGGCTCTAATTTGAGTTTGAATCTTGTCTTCTACTGAAATCTGCAAGCTGGGCTGCAAATAGCATAAAGCAAAACAAATACTGCAGACAGATATCCTATAAGAGGATAAAGCTTTATAAGAAGCTGCAAATAACTCTGATAAAATAATACTAGAGAAAGTCACATCAGAAGAGACTCTTTACAGCCAAGGAAGACTTTCTGAGTCTAATGGCTATAAAAGGATAGCCTGGCAGATAAAGCAGAAATCATACCTCAGCTAATAAGACAAACAACTTTGTCAGAAAAAGATTGGCTCATGCATAAGGAATGGAGCAGATATTGCATGGAAATAATATCACAACTTTATTCAAATAATCTTTTATAAAATATGCCAAAATAAATATGAAATAAATCACATCAAAGAAGATGAAAAAATTACTCAAGACATACAGCAAAACGTCGAACAACCCTCGGAGATCGTCGACCGAAGCACAGAGATCGTCGACCTATCAGACAGATAGTCGAACGACCCAGATAGTCGAACTATCAAAGAAGATAGTCGAACTACCACAACAGATAGTCGAACTATCAGGACAGATAGTCGAGCTATCAGATAGTCGAACTATCAAGACAGATAGTCGAACTACCAAATAAAACAGATAGTCGACCTATCAAACAGATAGTCGAACTATCAAAGAAAACAGATAGTCGACCTATTAACAGATAGTCGAGCTATCAACCAAAACAGATAGTCGACCTATCAACAGATAGTCGAACTATCAGATAGTCGAACTATCCAAGCAGATAGTCGAACTATCACAAAGAACAGATAGTCGACCTATCAACAGATAGTCGAGCTATCACAGAAAGCAGATAGTCGACCTATCAAACAGATAGTCGACCTATCAAACAGATAGTCGAACTATCAAAGCGGACAGATAGTCGACCTATCAAACAGATAGTCGAACTATCAGATAGTTGAACTATCCAAGCAGATAGTCGAACTATCAAACACAACAGATAGTTGATCTATCAAACAGATAGTAGAACTATCAACGTAGACAGAACGTCGACCAACTGATAGACGATCGTCGAACAGTCGATAGACGATAGTCGAGCGGCGTTCGACCATAGTCGAACGAAAAACAACTTAACCAAATTTACATCTGGAAAAGTGACGCCTCTAAAACTAGAGCAACAAACTAAACAACTAACCTTTGACTATAGATAAATCTTGGGTCAAGAGACAGAGAGAGAAGACTGAACTCAAATCAAAACTAGGGTACCAACAATCTCCCCCTATTTGAGTTAAGTCTCTCAACAATTAAATACAAAACTAAATACTGAAAATAAATAAAATGCATGAAGAGAAATAACTAAGCAGATAACATCAATCAATCAGATAAGCAAATAACTGTCAATTAATGAAATTTTTAAGATGCTTCAGAATTAGGTTTAGGTTGAGAAGAACTAGGAATGAAAGTAATTTTTCTAGAAGGATCTAGAGCTTCTCTCCTTGACAACTTCAGGTCTTGTTCTCCAATGATTTTCGATTCTGGCGCTCTTGGGACAACTGCCTCAGGATGCTTTTCCATGTATTTTGAAGGATCAAATACCTCAGGTCTAACCTGGAATTTATCGAGCTCCTTCATTCTGAATTTTGACATCGTGGTTAATCCTGCAGTGTCTTTTCCTTCAGCTTTAGCTTTCTTAATTTGAGCTGAACCCACAAGTTCAAGAAAACGAGTCGTCCTGAAATTAGGATCAAGCTCTACGCTTTCATACACATTTTCAGAAGATGTATCAACTGGCTCTTTATCCTGAATAACTAGATAAGAAGGAGGAGCAGACTCAGCAAATATCTTGCTAGATTTTTCAGAGAAAATAATTCGCTTACCTTTTGAAACATCCTTCACAACATGATCTGGCTTTGGAGAGGTTGAGCTCTTGAGTTCTTTGGAAGGAGGAGGAGAAAAAGTTGGTCTTTGATACACCACCTCCTTTACTTGTTCCTTGACAACAGCATCAAGTCTTTGATTGCCAGTTTGAGTTTTACCTTGATATCCTTGAGAACTTCTCCTTTGTGATGACTGAGATGGGTTGAACCTTTCAGACTGAGCAGCAGGGTTTGCAGATTGGTTTCCAGAGGCTCCTGCACTGGGAGGTGGAGGAGGAGGACCTCTAGGAGTCCATCTTGGGACAGGACTGTCATACCTCTTTGACTTCTTCCTTTGCTTCTACTGATTTTTAGAAAACGCCATCCAGTGCTGGAAATCTTTTGATTTAGGATCAATTCCTTTCAGGATATAGTAGGGAGTATCATTATCTGGATTTGGAGGAGGAGCCACAGCTTTCCTTTTCTTTTTAGCAGATCTTTTTCTTTTAGACTCATCAGATTCATCAGAATCAATATCATCCTCGGAATTTGAAGAAATAGGAAGATCATATGGATCAATTGCTTCTTGCACAGCTCTTTCCTTTTCTTTTAGAGTAGCTTTTTCTAATTCTTCTTCCATGGCATCCTGTGCCAGGAGAGCATCTAAATCCAATCCAGGGGAATCATCCCATACAGTAGATTTTTCAATTTGAGCATCTGAAGCCTTTTCTTGTTGATCAGAAACTGTCATGGTGACCAGTTCTACTTGCACTGCTAGCTGAGCTGGCTGAGCAGCCTCAGAAACTTGAGCAACTGGTTCTGGTTCAGTTTGAACTTCTGTAGCTAGTTGGTGATCAGGCTCTTGAACATCTAATACTTCTTCCATTTTATCTGTAATATTATGAATAAAATTTTGCTAAATGACATCGAATCATTCCTTCCAGGTATTCCCAAACTATCATATCAGTTATCAAGTCTAAAAAGTGAGTAAAAGGGATACCTTCAGAATTGTCCTTTGAGTGTCCTAACTCCCATAATTCATCTAGAAAGGAAGTGATAACTCCTTCTAGGTATAGGGCGACCAGGGGAGTAGAATATTCTTCTAGGCAAACTTTGACAATAAATTCAGACTTCAATAAGGCATCAGAAATTTCTTTTTCAGACAAACTAGGAGGAGCTGATTCTTCTATTTCTTTCTCTGCCACTGCAGGAGGATCTGCTGGAGGGGAGGCCAAGGGCAGCTCAGAGACATCTTCATTAAGCATCTCCCCCTGCCTGATTTTAGTAGATACTGAATCCAGGCCCCTAGATGAAGAGGGCTCAGCAGACTTTGAGAGTGCTCGGATGGCAGCAGTCAAAGAAGAGATGGAGGATGCAAAGGGAGCAATTGCCTCTTCAATCATAATTTTGATCGAAGGAGTAATTAACTCCAAGATGCTAGAAATGAATGCTGGAGTGATTTCAAATGATGAAGGGGGAATCTCAGTGGATGGATGATCAGCAGGAATGGTGTATTCTTGATGAACTGGAGAGTGAACTGGAGATGGAACTGGAGATGGATGGGTGGATGCAGGATGATCAATGTGATCTGAAGAAGGAATTGGAGACTGAGGAGGAGTAGAAATCTCAGAAACCAACAAATCAAAACTGGGATGTGAGATCCCGGCAAGATGAGAAGGGAGAGGAGATGCAGGAGGTGATGCAAGGTGAGAAACAGAAGGTCGTACTTCAATTGAAGTTGATGGAACTTCAACTGAAGTAGACGGTAATGTAGATGAAGAAGATGGAAGGGAGAGATTTGCTGAGCCAACTTCTTGTAGGAGAGGAGTGACTGAGGCAGTCCTGGTGCTCTCAGATGCAGCTGGAGCAACCCTTGCGGGAGCGGGCTTCAGAAAAGTCCTTTTCCACTTGGCGAACAAGGTTGGATCCATCTTCTTGCTGGCATTGATGGAGGTAGCAGCTGAAACTAACAGATGGGGATATTTTTCCTTCAGAAAAATCCCAACTACCCTACCCAGGGTAACTTCTTTCTTGCTGTTCTTTTTCCTTATTACATCAAACAATACTCCTGCCCAGTTAATCTTCTTTTTATTCACAATTGCACACATTAGGGCAAACTGTTGCCTTGTAATGTTGTCATGGGCAGAGTGCTTTCCCAGTAGCACTTTTCCGATGATTTCAGCAAGGAACTTAATCTTAAACGGAAAATTCACCTTAAGCAGCTTAGAGGGAATGCCTTCGGCATGTCCCAACTCTGTCAGCATTCTCCCAAACTCTGGGGTATCTTGCTCGTAATCTTCTTCCCCATTTATCAATCCAAAAATTTCAGTTAAAATGACGGGAGTCAATGTTACCTCTTCTCCGCCAGTTGTTCCGGTCATAGAATCGTCATTTGAAGACGAAGTTGAAGGATCAAGCGCATACCCAACTGCACCAAAAGCCCGGACTGTTGGAGAGGGTGCTACTTAATTTTTTATATAAGTAGCAGAGCGCCACGGGTCAAGTGAAGGAACGCCGGACCCAACAATCCCCCCCCCCCCCCCGGCGTCCAGCACAACCCGTCGGCTCAGAGGTGGGGTTACCATATGGCCCACACGGCTCAGAGGTGGGGTTACCACATGTCCACGGTTGCCTGACCCACCGGACCCACACAGGTAGAAGGGAAAAATCGGGATTTAATAGCGCTCCCCCGGTCTTGAACCCGTGACCTCCTCTGATACCAATTGAAGGATCAAGCGCATACCCAACTGCACCAAAAGCCCGGACTGTTGGAGAGGGTGCTACTTAATTTTTTATATAAGTAGCAGAGCGCCACGGGTCAAGTGAAGGAACGTCGGACCCAACAGAAGTAAATGCCCATTCTTTGATCTCTTGAATATTTATCTTTATCCTGGAGGACATGAGCTTTTCCAAGCCTTGATCTTTGCATAGATTGAGAATTTCCACTATTCCAGATTCGCAACAACTGAAAGAATCGAAATCCACACTGAATCCTGCATCGAACTTCACCACTGTCAGGAGCGCTGGAGCTATCGCCATTGAAGGGGCTGGAGAAGATGAGGGAGAAGGCGAAGGCGAAATGACAGAAATCGCGAGACAAAGAGTAAGCGGGAAGACGGAATGCGAGACGACGCTCTCCGTCGACGATAAAAAGAAAGATCTCTTAACCTAGGTCGACCATCAGCTTTATATTAAAACAACGATCGTCGATCTATTTAAAAGATACTGGAGACGATGGTCGAACGGTCGTTCGACGATCGTTCCTGAAGCAGAGTAGTCGATCCATCGTTCGACTATTTCTGTCTTCACAAACAACAAGCTGTCGTCAATCATAGATCGACAATAGGCTCGACCTGTTCGACGATCTTCGAACGCCGTTCGACGATCTTCAAGCAGATAAGCTATCAGCAACCATAGGTCGATGATAGGCTTGATCCGATCGACTATCTTCGAGCGTCGTTCGACGATCTTCAAACAGGTTTCAACAAGGCAGACATCACACTTAGTCTCTTCCATTAATCATGCCTAGTTAAACCAAAAAGAACAGATGCTTCTGTTCATCTAAGGGCTTGGTGAATATATCACCTCTCTGAAGGTCAGTGGATATGAACTCAAGGCTGATCTTGTTCTTTTCCACACAATCTCTCAGGAAATGGTGTCGGATCTCAATGTGTTTCGTTCTAGAGTGGTGCACAGGATTTTGTGCAATAGAGATAGCACTGGTACTATCACACATGATTTTTGTGTTCTTGTGTGAGTACCCATAATCCAAAAGCTAGTTTTGTATCCACAGGATCTGTGAACAACAACTAGCAGCTGCTATATATTCAGCTTCTGCAGTTGAAGTTGAGACAGAAGCCTGCTTCTTACAGAACCAAGAGACTAATCTCTCTCCCAGGAACTGACAAGTTCCTGAGGTACTTTTCCTGTCAACTCGACAACCAGCATAATCAGAGTATCCAATTAATTCAAATTCTGATTCAGTTGGGTACCAAAGTCCTAGATTTGGACATCCCTTCAGGTATCTCAAGATTCTCTTGAGAAGAATCAGATGAGATTCCTTGGGGTTGACCTGGAATCTAGCACAAAGGCATGTAACAAACATTATATCTGGCCTACTTGCAGCTAAATACAATAGGGAACCAACAATGGCCCTATAATTCTTTTGATCAACAGGCTTTCCCTGATCATCAGAATCTATAACTACATTAGTAGTCATAGGTGTATGCATTGCTGAAGCATCAGCCATCCCAAACTTCTTTATCAATTCCTTGGCATATTTGGATTGGGAGATGAAGATGCCATCAGTATCTTGCTTTACTTGGAGACCAAGAAAGTAAGACAGCTCACCCATAC
The DNA here is from genome assembly GCA_039513925.1 of Platanthera zijinensis. Lineage (NCBI taxonomy): Eukaryota > Viridiplantae > Streptophyta > Magnoliopsida > Asparagales > Orchidaceae > Platanthera > Platanthera zijinensis. Next base: position 57,048,233 of record CM077084.1, on the reverse strand, counting down.
TACTCATCTCAAACTTGGAATGCATCAAGTCAGAGAACTTTTTGCATAGTTTGGGATCAGTGGAACCAAAAATAATGTCATCCACATACACTTGAACTAACAGGATTGTGTCCTTGTGGTGCTTGACGAAAAGGGTTCTATCAACTACTCCCCTAACAAAGTTATGCTCTAACAGGAAACTAGCTAGAGTATCATACCAGGCTCTGGGTGCTTGTTTGAGTCCATAAAGAGCTTTTTGCAACTTGAAAATATGTGAGGGCTGAGTTGAAGAAACAAATCTAGGTGGTTGTTCAACAAATACCTCTTCTTTTAGCTCACCATTTAGAAAGGCACTTTTGACATCCATCTGAAAAACTTTAAACTTCATATAGGTTGCATAGCCTAGAAAGATCCTTATTGCCTCTAGCCTTGCAACAGGAGCAAAGGTTTGGTCATAATCTATACCTTCCTCCTGTCTGTAGTACTGAGCTACAAGCCTAGCTTTGTTCCTTACAATGATTCCATTTGCATCCAACTTATTTCTATACACCCACTTGGTGCCTATGATCAGTTGGTCTTTAGGTCTTGGAACCAAAGTCCATATTTTACATCTTTCAAACTGATTAAGTTCCTCTTGCATAGCAATGATCCAGTGAGGATCTAGCTCAGCATCTTTAATGGTGAGGGGCTCAATCTGTGAAAGGAAACAAGCATGCATCACATCCTGTCTTAACTGATGTCTTGTTTAAACACCAGCTGATATGTCTCCTATCACTTGAGATGTAGGATGATCTCTAAGTGTGACAACATCAGCAGGTGGGATGTGATCTTCAGCAATAGTTGGGATTAATTCCTCAGGAGGAATTTGATCTACTATTTATGGTACAGCAACAATTTCTGCAAGGTCTTCATCACTGTCTGATTCAGTGATATGAAGAGTTGAAAGATGGAGAATCTCTTGAGTGACATCTTTACTAGATTCTGGTACCTGTAATGAACTTAAGGAAGGGGAAGTTTCCTTCTCCTTGTAAAACATTTGAGATTCATCAAAGGACACATGAACAGACTCTTCAATTTTAGAAGAAGATTTATTAAATACCCTATAAGCTTTGCTTACTTGGGAATATCCAAGAAAAATTCTCATTGAAGCTTTTGCTTCAAACTTTCTAAGGTATTCTTTATTATTATGAATATAAACTACACAACCAAATACTATAAAATAATTTATTTTAGGTTTCTTTCCTTTAAGCAACTCATAAGGAGTTTTACACTTAAGCTTGTGTATCAGACTTCTATTCAAGACATAGTTGGTTGTACTAACAGCTTCTGCCTAATAGGAAAGAGACATATTAGCATCTGCCAACAATGTGCCAGCAGCTTCAATCAGAGTTCTATTCTTCCTTTCAACTACCCCATTTTGTTGGGGAGTTCCAGGAGCTGAGAAGCTATGTTTGATACCTTCTCTCTCACAGAATTCTTGCATGAGAAGAGAGTCAAACTCAGTACCATGATCACTTCTGATCAAGGTCATATGAGTAGAGTACTCAGTCTGCGCACATAATAGAAAATCTGTAAGGGCTTTGAAGTTATCAGCTTTAGTTCTCAAAAAGAACACCCAAGTGAACCTAGAGAAGTCATCTACTATGACTAGGGTGTAATACTTCCCTCCTAAACTCTGTACATTTATTGGGCCAAATAGGTCCAAATGTAATAAATACAGGATTCTAGGAGAATCACTTTAATTTACTGATTTAAATGAATTCTTGGTTTGCTTGCCTAATTGACAAGCCTTGCATAGGCTCTCCTTCTTGTAGGGGCAAGAAGGTAAACCTCTAACAAGGTTGTGTTTAGATAACCTAGATATTCTTGAGGTTAACATGGCTAAGCCTTTTATGCCATAAAGTATTGTTATTTGTTACTTCATTAAATAAGCAGATTTCAGAGTGAGTTGAGTTAAAATCTACTAAGTAAATATTACCTTGTCTAATACCTACTAACACAACATTATTATTTAAAGTAATATTACAAAGAGAGTTAGAAAATGATACCTGGTATCCAGCATCACATAACTGACTTACTAAAATGAGATTATGCTTCAGTCCAGTTACATAAGCAACTCTCTTGAATGTTACAGCTCCAATTGTCATCCTGCCATAGCCTTCAGTTTGACCACAGCTTGAATCTCCAAAGATCACCTTTGGGCCAAGCTTGGCCTTGAACCTTGACAGATGTTCTTTATTTCCTGTCATATGTTTGGAGCAACCACTATCCAAATACCACTTATTCTGAGTGATAGGATAGGTCTTTACCTGTAGAAAAATAAGTTAAATATTGTGGACCCAGGTAATCTTGGGTCCCTTGTTTTTCATATAAGAAAAACTGGAAATAAATGAATAAGCAGGTTGAGGGTGATAACCTAACGGGTAAGATCTCCTAGGTGGGATTCTCCATGCAGATGATGGGTCAATGAACCTAGGGTTTCTATTTTCATTCTGGTTTCTAAAGTTCTGGTTGAAGTTTTGAAATTCATATTAAAAATGTTGATTAGCGTTCGACAATGGGTGCCCAGATCGTCGATCTCCGTTCGACCATTGGGCCTGCGATCGTCGAGCAGCGTTCGACGCTCTTTGTATTTCCTTAAATTTTTGTTTTCTTTTCTCTCTCTTAGCTTTATTTAAAGCTTTATTAACCTGATTAACTTGCTCAGTGTTCTTTATCCCATCAGCTGAGATAAAGTTCACTGGAGTTGAAAGATGGTTTTTAAGAATGATTGGGGGTTCACTAGAAGATGCTCCTAAGCCTAATTTATTATTGTCTGACCTAGTGTTAGACATACTGGTTATTTCAAGCAACTTAAGGCTTCTACCATTCAGAGATTCTTCTAACCTTTTAGACTTAGCTAATTCATTCTTAAGGAATTTTATTTCTTCACTAGAATTAGTGAGTTCTGTTGTTAACCTAATGTTTTCATTAGAAATTAATTCAGATTCAGCTAGTTTATTTTTAAGCTCTTTTATTTCCTTTTCAGAACTAATTAAATCTAAACAAAAAGATTTAAAATCTGATTTAAATTCATCAGATGTAAAATCGTAAGAAGACAATACCTCATCTTCTGTTGGCATTTCTTCATCAGAATCTGAACTCTCTACAGCTGAGTGATTGCTGCAGGCATCAATTGCCATCAGGCAAACTTCCTTTGCCTTCTTTTCTTCCTCATCCTCACTGGAGCTTGAGGAGGAAGATTCCTCATCAGAATCGCTCCAGGTTTCAGCAACAAAATCTCTCTCCTTCTTTTTGTTCTTGTAGGAGGATGGCTTGGAATGCTTCCTGTGCTGATCCTTGTCTTTCCTTTTCTCTTTATTCTTTTCCTCTGGACAGTCTGGAAGAATATGTCCAGGCTTCCTGCAATCATAGCAAATTATTTCTTTAGTAGGAGTACGATCATACCTTGGTTTTTCTTCATACTTTGAAGATTTCTTTCTGAATTCTTTCCTTCCCATCTTGAGAAACCTTTTGGAAAATAATGACATCAGTTCCTCATTGGACTGGCTTCCTTCAGAAGCATCAGCAGGTTTGAGAGCAAGGGTTTGCTCTTTTCTTGTGGGAGTTGGAGTCTTTGCTTCAGCCTCAGCTTCCCTGGACTTCAGCACTTGCTCAAAGGACTTGAGCTTGCCAAGGAGGGCTTCTGTTGAGATTTCTGTTGTGCTTCTGGCCTCCTTGATAGGCCAGATACTCAGATCCCATGTGCTAGGGAAGCACATAAGAATCTTATCATTGACCTCTGTCAATGAAATATCTTTATCAAGAGTCCTCAGCTCATTGATGATTGAGCTGAGCCTTGTGTACATTGCTTCAACTGATTCAGCATCAGTTTTCTTGAAGTTTTCATACTGGGAGATAAGGTTGGACCTTCTGTCCTTCCTTTCATCAGCTGAACCAGCTATAATCTGGTTCAGTGTATCCCACATTGCTTTTGCTGAGGAGCAGTCAGCAATCTTCTGGAATACTTCATCAGACATCGTCTGAGCCAGAATATTCATTGCCTTAGCATCTGCTATCTTTGCCTTTTTGTATTCATCATTGTAATCTGGAGGAGGTACTGCACTCATATCAGTTGATGATGAAGCAGTAGCTGCAACAGGTGCTCTTGGTGGTCATGTCAAAATAGAAGCAAAAATACTCTCATCAATCGAGTTCATATATAACTTAATCCTTGCCTTCTAGATGCTAAACTTAGCTAAGTTGCATGCTGGAGGTCTGGTGCTAGAGTAATCCTTAGACTGGGCCATGATAGTGAAAGTGAATATCTATAATCCTTGGTATCTATCAGGATCTTGCGACTTAGGTGTTAGCCTATACAGTCAGATAACCTCCCTCTGATACCAATTGAAAGAAAAAGGATAGATACTACTCTAGAGGGGGGTGAATAGAGTAATCAAAAATTGCACTAGCAAAGTTGACTGTCTACTCAACTCCCTTGGAGTTAATTGCGGAATGAAGGTTATAGATATTTGAGATGAAACCCTAAAGCCTAACACAAGTGATGTGCACAAAAGGCAGCCAACTGTAATTATAGTTAAAGCTTGGAATCCTAAACAGCAACTAGCAATCCTAGTTAAAATCTAATCACAGCCAATCAGCACAGAGAATTAATTAAACAATCCAGACGACACAAGGAATTTATAGTGGTTCCCCAAACAACTTGGGTACGTCCACTCTTCTACCAACAAGGTAGGAATCCACTCAGGTTTTTTATCAGGTGCCCTGCCACCAACAAGATCTACTTCAGGTAGATCCAGAAACCCTTTAAACTTTTGATCAGGTGTCTAAAAACCAACACAGGTTTTTTATCAGGTGCCCTGCCACCAAGGTATACTTTTGAAGAGAGTAATAACCCTTTACAGGAGGGGGAAAGGAGGTTAAGATGTCTTCTCTATTTTACAATAGATTAGAGAAGCACAATAACTTGCACTGAGCTAGAAAGCTCTAAAGAGTCAAGGCTCCCCTGGCTAAAAGAACGTCCAGGTGAAGTATTGCTTCAGTGCAGAAACACTTCAGAAAATCTGAAGGAAAAAGCTACAAGAAGATAAAGAATATGAAATGAAAATTCTTCTTCAGGCAGCTATCTTCTTCTTCTTCTTCTTCAAAAAGCTCTGTGTGAAAATCTTCCTGTAAGCAGGAGAACTCAGGTTGAAGAAGAGTGAAGAGCTAAAACTTCTTCTCAGTTGGATGTGAACGAGCTGAGAGCAGTTGTAAACTGTAAGTTGTAAGCTTGAATGTTGCAGTTAGCTTTTGAACTCCTTTTCCTGAATGAACTGGTTTTTGGCTATGTGAACTAGTTTATTTCTTTCTTCAAAGAATTCTTTATATAGCAACAGCAGCAACGGCTCTAATTTGAGTTTGAATCTTGTCTTCTACTGAAATCTGCAAGCTGGGCTGCAAATAGCATAAAGCAAAACAAATACTGCAGACAGATATCCTATAAGAGGATAAAGCTTTCTAAGAAGCTGCAAATAACTCTGATAAAATAATACTAGAGAAAGTCACATCAGAAGAGACTCTTTACAACCAAGGAAGACTTTCTGAGTCTAACGGCTATAAAAAGACAGCCTGGCAGATAAAACAGAAATCATACCTCAGCTAATAAGACAAACAACTTTGTCAGAAAAAGATTGGCTCATGCATAAGGAATGGAGCAGATATTGCATGGAAATAATATCACAACTTTATTCAAATAATCTTTTATAAAATATGCCAAAATAAATATGAAATAAATCACATCAAAGAAGATGACAAAATTACTCAAGACATACAGCAAAACATCGAACGACCCTCGGAGATCGTCGACCGAAGCACAGAGATCGTCGACCTATCAGACAGATAGTCGAACGACCCAGATAGTCGAACTATCAAAGAAGATAGTCGAACTACCACAACAGATAGTCGAACTATCAGGACAGATAGTCGAGCTATCAGATAGTCGAACTATCAAGACAGATAGTCGAACTACCAAACAAAACAGATAGTCGACCTATCAAACAGATAGTCGAACTATCAAAGAAAACAGATAGTCGACCTATCAACAGATAGTCGAGCTATCAACCAAAATAGATAGTCGACCTATCAACAGATAGTCGAACTATCAGATAGTTGAACTATCCAAGCAGATAGTCGAACTATCACAGAGAACAGATAGTCGACCTATCAACAGATAGTCGAGCTATCACAGAAAGCAGATAGTCGACCTATCAAACAGATAGTCGAACTATCAAAACGGACAGATAGTCGACCTATCAAACAGATAGTCGAACTATCAGATAGTTGAACTATCCAAGCAGATAGTCGAACTATCAAACACAACAGATAGTCGACCAATCAAACAGATAGTCGAACTATCAACGCAGACAGAACGTCGACCAACTGATAGACGATCGTCGAACAGTCGATAGACGATAGTCGAGCGGCGTTCGACCATAGTCGAACGAAAAACAACTTAACCAAATTTACATCTGGAAAAGTGACGCCTCTAAAACTAGAGCAACAAACTAAACAACTAACCTTTTTAGTTGACCAAACCCAACTAAATCAAATCTATACCACCATAGATAAATCTTGGGTCAAGAGACAGAAAGAGAAGACTGAACCACTCAAATCAAAACTAGGTACCAACAGAAGCCCCTATGCGAAAGGCTTCGTTCGCTTGCGCAAGACGAAAGGGGGGAGCCCTCCCCTTAAGAACCTACAGATAACGCTTTCGGCAGAAGGTTCTCGGCACAACAATGAAATGGAGTGTCATGACTCGATCTCTCGGCAGGTTCCCACCTATTGATCGCCAAGGGAGACTATCCTAGGGGGCCAAGGGCCTCGACGGAAGCATGCTTGAGAAACATTCGGCACAGTACAGAGGTAAAAATCAATTACATACAAATATTTACACTTAAACCTTCAAAATGAAATCACAGTTACAAGGGGACAAAGAAGATCCTGCACACTACAAAAGCAAAAAAAAAGAGAGGAAGAGGGGAGAAACCCATCAGGGGGACGCACTATACCCCTTACGCGAGCTCTCGGTAGAGCTCCAGCTGGAGCTCTCGCCAGAGCCCTCCCCAGATGTCTCGTCATCAATAGTGGGAGCTTGCGGGACATCCGTGGGCGGGGAGTCGGGTGCGCCCGGGGGCTTTTGGATGGGCTCGAAAAGCCAGGGGAGAAGCTGGCGAGCGACGATTGTTTCACCGCCCTCGTTCAAGCACTTCACGTCCCGCAGCGCCTCTATGGTCAGCTGGGCTGTATCTTGGGCGTTGGTCTGCAGGAGATTGTCGATTTCGTATTCCGAGAAGTGGCAGCTTTTCAACCTCACATCCAGCGAAGGAGGAGGCGCGACCGCGGCCGCCGCCACCTCCATGCGCCGGAGCTGGTCCCTCAGCAGGACGTTCTCGCACCTTATTTCAGCCAGCTCCGTGCAAAGAACCGGGCAGAGGTTTCCCTTCCACATCCAGGCACTTCACGTCGAGGCCAAAATTCTGGTGCCCCTGTGGCACCTGCTTGGGAGGGGCCTGAGCAGAGGTTTCGCCGGCCGCCCTTTCTTCACCAGCCCCGCCTGTGGCTGGCAGGATCTCGGCAGGGGTCCCGATGGCAGTGGTCATCTCCCCGGCCAACGAAAGGACCTCGGCGAGAGATCGGCTCTCGATGGCAGGACGGGAGGGAGAGGCCGCCACGGACTTCCCCTTGTCAGCAACGGTTGGCTTGGGTCTTTTCAGAGGCTTGGATGAAAAGGTGTCGGGCTTTCGCTTCCCGGCGCCGGACTAAGAAGGTGGAGCCGGCTCGTCTCGGCAGGCGAGAGCCGCAAATTTGGCGAGAGCCAGAGGATCTCTCGCAGCCCGGGCTTCGGCGGCCTGGGTCTCATCGAATGGTTGGCGTAGGGGGATTTCTCGCTCTCCTGCAAAGTTGACGACATTCAGCGTTATGTTCTAGAACAAGGGAATATCAAGCTAAAGGAGAGACCTTACCTTCGCCAGGAGGAACGGGAAGGAGAGAGTCGACGTCCCGCCTGAGAAAGGGGACGTCGAAGTCCTTTGTCCCAAAGAACTCAAGGAGGGCGCTCTCGCGCGACCCTAAGGTGGGCGGCTTGTAAGCGGCGGCGTCATATTGAACGGGCGCGAGAGGCACGTTGTCGAAGTCTCCTGAAGCGAAGACAAACCTCTCACCCCAGTGGTGGTGCTTGTTGGCGAGACTGGTAGTTTTGAGAAGTTGTCCGGAGAAGAAGACAACCCCGCCCTTTGCCCGGAAGACGAAGAACTTCCGAAAGATTGGCAGGATGAACTCAATCCTCTCGGATCGCATGTAGCAGATGAATGCTGCCAGGATGGCGACCGAGTTTGGATTGAGTTGAGCGGGAACGACGCTGTAGTAACGGAGGGCCTGGCGCACCTCGGGCAAGAGGTGAAGGCGGAAGCCCACCTCGAAATGCTCGAGGGGGATGGCGAGCTCTCCCGCTCTCGCGCTATTGACCAGATCATCGTTGCTTGGGTTTCTCGCGGTGAAGCCGGGGGGGATGTAGCGGGAGGTGATCAGGTGGTATTCGTCCATGGTTAAACGGCAAGGGAAGAACTGGTGCCTCCGGAAGGCTTCCGCACAATGGGAGCGACCCTCGTTCTCGCTTGGCATCGTGTCAAAGAGTTGGAGGCGAGACCTCGAGAGAAGGCGAAGGTGGGAGGAGGTGGCGGAAACGAGGGAAGTTCTTGGCAAGGTGCGAGAGGAACAAGGAGGGAAAGGGATCCAGATCAGAGAAGTAAATGTGGTAGTTGGATCGGCCTATTTATAGAAAGTCGTGGTAATGATGATTTTCTCGAAAAGGCGGAAAGGGTACAACCGTCACATCCTAGGGAAACGACGCCTCGATTTCCGCTCCGACACGCCTTGGGCGCCTAAGTCAACGATAAGGCTCTAGCACATTAGCGACAGCAACGGGCGGCTGGGGGTTCGCGCAAGCACCATAGTAACAACATAAAACAGAGCTAGAAAATAGAAACAAAAATAGAAAGGAGGCCCTCACCGGGCGAGAGCTCCATGACAAATAATAATCACAAAGCAATCTTTCAAGATAGCAAAAAGAAAAAAGGGGTACATGCGAGAAGGGTAGGCAAGAAGATGGGGAGCAGGGGGGCCGAGACTGCGCCATTTAGTACGGCTCCCAGCGCCATCGTCCTCTCTCTCGTCGTCTTGTTCTCGGAGGAGCCCGCGGGTTGAAATAGGAGGATAGTGTGGTGCAGCTGAGGTTGATCCGGCACGGCTGGTCTCGGATCCACACGATGCATCGCCCAGGGGACGACTCGGCGGTAGGCATGTCCGGCCGCTCCGTCTCGCTGGGGAAGTAGTCCCGCTCGAGGGCCTCCAGCCTCTGCTCCACCATCTTGTGATGCTCTTTCGCCGCAGCAGCGTGGGCCCGCTACCGCTGAACGAACTTGGACAGGATAGCCGCAAGCTTCTTCTGCCGCTTTTTGATGTTCCCAATGCCATCCATGATTTCCTCCATCTCATCATAAGAGGGGAAGGGGGAGCTCTCGGCATCCTCCCCTTCCTCTCCTTCTTCTTCTTCTTATTCGTTTGCTCCCGCCCGCGAGTCCGGATCCCCTGGCAAAAGAGTTCCATGGTTATGGCGAGAGCTAAGTAAGGATTATGATAAATATCTCGCATACCTGCAGTATGGCGAGAGCCACCGACCGGCAGCAGCCGAGAAGGCCCGGACTCCCCATCAGTTCCATAGAGGAGGTGGATCGGCTTTCCTCGCCTCGGGCGGAAGGTCTCGCGTATGGTGATCCCGGACTGGCCGGAAGCAGGGGGAGTTGTCCTCTCTCGCGGGGTGGCTAGCCTCCTTTGGGGCTACGGAGGGTTCGATAGCTACCCCTCCCGCGAGTAGGGCGGGATTAGCCGCTTGGGCAAGCAAGTTAGCAGTCATTGTTTCGTTCTCTCGGGTGGCGAGACTCGGGTTGGCGGAAGCTGGTGCTGCTGGAAGTCAGTTCAACAATTGGGAAGGCTATGATTGAAATGATTAGAAAGGAGTGACAGGGAGGAAAGGATACCTGCAGTTCTCGGGGGGTCAGCCGGAGGAGCGGCCTCCGTGACCCGTGGTTGATCCTCGGGAGGGCGAGACGACGGGTCTGGGGGCACCAGCGGGGACTCGACGCCGTCATCTTGAGTCGCCTCCTACGAGAAGTATTGCGTCAGTTGTCGATCCTTTCGCTTAAATCGGCTCGTAATTTGGGTAATCAACAAGTCAAAGAGACTTACCTTCTACGGAGGGGAAGGATTATCCGCGTGGCTCGAGGTCGGGGTAGGTAAGCCCCGGTTCTCGCGCGGAAGGTCCCGCTGGACCGCTTTTGCCCTCTTCTTCTTCTTCGGCTGGGAGGGCTCAGCGTCTGGCGCCTTTCTCGCAAGCCAGGGGCAACCAACGCACTGTTGGTCGGGGCTCGCGCCTGCGCTGCGTTAATGCGGTCTTGGAGGCCTTGCGAGAGCGGCTTGTCAACACATTTGGAACGCATCACGAAACCACGCGAGAGCTCAGACAGGGAGCAACGACTGTCAGGGGAAGATTTACGGTCATCTATCAGCACATATATATAGCCACGGGATGGCCCACCAAAAGATTCCCTTTTCAGAATGACATGTGCTCATCGAATATTTACGGGTTGGACGTGTCTTTTCGAGCGCAGAGCTAGCTCAAAAAGAGCGGGGATTGTGTACAACCCCATATTCGCTGAGTGGGACCCTGAGGCATCAATGGGCTCAAAAAGAGCGGGGATTGTGTACAACCCCATATTCGCTGAGTGGGACCCTGAGGCATCAATGGGCAGGATTGAACTAGCTTCGAGCTAGCTTTGGGCTTCAGATCAGAAGAACTCCCGCCTAGGAGGAGCTCCCGCCTAGAAGCAGGCGAGAACGTTCACCATCAGGCAATCTAGACCCGCTTCCGCCCATGAGGCGGAGAGAAGGCTTGCGCCTCGCAGAAGGAGAGAGCTAGCTCGGTCCGAGGCATTCGACACTCCTTTTTTAGCTCCTGCCAAGCGAAGGCGAGAGGGTTCTCGGCATAGGGTTCTTGTCGAGTGGGGCCCAGAGCCCAGGGTAAAATTACCTAATTGCCCTCGGGTAAAATTACCCATGTGTCCCCAGGGCCTGCATTTAGTATTTCAGGACAGCTGGATTCGGCTATTAGCAGGCCAGCCAGGGGTATTTCAGTAATTTCAGGTCAGCAAAGGCTATAAATATACCCATAAGGGCTCCTTAGAAAGCAAGCTTTCATTATTCTCCAATTCTCTAGTGCTTTCTGAGGAGCTCCCAGCCCAGCTTTTGGATTTGGAGGGGAAGCTCTCAGAGATCTTCCGGGTAAGAGGTGGGACCTCCCGGTTGAGGCTTTGGGTCAGTCCTAGGTCCTTCGTAACCAGTCGAGGGTCGAGGCTTGAGAGAAGTAGGTGTTGGTTGCACCCCTATTTTCGAACTCTCGTTGAGGTCATTTTTGGCTTCAACAATGATGGTTAGGTGTGCGGATAGCCGCGTAACCACCATAACCACCTCCTAGAGGTTATAAAAGGAGCCTCAGGCCTCCATAATTCCTACTTTTTTTCTCCCAGCCTTCTTCTTCCTCAGGTCGAAGCTCTGCCAAATTTCTCCTATGAGCAACGCTCGAGCCGCACTCAAGCCACACCCGAGCCATGCACGAGCCACGTTCAAGCCACCTGACGAAGCCAAATCTCTCAATTTCCAAAAGACCTCCACAACCGCAAATTCAAGTGCTCTGCTCCCACGTACAGAGCCAGCAGAACGCCTAGTGAAGCCCTCCGTTGCAAAGTGCAATTTGTAACAAACACCAGGCGCGACGGTCTGTCGTCCGCCGTGTGCTAAGTGTTCTCTCACCTCAAAATTGTAACGAGAGGTGACCTATCACCCTCAATTAACCGAACAAGTTGTAACAGCCAGAATATAGTGGACTTTGACCGGCGCAAATCCGGTCACGTGGTTTTTTACCCGGTTGAGGGGTTTTTTCCATGTTAAAACTGTGTGTGTACGATCGATCTACTTCATTGACTGTGTGCGCGCTCAACCGTTCCGAGAGCTAAGGCGGTCCAAGTATTCCGGCCAGACCGGGACGTCGAGTTAGACCGCAATAGTTTGGCGCCGTTTGTGGGAAATGATTCCCAGCATCCTCAGAAGACAGTACCATTATCCCTGCGGTACTTAGCACCAGTTTTAATGAAAAAAAGAAGCACCCGAATAGCTGAAAGATCTGTTCCAGGAGGATCCGCTGAACCAACCCACTCTCATTCACTCATGAATATGCCCCTCGAAGTAGAGACCATTTTTGCACCCACAACAACTTTAGAAACACGAGTTCGATAGATGGAGGAGCAGCAAACCGAGATGCTTGCGCTGCTTAGAAACATGGGAGCGCCTCCTGCGCCTCCTCAGCCACCAACACCAGTCAATCCCCCATCGCAGTCGAATCATGGCTTGGCACAAGAAGCCCCGCAAATAGAAGAAGTGTTAGAAGAGCTCTTTGACACTGCTGGTTCTACTCACCCGGTTCATAGAGGAACCGGAACTGGTCATCGTAATCACATCCCAGAAGAAGAAGCCTGATTACCACCACACGAAAGGATCACCCGAGAAGAGATATGAGAAGTAATTGAATAAAAGTATAAACAAGACGGGAGACGAGATGTCCTCGCCCGTCGTCCACTCTGTCGAGGCTCCCCACTCATACCTCGGGTTCTAGCTCATCCGGTCCCGCATGGCTTCAAACTCCCAAACATCGAAACATTCGACGGGACAGATGACCCACTGGAACATATAAACCATTTCACCACTATCGTAAGGACTTATAATGCCTCACAGATTTTTGCTATATGGCGTTGAGTGAGTAGATTCACTCAATGCCTGTGGACTTAACCACATTTCTGTCTGTTTCTTCTTAGGCTTTGACAGGTTGAGCCATACTCATAATTTTTAGCTGTATGGCGTTGAGTGAGTACACTTCACTCAACGTCTGTGAACTTAGCCACATTTTCAGTTGTTTCTTATTAGGCTTTGTCTGTCTCACTGCTTTTAGCTGTGTGGCGTTGAGTGAGTAGACTACACTCACGCATGTGGCCTTAGACACAATTTCAGCTTGTCAATTGTTAGGCTTAGACTAACCTAGCTATACTCAATGATTTTACTTACCTGGCGTTGAATGATTAGACTTCACTCAACGCCTTTGGACTTAGGCATATTCCTGCATGTCCACCAGCTTGCTTGGTGTCTACCTGCATGCATAAACTCAAACACACATCAAATACAACTAGTGTGTGTGTCATTGACTTGTTTGACTTCTTACAAATCTGGGCCATGTGGATCAATGGACCCAACAGAGCGCCTTGTCCGCCAAGGGCTCCTCGGAAGATTTCTGCAGGTACAAGCACAAGGCCAACAAGCACAACGTCAAGAAAGAAACCAGCCGAATGCGCCACAGGGGGCTCCGGGCGCCAGACAAATGGTAGGTAACATTGAAACCATCGTTGGGCCCCCACTCCTCTCTACCCAGATATTTTTAGTAGGAACTGGATACGAAACCCGCAAGAATCTGGGACTCAATCTAGATTCCACTATCTTCTTCGAGAAGAGGACCTCCAAGGGGTGCAAATTACTCATCAAGATCCTCTTGTCATTAGCACAGGGATAGGAGATTCATGTTTCAATGTTAAAAGAGTTCTAATAGACAATGAGAGCTCAATCGATGTTCTGTTTTTGTCCACTCTCCGCAGTATGAAACTTGCTCCACAACATCTCGGTCCCTCTACAGGGCCCATATATGGTTTTGGAAACCACCCGGTTTCCGTTTAGGGAACAATCATCCTACCAGTAATATTGGGAGAATTTCCGATACAGGTTTCCCAAAATATCCAATTTGTCGTCATCGATGTAAGTTCACCCTACAACGCCATCTTCGAATGACCGGTCCAATCAATCTTTGGGGAAATCTCATCAATTCCTCACCTATCCATGAAGTTCCTGACCCCAGACGGCGTAGGGGTTGTCATCCGGAAGCAACAGTCGCATTTGAAGTCGGAGATATCAACCTGCGCAACAAAGCCACCATACAACCTGAAAGCTCTCCGTAAAAGAAGACGACCCCACACCGATCGAGAGCAAGACTTTATATTTGTCCCTTTATTTTCTTAAACTCTGAGTGACGTAAAAGTTACGAGTTGTGACTCGCGCAGACTATCTTTGACTTAATTATACCGCATTGTGTTTCTCTTATTTTCACTCTAAGACTTCTTCGTTCAGGCAAGGTGACTCCCCGGATTGAATACTTACATTCTCCGGAGAGTCATGTCCGACCAGGCTCGGACACTTCTATGTTGATCTTTACATTATCTGGAAGCCGCTTCTTCGGCCAGGCAAGGTCACTCCCCGGATTGAATACTTACATTCTCCAGTGAGCCATTTTCGACCAGGCTCGGACACTTCCAGGTTGAATATTTACATTCTCTAGATGCCGCTTCTTCTGACAGGCTAGGTCGTGCAACTAGATTGAATACTTACATTCTCCGGCAGTTGGATTGAATACTCACATTCTCCTCTGATACTACAGGCCAACGTCCCGCCATCGCCATGGTCTGCCCCCCTCGTGATCGCACCTCCGGATTGAATACTTACATTCTCTGGCAATCGGCTCATTGTCAGGCTAGGTCACGCAACCAGATTGAATACTTACATTCTTCGGCAGTTGGATTGAATACTCACATTCTTCTATGTTACTGCAGGCCAACGCCCCGCCATCGTCAGGACCTGCCCCCTTGCGGTCGTGCCATCGGATTGAATACTTACATTCTCTGACACCTGGGTTGAATAAATTATATTCTACAACAATGCTCTCTTGGTCAGATTCGGCCTCACAAATAGATAGAATCTTTACATTCTCCGACCCTTGGATTGAGTTAAGACACTCTCTGATGCTACTAGGAGCTTGCATTCCACTATTTACCAGGACTCAGGCCACAAAAGATAAAAGAGCAAGGGCAATGCTAATATATGAACATAGACACAAATGTGCTACAAAAAATCACCAAAGGGCGATGACAAACACACACACAGACACAACAATGCAAAAACAAATATATTCAAGCATACAAAAATTAAAGTACAAGTTGCTACTCGCTGGACACATCTACACCAAGCTCAGGACTCCCCGCCTTTGTCATCACAAATGTCGCCAAAATTAAGGCTTGAGACGTCGCACTTTAGATGCTTGGCTACTAGGCAGAAAGCCTTCGACACACCGCATCAGAGCGCAACCTCGCGGACATCCTCTATCTGAGGCTCAACCTCTCGGAACCAAACATCCTCGTGAACTACCTCGGCAAGCACGATCGCACAGAAAACCCAAAGAATCTTTGTACTCCTCAAGGCCAGCCGCCTTCATCTCTAGTACCCGCTCTTCAGAAGAAAGACGCTCTATCTCCGCCTCGGAAGCCTCCAACTTCACTCGCAATCCAGAATTCTCCTCCTGAGCAGTCTTCAAAGTCTGCACAATCTTCTCTGCCATCAACTTCTCGATCTGTAGCAATCCTCGGGCTCCCTCCGTTTCAGACTTTAGCTTCTATCCAATCCACCAAAATCGGGATACTTCTTGATCTAACTCCTCTCTGGAGGTCGCAATTGAAGCCTCTACAGCTCGAAGCCTCTCCTGAAGAGCAAAATATCCGTCTTTCAGACTCACATAATGATCGTTTTACGTAAGCGCAATATGCGACTGAGTCTCGATCTGCAAACAACAAACAAAGAGTTATAATCAATAAAGTCAAATAAAAGGAAAATGGGTAAATTTATTACCGCGTCATTCATGGCCTTCAAAGATGAGGACACTCGGGAGGCAGAAGTCTCTGTACAAAGGACTTGGGGGGCAGACGCCTCTATCACCTCAACATTTAATCAGCTATAATAGGCTCATCACGCAGGGCCTCCTCGGTCAGGTCCTCCCCTCCATGGGGCAAAGTTGGCAACCCTATAACTGCATCACAGTTACTTCTCAGAGTAAACTTCCTCTTGCGAGCTAAAGACACTGCAAGCTCGACCACGACCGAAAGGCCGCACAGCGACAGACGCTTCTCCTCCGCAAATGAGGAAATGCTGAACAACCGGTTCGCCAACTCACGGGGCTCTGAAAATCCTAACACTGGAGAAAAATCTCGCTCTTTCCACTTTTGGGGCGACAACGATTAGACAATGCATTCCATAATTCGGGCAAGCCCTAGGAGTTCTTGACATGGCCGAATAAAGTATTTCCGTGTAGGCGGTTCGTCCAAGTCTCAGAGTCGAGCCGCCTCTTGTTTCTATGAATTTCAACACGCTCACCACCGTCAGAACGAATGTCGCACCAAACTCGAAAGCATTCCAAAGAGAGTTCCCCGACATGTTCACAAAAGAAGACATCCAATCTCATGAGGCGCACTACTCCTAGTGAAGTAAACTTGGAAATCGGCACGCCGCAAAATTTCAGAATCTCGATCACTTTGTCGCATGGTGGGAATCAGAAACCCGGTCTCAAAGAAGTCTCACAGATCGTCAACCAACCGCGAGGGGGATTTTGAACCCTCTCTTCAACACGCGGTACCTTCACTTCATGGTCGGCAGGCGCTCCGAACCTTCTCCTCTAGACCGCAACCAGATTGTCGGTTAGGGAGGAACGCAGACGCATCGGTCTCGCAATACGCTTCGAACCCTAACATAAAAAGTTAAGATCGGCCTTAGATAAGAATCTATAAATCAAAAATTTTCCTCCCTCGTTGTGCGCGTGAAGGCACGTCGCGCAGCAAAACCAAAACCATATGATGCGCCCAAGTACGCACGCACATGCAATCCTGCGCGCGCGCACGCAAGTCGGTTTGCGCACAACCTGGAGCGCGCGCGAAGGCAACATCAAGCGTGCGTGCTCGCGCGCATCCTGACACGCGCACACTAGAGTGTGTGATTGCGCGTCCCGGGGCGCGGCCAGGCGCGCACGCCTGCACGGTCAGGCGTGCTCGCCCGCGCTGCCTTCCCCAGGCACAATCGCCGGCGCGGCCCCTTTTTCTCCAAGGTAACAACTCCCGTTCGCGTTTATGCATGAGTAAGGCGGTGTTAGCCCTCACAAGCGCGCCTCCCCTTCTCCTCGACATATTCTAACATTTTACCTGAGTTTGCGGGGTGCTGCCATCCACTGTCTTCGACCTTTCACCGTTCGTCATCGTCGCCGTCATGAAGAAGAGAGAAATCCATGCTCTTTCGCTCGTACCGATCTCCAGCAGCACGGAATCTCAGGGCAAATGATGGGGACGAGATCCCTCTTAAAAAGGATTGGAGTGCACATAACCACACACCCAATGATCTCCACAAAAAAATAGTGGGATCATGGGTTTGACCGCACATGCGATCACCGAGGGAGCGGCCGCGGCGCCCACTCCTCCTCGGTCACCGACCGCGGCCGAGAGAGAGGCAAAACCGTCCGCTCTTCCTCGGCCGCTGGCGCGCGGCCTAGGGAGCAGCCGCGGCGGCCGCTCCTTCTTGGTCGCCAGCCGCTCCTCCTCGGTCGCTGATGCACGGCCAAGTGAGCGGCTAAGCCGGCCATCGCCGACGGTCACCCCCTCGTCGGAGAGATTGGCGGCAAGTCCGACAGCCGCCCGTGGGAGCCTGTCCCTGTTGTCCGATGATTTGGGGTCGTTCCTCATCGTCTAATTCACTTATAACCATCAACTAACCGCCATGTTAGTGAGAGAATTTTATTATTAATTTAATAGGTATAAATAGTGGAATTAATACTCACCCCTAAACTATAGCAAAATGTTTATAATACTGGTTATGGTGTGCGGATAGTCGCGTAACCATCATAACCACCCCCTTGGAGGCTATAAAAGGAGCCACATGTCTCCTCATTTCTCTTTTTTTTTTCTTTCAGTCTTCTTCTTTCTCAGGTCGAAGCTCTGCCAAATTTCTCCTACGAGTAGTGTTCGAGCCGCACTCAAGCCGCACCCGAGCCACGCACAAGCCACGTTCAAGCCACCTGACGAAGCTCAATCTCTCAATTTCCAAGAGACCTCCGCAACCGCAAATTCAAGTGCTCTGCTCCACGTCCAGAGCCAGCAGAACACTCAGTGAAGCCCTCCGTCGCAAAGTGCAATTTGTAACAAACACCAGGTGCGATGACCTGTCGTCCGCCGTGTGCTAAGTGTTCTCTCACCTCAAAATTGTAGCGAGAGGCGACATGTCGCCCTCAATTCAACGAATAAGTTGTAATAGTCAGGAAATAGTGGACTTTGACTGTCACAGATCCGATCACGTGATTTTTTATCTAGTTGAAGGGTTTTTCCACGTTAAAACTTCGTGTGTACGATCGATCTACTTCATTAACTGTGTGTCAGCTCGACCGTTCCGAGAGCTAAGATGATACAAGTATTCTGGCCTGACCGGAACGTCGAGTTAGACCGCAACAAGTGTTGCATGCAATTCTATAAGTAGTTAGGCAATAACTATATGCACACCTTATTTCGGCTATGTGCACCCAGTGTAATTTCATAATGATTATGTTGAGGTCAAGCCCTGTACAAGCTCACAAATTTTTTATGTTTTTTTATGTTTTTTTTAATGTTTTTTTTAGTTTCACCTGTATTTATAAGCTGATAATGATCTGCATTGCGGATAAATTGACGGCTGTACAAGTCAACAAGATTTTCTTTGACCATTTCATCTAGTATCTGTAATGTTTTTTTTTGTTGTTGAAGAAACTAGTATGTGCAATATAGAATGAGAGATTGGAAGTTTTCTACGTCGACTTTTCGCGCAAAACTCAATATTAATATCAATTATAACGCGGTGGGTAGCTTTTGCCCTTCATAGATCACCTGCTTGAACCCCCCAGTCTTTGCCCATCGCCGGAGCAGCCAAATGCCGTCCCCCAAATCTGCCCACCGCCTGGCCGCCCTTCTCATCCTCCTCCACAGCGCAGCCCGAGCTTACTCCCAAGATCAAAACACCCCATTCGTCACCCGCTGCTCCGGCGACAACTTCACCGCATCAAGTCCCTACGAATCAAACCTCCGCAGCCTCATCTCCGACCTCGTCTCCTCCACTCCCACCTCCGACTCTTACTTCTCCCTCATTAACTTCACAACATCACCCATCATCTACGGCCTCGCGCAGTGCCGCCCCGACGTCTCTTCGGCTGTCTGCGCCGCCTGTTTAAATAACACCGCCTCCACGGCCGCCAAGCTTCCGCCGGACGGCTGCGGGCTGAAAACTTCCGGATCCCTCCGTTCCGGCAACTGTCTCCTAATCTATTCCGGCCAGACGTTCTACACTACTACCCAGGAACAATTATTTGTTTATCAAAACGTGGTGCAGAATGCATCGGCTTCCTTCACCCGAGATGTGCAAACTCTGATGAATACTGTGATTGCGTCCGCGGCGGAGGCCGCCTTGAGATTTGCGGTGGCGTTTGCCAACGACTCGGCGGATGCGGTGGATATATTTGCGATGGGATGGTGCTCGATGGATTTGTCGGCCGACGACTGTACCCAATGTCTTCGTATGGTTTTGGGGGCTATGCCGGCCGGAAAAACTAGTGGGACGTGTGCAACTGTGAGCTGCGCGGTGAGGTTTGATACTTATCAGTTCTATTCTAGCTCAATGATACACGCTGAACCAGGTGATGATGAGTTTTTCTAATTAATTATGACTACATCTCCATCTTTACTATTTTGACTGCATCTCCATCTTCTTCTTCTTCTTGTTCTTCTTGTTCTTCTTCTTCAATTTTTGTTCCTAGAAACTTAAAACCTGAGGTTGTAACTTGTAACACATAGAACCCCTCTTCTATTTCTTCAGTTTGACATCTAATATTAATCAGATGGCTGTTAACCGAAATAAAAATTTCATGTTTCTACTGAATCCCTTTCATCACAAGACTTTCTTGTAACTATAATTGCAATTATGTTCGTCCTAAATCCTCGGAAGCCACCTAGTTTGAGACTTATAGATCATCCTCATAAATGTCTTTCAACACAAACTGCTCACCAAAAAATGTTTGTTTTTGCATCACCAAATCTATCCTTCAACATCATAAATTCATTAAAGATTATACCTTAGCTACATATGATTGTTCTCCTTAATTGATGTAAGAGGAGATAGACAAAATCATGGTCTCCATATCAAACAAGCAGTTCATGGATTAGCCTCTGGTTTATCTTTGATCAAGGATGATTGTTGGTCAGAAGAAAACAGGCTAGTCGTGCATGTGAATGAGCTTCTAAGTGTAAGCAGTTTAAGATCTTGAAAGATAAAACGGAGTGAATAGTCACCAATCCGATCCTTAAGTTTTGAACAACAAGTATTTTCTTAGAGCAATGTTACGAGCAGCCTGAATTGGATCATTCACACTCCGAAAAAACACTTAAAATCTTTCATTTTACTAAATATAATCACACCCCAAAAAAACTTCTGAACCCTCTTGCGGGAATAATCCCTAATAGCTTCGGCGACCTCAAGATGATCGGCGATGTCAATTCCGGTGCTACACGCCTGATGCTGCTGGAGTTCTTTGGGTCTGAATAGACACACAACTAGAGCTGTCACTTAAAACCGAAAACCGTAAACCGAATCGGAACCGAACCGGAACCGCAAAGAACCGGACCGAACCGTTTGCAAATTATTCGGGTTTTGGTTTGAATTTTGGAACCGTGAACAACTTTGGTTCGGGTGTGGTTCTTACATTTTATTTTTCGGACCGGAACCGCAACATACAAGTCTCAAGCGGTTTCAAGATTTTTGGACCCGATCCGAACCGGACCGAAGTAGAACCGAACCGCAACCTGTTTATTATTATTAATTTTATTATAATATTATAATAATTTTATAATCCATCTATAATATTTATACTTACTATCAGGGATAAAACTGATGCAGTTTGGACCCAAACCTTAATCACACCAAAATGGGTCGGTTTTAAACTGAACAAACCACACTAAAACCGTGTGATATGGTTTGACATTGGTGCAGTTTGAAGTCGGTTTTTACAGTACAGTTTTGATTTTTATACAGTTATATAATGTATTTTCAATTTTACTTATATATTTTTCTGAAATATTTTATTTTAACAATATTGAAGGTATATAATTACTATTAAATAGTAATCATGAAAGATAACTAATTGTAGCCGATTATTACGGTTGCGCAAGCTGGCGAGATGCGCGCAAGCCGACTAGACGTTGTGGCAAGTTTTTACACGTAGGAAGGCGACAGATACTAGCCCACAGATCGTGGAAGACACCGACGAGGAGTGCACAACTTAATTATTTTTATTTCGTTGTTGTTTTGAGTTTTACAATTTGCAGACCGCTTTTATTTCATTCCGTCAAGTTTGTTTTTGTTTTAGCTGGAATCCATTTGAACCGGACCGAACCACATAGAAGCATGTCGACGAGACGCGCACAAGCCAACTAGACATTGTAGTAAGTCTACACGCGTAGGAAGGTGACATATACTAGCCCATCGATCGTGGAAGAGACCGTCGAGGAGTGTGCAACTTAATTATTTCTATTTTTAAGGTGTTTTGAGTTTTTTGCAGATCGTTTTTATTTCATTCTGTCAATTGGTTTTAGTTTTAGTTGGAACCGATTGGAACCGGACCGAACCGCATAGAACCGGACCGAACCGTTAGTGACCGGTTTGATTTTGGTTCTTGTTAAACCGTAACCGGAACCGTTGACACGACGATTCCAAAAATTATGATGGAATCGGAACCAGAATCGGAACCGGTCAAACCAAATAAGGTTTTGGTTCTAACTTGAAGAACCGTTACCTTAGCGGTTAGGTTCATGATTTTAGTAGAACAGGAACCAAACCGGAACCGTGACAGCTCTACACACAACCCTACCAGCATCCTCCTGGCGTTCACCCTCAACATAGGTTCTTCCCCTTCCCTGTATATCCTCCCGCAGTTGCTCCTGCTCTCCAATGTACCAGCATGCCAACACTTCTCCTACCTCGCTGCCACGGATACCACCTCATCCATTACTGTTTGTCGGAAAAACAAAGCGAGAAGCAGTCGTAGCATTCTCCCAGTCCCTCCAATCTTCTCCCTCATCTCCTCGTCCATCGTTATTTGTGTTATAGAACTCCATGGTCTTTTTTCTATCATATAGTTAATTGTATGCCTCGAATCCTATCCAAAAACGACGACTGATGCTGAGCACGACCAGCAGGGTCCGGGCCGCAACCCTGACCAAACTTTTTCAGGCACACGGTTCAAGGAACACATGCGTGTGCCCAGGAGGTGTGCAGTTGGGACTGTTACAGAAGTCAGTGGACGCATTTGGAAGGCAGAGATGTGATGTTTCAATCCACACGCCCAATTCACACGACCGTGTGCCGAGGGCGTGTGCCGTTCTGACGGTTCCATGGAGGATGGCAGACGTCTGTTGATGAAAAGATGCACTGATTGGGGGTACACACCCAAGGCACACGGGAATGTGCCAAGTGCGTATCAATCCTAATTTTCAAAATTGTAAATGTACGAAGTGTTGTATAAACTCCATGCAGTTTTGAATCATTTCTATGGTTTTAGGATTTCACGTGAATTTGGAAATCCGCTCATTTGTTCTGTAACTGCCTCTGTTCTTGATAGTGAAAATCCGACTGCTCCTTCCATGGATGTAGCCCATCATGGGGTGAACCACGTAAATCTGTGTTATCTGTAATTGTTTATTCCTGTTTCGTTCTTTGTTCTTCTCTTATTTTCGCAACACATGCTTATCAATACCATTGGAATTCTGGCATTGATTTAACTTTGTTCAAAACCTTTGTTTTACATTTCTTAAAGTAATCAAATATGTCAAAATATTTCGTAAAAAATGAGCCAATACCTCATAGGTAGTGGAGTTCGTTGGAAATGACACAATAAGAGACACATCTATTATGTTATATTAGAGATATTTCTAAGGACGGTATCTGCACGACTGCACATGAGGATGCATAAACTCAGATTCTTGAGATCTTAATGCAGGTATAGCTTGGAGAAACAATCTTTCTTTTGATTTCCAAAGACACTATCTTCACCAAGACTTCTCTCCTTAAACTTTACATTAGGAAATTTTACATTGGAATGCATAACTTAGTAGAAAAGAGACTGAAGAGGGTTGAAGAGGGAGAGAGAGCTACACAAAGGGAACACGACAATGACAAAGGGAATACTTCGCATTTCATAACCCCTTGTTACACCATTTAGGACCTGTTTATAGCCATCTTGCATGTATTACCAAGCCTAATAAACTCACCACTAACCATCGCCTAATTCCCTGGCTTAATTGAAATGGAATTGCTCATACTTTTCTTTGATCACACTCTTTAGGTTGTGATACACTCATGGTTATCAGGATCGCGATCCGGATCGTATACGATCCTAATTTTGTAAATCGATATGGATCTTACTCTAGATCTTAATCGGCATCTCTACGGCTGGGATCAGGGTCCGGATATTAGGATTTTTAGAATCGTGATCCCGACCTGATTCTACCAGTCCAGCCAAAGGGAATTAAAAACATGTCCAATCCTATCCTGACCCCATTCAATCAGTCTAACGCCCATACCTCATCGCTTAACCATATCCCAATTCTGACCCCCATACCCCATCGCAGAATCATATCTTGTCGCTAAACCCTATTTCAAATATTGACTGTCGACTGCAAACGGAGGCCAAGGGCGACGTCTTCTGTCGCTTCCAGCCCAGACAACGTCTTCCCTTTCCTTCCTTACCTAATTCAATTTTCAGGTAGTGCCAGCGTCTTCTATTCCATTCTAGTGTATGAGTAATACAGTGGTCAACAATCCAGTGGCTTCCTGCTTTCAAGACTCACCAACCCAGGAGCAAACCGGCTCAACTTGCTGAACTCTATCTCATACTCACCGACCGTGAGTTGCCTTTGCTTCAGGTGGAGGAAGTCGTTCATAAGACGGTCACGCTCGACCGAAGGCAAGAACTTCCTCAGTAGCATTTCCTTGAATACTTCCCAAGAACAACCAGCTACCAAGCTCTCCTTTTCTCTAAGCCACCAACTCTTAGCCAAACCCTTGAGCTGATAGGCGGCCATCATAACTCTCTGATCATCTGCAATACCGGAGTACGAGAACATCTCCTCCATGGAGATCAGCCAATCATCTATGACCATGAAATATGCCTTCCCATCATAAGTAGGAGGGCTAAGTCTCTGAAACTGCGAGATAAATGTCATCTCTGCTGGCACCACCACTGGAGGTCTCAGGGGCGCAGGAGGAGGAGGAACAGCTAACCCCCCTGCAGGGTCTTGCACTCCCTGAGTCTGTCCTGCCACCAGAGACTGGATCTGGGCTCGCATCTCCACCATCTGCCTGCTCAAGGAATCGCTACTCTGTCGCAGACTCTCGATCACCGCATCATTCTGCGCTCCAGATTACTCATCCTCAGACGGGGGGGGGGGGGGGGTCGATCTAGTCGAAGGGCGTCTCGTCATCCTATAATCATAACAACATTAGTCAGATCCTAGTACAACAGCTACAACTAACTACAAGTACAGACAATACATACATAAATATGAACTTAAAGCTGCTAAACTTGCTCTGGGAGTTTATCTTTACAAGAATTGATGTTATGCCTTACCCTAGGATAGTTAACCACCACCATACTAACTCTTGTGCCTAGATCGGAAATGCATGACTTTATATTATTATTATTTTTGACTCGAAAACTTATGTGTGTACATATGTCATCCTGCCAGTCTTTAGCTTGACACGTAGTGCTTATGCAATGTAATGCTATGCATGTTTGTGCTATGCATTCTAAAAAAAGGTCCTAATGCATGTTATGAATGGCGTACACATGAAAATGTTATGCATCTCATACTACATAACATTTTCATGCAACGAAAAGAAAACGAGCTAGTCGCAGCCATGTGGTGAGGTTATGCATCTCATACTACATAACCCTCACATGTTGCCCCTATGGTGGATTCATATACGAACACATATTATGCATCTCATACTACATAATATGTCTCGTATACTTCGTGTTATGCTATGAGTGTAGTGTTCGTGCTATTGTCAAGACGTGCTGATGACATTTCGGTGTATGAATGACATGATGTTATACTACTAATGCAATCAAAAGGGAAGGTTGCCCGACTAACTTGTCAAGCAACCTCCCTCTGATACCAACTGTCACAACCCACATTTTTTCTAAATTAAAGAAGCATCAGAGTATGAGAAAACACGCATCGTGATGCCACGTCGAACAGGGGATAACTGCTGACGCTCAGGAAAAACTATCTACTTTACTTTATGAAAATTCATAAGTTTAATGATTAGAAAATCAGTTATATTTTTTAAAGGCCGTATCCCTCGGCGCAGTGGATCATCTAGTCCACAATTTAAAAACTATACTTATACGCTGCGGAAAATACTTTATTCAGGTTTTGACATCCTAAAAGAGTGCATAAGTGCCTCTAGAGGACAACTTATACTATGCATGACCCTATATTTAATTTATACTATATATAAGAAAACGATCTTTTTACGTTATTTGGAGAAAATGCAGGTTGTGACACCCTCTCGACCACAGTAAGTGCATTTGAAACCAGAGCGCCTAAAAAGTCTTCGTCCCCGAGACGTGTGACGGCCTCCCCTAGTTGAAGAGCCACGGGCGGGAGCAGGAGTGGGTAGAAGTTGCTACTGAAGGAGATCTAGTGAAAAGTTTGTTGGCGCCTCAGATGGAGGTGTAACTTTGAGCAGCATAGAGCAGACATCAGATAGTGATGGCGTTGTTGAGGAGGAAAGAATCTGAGCCCGGACACTGTGAAGGTGAGAAGGAACTCGGGAAATCATCATCGCAATCCCAACAACTTCCTTTTGTGCCCGTTGTGTAGCAAGATCCGTGGAGGGAGGCTGATGTTGTATCCAGACTTCCACCAGAGTTTTGTACTTGGCAACGAAAGAGGTAAAATCACTTATTGTCCCGGGATTCAGAGTTTGAAGTGCAGAGATGATATCAAACAGATGTAACAAGCTGTCTTTGCCAGAGTAGAGAGAGTGGATCTCCTCCCACATTGCCTCAACAGTTTCATGATACATGGTCATGCGATATGGCTCGGTATCCATGGAATTGAGAATCCAAGATTGGACTCGACCGTCATCACAGAGTCACTCATCAGTGGGAACAGTAGGAGCATCCCGAGTAAGATGATGAAGGAGACCCTTGGTCTAGAGAACGCGTCGAACAGAATGCACCCATTCCACAAAATTCTGTTTTCCACTGAGGGAGATATTGGTGATCTGAAGTTCATCACGAACTTCAGGAGATGGAACAGCGGCACGAGCGGGAAGAGAAGGGGCAATCGTTGAATCCATGGCAACAAGAGAGAAGGTGGCTGGGCTAATAGACTCGGGCGGACTGGCGGAGCAGCAAAGTAGAGAGGCCGTAGGAGGAAGACGACTAGAGAATCCGCAGCGAGTAGTAAAGACGAGTCGGCAGCTGCTAGAGGAGAGGCCGACAATGGCTTAAGCAGGAGTCTGGCTGACAACAAAGTTAGGCCGACAACGGTTTAGAGAAGAGGTCGGCAGATAGCAGGGTAATACCAGCAGCGGCTAGAGAAGAGGCCGACAACGGATTAAGCATGAGACGCAGAGGGCAACAGTCCGCGACGAATAAAAACAAGTCTGCGACGAACAGGAGACTGCGACTAACAGCTGAGAGAATCAGTCCGCAGCGATTAGAGAGAGGCAGGAAGAGCGGCAAGTCGCGGAGAAGCTCACAGCGGGTAGAGAGGAGATCGCAGCGGGCTGAAGCAGCGACCAAAAACAGAGGCCAAGAGGCAGTCCGCTAATAGAAGAAGACAACCACAGTAAGCGCGCAGATAGCAAGGTCAGTCCGCTTAAGCAACAGTGCGGACAGAGATGAGAAGATAGACAACTAAGCAAAGAAGCAACGGTTTGAGGAGAGAAGAGAGCAGCGGGCAGAGAAGTCCGTAGGAAGCACTTGGCGGATAGAAAAGTCTGCGCGAGTAGCGCGACAACAACAGTGGTTACAGATAGAAGCTGACAGCAAGAGAATCCTGCCGAACTGGTCAAAAACGTTGCGGGCAAAGGAAGGGGCAGACCGCGCCACCAGACCGCGTGAGTAGGAAAGAAAACAACGAGCCGGTCAGACCGCAGCGGGGAAGGCAGACCGCGGGACCGGGCAGACCGCAGCGGGTAAGGCAGACCGCGCTAGTAATTGGGGTGGGACCCAGTCGCTAAAGCTAAAAAAGCGGGAGGAAAGCCAACCGAGACGGAGGGAAGCAGCGTGCCACAAATCCTGCGGACTAAAGAGAACAGGCCGCCTGAAGGGAGAGTAGAAGGCCGCAGAAGGCAAACCGCAAGAGAAGCGGGTAACCAACAAATAGACCGCAGGATGCAGCAGACTGCAAAAGGGCAGGCGGTTAAAAAAAGACAGACCGCCTAGTCGGATCAGGTAGTTCTGATACCATGTAGAAGAGTGGTGTAAACCTTGTATATACTTCTTGAATACCAAATTACAAGTATGAGTACAAATATATAGGGAGAAGAGAGAGAGTAATCTCTTATACAAGATGTGAGACTATTACATGAGAAAGAAGAAGACCTATAATGGGCCTCTAAATGGTCTTTTACAAGATGTTTTCTAACTATTTTCTAACACATTGAATGAATTCTCCTTCATCATTTCGGCAAGCCCTAAGACTTTGAACACACCGTCGTTGATTCCGCTCAACATTTTTTGCACAGCATCAACCGGCGTTCATTACTGGGTTTTTGATTCTTTTGACGGACATAGAGGCCAATGTATCCCACTTTAAAGGCTCGGTTTCCTTCCTTTTTTGAGAAACAAAATAATTCTCAGTGGAATATTTCTGAATTTGATTGTCTTATTATTTTCTTCATGATCTGCAATTACAATTTACAAATTATAACCCTTTATATGTACACAGTTTATTATGGCTATGATCATGATGTAATTTCAAAATGCCCCTAAAACACTTGGGTGCTGCTTATATTATCAATGAGAGGTTAAACATCTCCAGAAATATGTTCCAACTTTGAAGATGAGTATATGACATGATTTTTTTTTCATTTTTTTCTTTTTTCAGCAGGAAAAAACAATAGAACGGCAGCGGTTGCTGCTGGGGTCTCTGGCACGGTTGCATTCCTGCTTTTATTCACACTCTTTGTTCTTCTGCTGCTAAGAAGGAAAAGGAAATTAGCCGCATCCAATATCAGTATATTTTCTTCATTTTATTTTTATTTGATTTGTGAGGCTGAGTTTAATATCTGTTCTGAGAACTTTGCTTTTGAATGCTAGGTCTTCCCATAGATGAAGAACTATCTAATGCTGAGATTAGAATGATTGATTTTTCTGCCTTAAAAAAGGCTACAAACAATTTTGCACTTCAGAATAAGCTAGGGCAAGGCGGGTTCGGACCTGTTTACAAGGTGATGATGAAACTTTATTATTATTGTATTTGTATGTGTTAAAAATATAAACATCCAACCAAAAAATCAGTTGGTTTGAACTAAAATCTCAACAGTAAAGCATTATGTTGACATGTCTTGATTTCTGTTAGATGGGAATGGAATACATGGTATCTTCAATAGAGGTCCATGGGGGGTATTTATGTAAAGAGGAGAAAACCATACATTCTTGTTACAAGATATGAGACTAATATATCTCGCACTCCCCCTCAAGTTGGGTCGTGGGAAGTACCCAGACTTAATTTGTTACAGATAAAGTTCATTCTGGCCCCCATAACTTCCTTAGTAAGAATATCTACAACTTGATCTCTGGTTTTCACGTGACTTAGAGAAATAGTCGTTCTTCATACTTCTCCCTAACAAAGTGATAGCCGTCCTCTATGTGTTTTGTGCATTCATGAAACACATGATTATTAGCTATCTGTATCGCAGCTTGATTATCGCACCATAAAGGAGTGGGATCTTGAACAGAATACTCTATTTCACACAGAGTCTGTCTAACCCACATGATCTCAGCAACAGTATGGGATATTGCCTGATATTTCTCTTCTGCACTAGATCTGGTGACCGTGGTTTGTTTCTTGCTTTTCCAGGAGATAAGATTTCCACTCATAATGATAGTAAATCCTGTGGTTGACTTTCGAGTGGCTAAGCAGCCTACCCAGTCAGAATCACAGTATGCCTCCATATTAGAATGACCTCGATTCTTGTACGATATCCCGAGTGCAGGATCTTTCTTTATGTATCTGACAATTCGAAGAACAAATTCCTATTGAGAGATAGTTCGAGCAGCCATTAACTGACTGACCTTACAACACAATCATTGTCAGGACGAGTCATGGTAAGGTAGATAAGTTTTCCAACTATTCTACGGTACTTCTCTGGTGAATCAAATGGTTTGCTTTCGACATGAAGACCCTTTTCCCCTAGTTCAGGTGGAGAATCCACAATTAGACATTCCAAGTTCAGATAGGAGATCGAGAGCATATTTGCATTGACAAATAAAAAGGGTGTCAACATAATCAACAACTTCAATCCCTAGGAGGAACCGCAATGAGCCCAGATCTTTGGTTTGGAAGTTGGAGTGTAAAAATGTCTTGAGATTTGTTATCCCTTCAGAATCATTGCCTGTGATCACAATATCATCGACATAAACCACTAATAAAACAGTACCAGTCGAAGAGTTCTGATAAAAGAGAGACGGGTCTTTCGTACTCTTGGTAAGCCCGAATTGAGTGACTACAGATTGGAAACAAACAAACCATGTTCGAGGAGATTGCTTTAATCTATATAATGACTTTCAGAGATGGCATACCTTGTTTCGCTCCCCCTCAGCAACGAACCCAGGTGGTTGTTCCATATACATCTCTTTATCCAAGGATCCATGAAGAAACACATTCTTAAAGTCCAATTGGTACAGGGGCCACTGGTGAGAGGATGAAAGTGAGTGTAGGATACGAATAGAGTACATTTTGGCAACGAGGGCAAAAGTTTCATCATAATTCACGCCATAAGTCTGAGAATAACCATTGACAACCAAGCGGGCCTTCAAGCAATCGAGGGAACCATCCGCATTGACCTTGATGGAATTAATCCATTTGCATCCAATAGCCCTCTTGCCTGTAGGCAAGGGGACCAAGTCCCACGTGCTGTTAAGTTGAAGGGACGTCAACTCATCGTGCATAACAGTCACCCAATCGGGATGAGCTTTGGCATCCGCAATGGTAGAAGGAAGGCGGTATTGATCCGGGGTGGAGTGCAGGGCAGTATGAGAAGCTGATAATCCCTGGTAAGAGCTAACATATAGAGGTTTGTCCCGACAAGCCCGACTTCCTTTCCGGACTGCAATAGGGAGATCTGGGCTGACTGACTATCGATCAGAAGGCACGCTATCCCCAAAGAGGACACAGGAGGTCAGTCGGAGAGAGAATCGCAGGTTCGTGACGAAGAACCAAGATAGCATCAAGGGATTGATCAGGAGGTGTGGATCCACGAGAAAGGTAAGAGTCAGATTCCAAGAAGACAATATCCACGAGATAATGTATTTGTGGAGGTCAGAAGAATAACAACAATATCCCTTAGTAGTCCAAGAATACCCAAGAAAGATACATTTCAAAGAGCGAGGATCAAGCTTGGAGACAGAGGGACTAGCATCCCTAACATAGCAAACACACCTAAAGACCCTTAAAGGTAGGAGGGAACCATGTTGGTTTGGATAAAGGGTGTGGTAGGGTGCCATCCCTGAAGAATATGGATGGGAATACGATTAATAAGGTGTGCAAAGGTAAGGACCGCATCACCCCATAAGTGTTTGGGTTCGTATTTATGATGTAGAATGACCCGGGCAACCTCAAGGAGATGATACTTTTTCTTTTCGGCAACACCATTTTGTTGGGGGGTATCAGGACAAATGGTTTGACACTGGACTAAGATAAGTATTCTCGACCATTATCAGTACGAAGGCACTTAAGACGAACAGTGAATTGAGTAAATATTTCATTCCATAAATTATGAAAAACAAAAGGCAACTCAGAACGATTTTTCATTAAGTACACCCAAGTCATTCGAGAGAAATCATCAATAAAAGTAACATAATATTTGTGTTCTAACAACGTAGAGATATGACACAGTCTTAAACATCATAATGAAATAAATCAAAAGGAACAAGAGCATGAACTTCAAGACGAGGAACGTAGCTAACTCTGTGGAGTTTAGCAAACAAACAAGACTCATAGTTGAAATGGGAAACCTTCCCAAACTTAGGATACGACGACGCATGACCTGCACAGACGGGTGACCATGACGATAATGAAGATCCAAGAATTTGGTGGAGGCAGTCAAACAAACAAGATGTAAGACTTCGTCCAGAACATACACCCCACCACTCAACTTCGCTCTACCAATAATATGACTACTCGACTCTTCCTGAAAAATGTAACCAAAAGATGTGAAGGTAGTACATTTTAAATTGCGAGTAAGCTTACTAATTGACAATAAGTTGTAAGCAGATTGAGGAACATGAGCAACAGATGATAAAATCATGTCAGGCGTTACATCACAGCTACCAAACCCAACAATGGGTACTGTCGATCCATCTGCAACTGTAATTAAAGACCCAATATGAGGTTTGTATGAGTGTAAAATACATGTGGTATTAGTCAAGTGATCAGAAGCGGCAGATTTTGCCAGCCACCAAACAGGACGCTGTGAAGTGCATACATGCTGGATGGTTTGAGCCACAACAACACTACGAATCGAGGAGTCAATCTGAAGAGCCTGCAAGCGACGATACTCTTCCGCAGATATTTCAACTGTGCTCGGCATCCCAGATATAGAAGTAGATTTAGCCACGTGCTCAGAGCGAGATGATGAAGGGTGTTTGGAGGCCCAGTCAGGCTTCCCATGAACAACCCAACAGGCTAGTGTCCTTCGTGTGGCCCCGATGCCCGTAATGGGTGCAATGTCTCATGTCAGTATTACGACCACGGCCAAAGCACCCCCCCCCCCCCCGACTAGTTCCCCTTCCACCCCGAGAAGTAGGAGTCATCGACTTTTCAGAGAAAATATGTAGAGCAGATAGGGCAGGAGTACTAGCTGAACCAACTTTGGTCAGACAATGGCACACACTAACAGTTTGTTGGGTAGGACTCGTTAGCATTTCATTTTTTGTTGTCGAGAAGTTTGGATCCAGCCCATTCATAAGCCAAAGTAGTACAAGGTACTCATGTTGAGCCTGATGCTCCACCTTGGTAGAGTGGATCTCCCAAAGATCCAAGATCTCATCAGCAAGAACCATCCATTCGGCGAAATACTCGGTGACAGAATGTGCCCCTTGTCTCAGTTCAGCCATCTTGGGGAGAGTTCACCAAGAAGAGTGAGGTTGTTTGCCTGAGAGAACATCATATGTAAGGTATCCCATAGTTTCTTAGTGCTGTCACAGTTCTTGCACATTTGCTGAACGGATGGGTCCATGGAGCTCAGGAGAAGAGCAAAAATGTTATAATCATCATTATACCAATCCTCATATTCTGTACTGCCCACAACATGAGTTGGGAGTCGAGTAAGGTGGCGCACACGTCAGATACCCAATAGGGACATTGTAACCCCTTTTTTTCCCAATTGGAAGTTGGAGGAGGTAAGGATAGTAGTAGCAAGCCTTGCATTAGGAGGAAATATATTGTTGGAATCCCCTGAAGGCATCAAAGTGGTGCTCGTAACTGAAGACATGGTCTAGATGTAAAGCACCAAGACGGCAGAAGGAAGTTGTAGTAGATAATCAGACAGCAGGGGCATCAAACGACAGATCTGTCACATACAGGTATACAGGAACCAGATCGGAAGACCGTTGTTTGAGATTGGCTGATGTTCGGGAAGGAGGAACCAGCGACGTCACAGGGAGTAGAAAGCAACATCAGTCGTGCACATCTTGGTTCGTCAGAGGAAGTAGGCATGGAGTTTCAAGGATTGACAGCAGGCGACATCGTCGTAGAGGCACGCCCCCGTCTAGGTCGTGGGATGTGCGCAGTGGCGCTTGGGAGTCCTGACGCTGGCATGCAAGTATATTGATGAGCGGAACGATCAAGAGCGACGAGTTGCAAGAGTTGCGGGAAGCTTATGGAAACGAGCGGAAGCAGTGAAAGACAAAACGAGCAAGCGAGAGAGAGGCGAGGACGCCATAACCCTCTGATACCATCTTAGATGGGATTGGAATACTTGGTACCTTCGATAGAGGTTCAAGGGGGGTATTTATATAAAGAGGAAGAAACCATACATTCTTGTAACAAAGATATGAGACTAATACATCTAACCATTTCTAATTTGTTTGAGTAGAAATGAGAATCAACACATTTCTCCCATATATATTCACATACATACAGAAAAATAATACATTTCTCTCATATATATACACAAGAGAGAGGCTCAAAAACAAAATTTGAGATGTGAGACTAATCACAGAAGGAGACCACTAACTGCACACCAATTTGAACTATCTGCACATCAAATACCAACACTCCCCCTCAAAGTGGGCGAAAGATATCCACTAGGGTCATCTTGTTACACAATATACATAAATCTAATAAGCTAAGTCATTTGGTTAGACAGTCAGCCACGTGTTCTTTTATAGTGATGTCTCAACTTTAGTATTTCATCATCTAGCTTTTCTTTGATGAAGAACCTATCGATCTCTATATGTTTAGTTCTGACATGTTGGATGAGATTGTTTGCAATGCTAAGGGCTGACTTACTATCACACCATAATGTCATCTGCCCTTCTTGATTTATCTTGAATTCACTCAGCAGGGATTTCAGTCATAACATCTCCCCTATATCTAAGGCCATGACCCTGTATTCTTCCTCAGATGTAGATCTCTTAACTACAATTTGCTTCTTGCTTTTACAAGAGGCAAGGTTGTCTCTCACAAACATGCAATATCCCGATGTGGGTCTCCTGTTATCTGCACAACTAGCTCAGTCAGAGTCGCAATAGCCCTCAATATTCAGATGTCCATTCTTTCGGAAGATTAGTCCCTTTCCTGGTACACCTTTTAAGTATCTAAGAATCTGATACACTACATCCAAATACCTCTCCCTAAAATCGTGCATATAGTGGACTACTACAATCATGACAAAATATATGTCGGGATGAGTGTGACTCAAATAGATCAGGCGACCTACAAACCTTTGATACCTCTATTTATTAGTTGGTTTTTCTGCCTCAACGTTGAGTTAGGACTTCTGATCAACGGGAACAACTACGGGCATGCATCCCAACATACCCGTCTCTTTTAGCAAATCTAACGCATATTTATGTTGAGATATAACGATTCTCTCTGCACCGCGAGCTACTTCAATCACAAGTATTTTAGCTGCCTCAAATTCTTTACCTCAAACTCCTTACCTAATCTCGTCTTCAGCTAAGCAATTTCCTTCTATTCATCGCCCGTAATTATCATATCGTCCACATACACAACAAACATTGTAGTGTGATCTCCACTCCACCTAAAGAACACAGTAAGATCAGCATTGGTCTGTCGATATCCCATGTTAACCATCGCTTTCTTAAACCTGTCAAATCAAGCTCGAGGAAACTGCTTTAGCCCATACAGAGATTTCTAAGTCTACACACCTTGCCTACTGTTTGTTTTGTGTCAAAGCCCAGTGACACGTCCATGTATACTTCTTCCAACAAATCCCCATGAAGGAAGACATTCTTTACGTCGAGCTGGTACAGTTTCCTTCCCTCATTCGCCGCCAAGGATATTAGTATTTGTACCGTCCTCATTTTGGCGACAGGTGCAAAGGTCTTATCATAGTCGATGTCATAAGTCTCACTGTAACCCTTTGGTACCAATCGAGCCTTATAGCGCTCAAACCTGATCCTTTGGGTTTTGTTTCATGGTGAAACTCACTTGCATCCAACTACCTTTTTTCCTGGTGGTAGCGACACGAGATCCCAAGTTTTGTTTTTTCTCCAATACGTCAAGTTCTTCCAGCATTGCGGCTTTCCATTGTGGATCCTTCTTAGCAACCTGCCAACACTTAGGAATAGAAACAATATCCAAAGATATAATGAATGCTCAATGTGCAGGTGATATATTAGAGTATGAAACAAATTGAGCAATGTCATGTGAAAATCCTTATCGATCAGGTGAGTCTCCCGCATTCTTGCGGGAACTCCATCTTACCGGTAAGGGAGTGGAAGTAGAGAGATGAGGGATTATTTTACTTGAGATATCTGAACTTGTGGTGGATGGTGCATGTGTCTCAAGGATCAGAGTAGGCAGAGGCAAGGGACTTGTCACAGGTGGCACTGTAGACATTGTAGTCTCACTCGACTGTCTTCTCGTATACACACTCAACTCCCCCTGAGTTTGAGGTCCATCATCAACAGATTCACTCTCTTCAAGAATCCGCATTTCAACTGACTCTGCTTCCTTTGGCACAGGAGACAACGGGATACTCACTATCTGTCTCTCACCACCACAACTATTTTCCCCTCTTATCTTATATTATTTATACTGAGTAATTCTTTAAGAGGCGTGTCAATCGAAGATGAGTAATATGACTCTAGCTCTCTAAATGTGACATCCACACTAACGAATAACTCTTTCCATCGGACTCCAACATACATACCCCTTAATGGTAGTCGAATACCCAACAAAAATACACTTCATGGCCCTTGAATTCAATTTTTTCACATTTAGTCTTTTGTCATGCACAAAACACACCCAACCAAAGGTCTTAAGGGGAAGAATATCTCCATTCTTCCCTCGCAGCATATCAATCAGAGACTTCCGATCCAATACTTGCGAGTGCATCTGATTGATTAAATAGATTGTCGTTAGCACGACTTGTCCCCACAAGTACTTTGACACTTTCATTGTTATCATCATACTCCGAGTTACTTCCAGAAGGCGTTTGTTCTTCCGTCTCACAACTCTATTCTGTTCTAGTGTTATAGACAAGTAGTTTTATGTTGAATTTTCTGTGAGGACAAGTACTCTTCAAATGTCCTATTGGTGACTCTATTCCATTGTCATGTCTCAACACCTTTATGACTGCACTGTGTTGAGTTTAAACCCATTTATGAATATCCTTGAAACAAGTAAACACATCATTCTTGTTTTTTATTAGGTAAAGTCAAGTCACACGAGAGAAGCAATCAATAAAAGATAAAATATTGAAATCCATTCACAGTAGGTGTGAGACATTATCCCCAAATATCAGAATGTACTAGATTAAAGGATAAGAACACCTAATACCAGAATTAAAATAATAGTTTCTGGTATATTTTCTCAGTTCACATGCATCACATACAAGTTTGTTATAATTAACTTTCTCAAACAAAATATGATACATTTGTCTTAAAACAATAAAAGGGAGGATGATCCAGACGTCGAAAGGAGCAAGTCATCTACACCACGTCTACCCTCTGTAGCGACCTCTACCAGTGTTGAAAGAGTTGAGTATATATTCTCCTTATCTAGGTACAATAAGTCACTATATCATGTGTCAGTCTCAAGTCTCCTGCCAGTCTCCTTCTCCTGGAAGATTACCTTTGAGATATCAAACAAGACGACAAATTTTAATCGAGGTATAATTGCACAAATGCATAAGAGATTTACAGGAAAGGAAGAAGCGTGCAAAACATTGGATAAAGTTAAAGTATTGGCACATTCCACAATACCCTTACTAACCACTAACTGAGTAGTGTCATCGGCAGTACGAATGCGCTCTGGTATTGCTAGAGGAGTGTACGAAAGGAAATCCTTCGCATCCCCAGTAACATGTTAAGAGGCACCCGAGTCTATTATCTAGTCTAGTGAACCAATGGTGGATGTAGATGTGAGTGCAAGTGTATTGTAAGTATCTATGGCTGAGTGAGCAAAAAAGGCAACATTACCCCTGATGAAGCTGCAATGAGTGTCATTAATCGTACCCTCATGCATTTTTTGCATCAGTAGAGAGTAAACATCTAAGATTCTCGGCTCCTCTGAGTAACTTGCACACCATACTTCTTTCTTCCTAGAAGCCTGCGATCATTAAATTTGTTGGGTAGCCTCCTCTACCACCTCTACGACCCCCACAGCCGCGACTACGGATCCGAAATTGACTCCGTCCACCTGTATCTCGCTCTTTTGGTGACTTGGGGCAAGCCAGTCGGAGATGACCTATCTCACCACAATTGTAACACTATCGTGTCTCGCTCTTGTATCCTGTGTGCCATAGATTGGTGACCGCTAGAGCCGATTTCACCCCCGGAAGAGTGGTTGCACCAGACTGAAGCCTAATCCTGCTCTCCTCCTGCATCATGGTTGAGATAGTCTCATCCAAGGAAGGATTTTTTTGTTGAGCAGGTAGTATTGCACACCTCGGCTCAAATGCCGGGTTCAATCCTCTTATAGAATGCATTGTCCGCCTCTGAGCATCTCGCTCCCCTTTTCTGCATTCGGGGTTTTTGCAACATGCGGTTGGAGAGAAATGATCATAGTCTGCCCACAGTTACTCCAGATCTACGACATACTCCTGATTCAATCGATCTCCCTGCGTTATCGTCTCTATCATTCTCTCAATCTGAAAAACCTTCATGTTATTGTCGGCTTCTGCATAGATCCTCTGTAACTTTTCCCAAACATCACTCACTGTCTTTATGCCATCCACCGTGACAGTAATAGATGCGACCATCGAGTTTAGGAGCTAAGTGTGCAACATGTTATGCGTAGTCTTCCACTCGTTGTATCCATCTGATTCCTTCTCTGGCTCTCCCTTCTCACTAGTCAGAAAGCCCTACATGTTCCTCCCAGAGAGTGCCCTCTTCACTCGACGAGACCAACTTAAGTATGTAGCTGGTCCATCGTGTTTCAGCTTTACCGGGGAATATCCAACTTCATTGGAGGCGACGACGACTGAGCCGAGCCCTCTCCTTCGGGCATCCGTAAGAACTCAAAGAGTACTTTTAGATTCGACTCCTCCATTTTGACAAGCAATTTCTCCATGAGAGCGCACTGCTCTTGGTTTATTTATTGATTATTGTTATTATTATTATGCTGCAAAATAAATTGAGCCACAAAAACCAACTTGAGCATCTATCCTCCCTGCCACACCAGGCAGACTGTACCTCAAAAACACGAGTTCTCAACGCGGCACACACAAACAGCCGTACGCGAGCAAACAACTAATTGCTCCAACCCTAACTACCGAGCCACGCACCACAGTGTCAAGGATGACTCACCTCCTATAGTCGCGTCCTAACAATGCAAGCACAAGAGCTGCGACACTCCCTCACACTTCAGTGCCAACGATGCCACACCTCCTGTACGCGCATCTGCTCCAATCCTTCTCCCTACGAGCGCGTAACAAGCAAGGCTGCGGTGATTTCTCTGATGATTCTTGCGACAAGCAAAGGTCTTCTGATGGTTTGGCGTCCAAACGAACAATTCTTCGTTCACGTCAGTGAGCGTGGCGGAGAATTTTTTATTAGTCCTCCGCAAGCAAAGGTCTTCCAATTGTTTATTCTTCCAGTCTTCCAGGTGAACAGTTATTCGTTCACTTCAGCGAGGGTGGTGAAGAGTTTTTGATCCGTCCTCCACAAGCTTTGTTCTCCGCAAGTAAAGTGTTGTCTCCCGCAAGTCTTGCGAGCTCCTCCACGCAACAATGCCACGTGATCCAAGCCTCTGCCTCCATGCAACAGTGTCGTGCGTTCCCTCTGCAATCCTAGCGCCACTCTCCTCCGGTTGTTGCCGCTGCCGCACTCTGTCTGTAACCCTAGGAGAGCGCGATGTGCAGATGTGGGAGTCGTACCGTTGTGAGCACAGCATAATTTCTCTGAACAACCTAAATCTGATACCATAGAAAACAATACATTTCTCCCATATATACACACGCCAGAGGGAGACCCAAAAACAGAATTTGGGACTAAGCACAGAAGGAGGAGTCCGCTAACTGCACACCAATCTGAGCCATTTGCACACCACATACCAACAGTATGAAGCTCGTTCAATCGATCTCCATGACGTGAAAAGATATACTATTCACCACATTTGTTTTTTTAGTTTTTTCCTAAAAAAAATCTCTCTTATTGTGAAGCTTTACCTACACTCCGCTACCTATAGGGAAAATAAACAGTTTTTCTCTTAACGTTTCTTTAATTCTATTTCTTCACGTGAGAAAACCTCTATCATCGCCCTTGGACAGACATTTTTGAGTTGAACTGCATATCTTCTTGCAATCGTTACATGATTCTAAACCTCCATCATCACCCTTTGTCTCTTCTTTTGTATCTACAATTTTATTATCTTGACATTAGACTTATAAATGAATTTGGGATGCAGGGTGTGTTGATGAATGGGCAGGAAGTTGCGGTAAAAAGATTATCCGCAACATCCATGCAGGGGATTCAGGAAATGAAGAACGAGATCCAGTTCGTTGCTAATCTTCAACACAAAAACCTTGTGAGATTATTGGGATATTGCCATCAGGGGGAGGAGAAGATTTTAATCTACGAATTCCTCCCAAATACAAGCCTAGACAAATTCTTATTCAGTATGTATTTTAATTGGTATTACTGATTTCCTTCACACTAGTCTCTGTTGGGGTCAGTGGTGGCTGTGGAAAAATTCCATTCTCACCGTCGTCTCGATTTTGCAGACATTTGGTTTCCAGATTGTTAGAAAAGTGTTTGCGTCAAAAATTTGTTTTTTAAGTTTTTTCTTAAAGTTGTGAACCATCCCACTTTCAGAAAAGCTAAAAAGAACTTTCCGTATTGCATGCTTCTCTTTTTATAGTTTCAATCCCATCACTGTTTTTCCTACCGCCACAGCCGTCCCAAATAAAGCCACTTTTATGTTCAAAATTAGCTTTTTTGAAATTAACCCATACACTCTTAAAATTTCATGGAGCCATTGCATCAATCAAACTCATGCGGGATTTGTTGCATTTCTATGTTTGAAATACACCTGCAAAGCTTTGCTAGGCTTAAAAATTCAACTCAACAGATCCCATCAGAAAGACACAACTAGATTGGGAGACAAGGCTGAAGATCATAGTAGGAGTTGGCCGCGGTCTCCTCTATCTACATGAAGATTCCCAACTCCGAATCATTCATCGTGATCTAAAAGCAAGCAACATCTTGCTCGACAGCGACATGAACCCAAAAATTTCAGACTTTGGCCTCGCAAAACTTTTCAAAATCAACGAAACAGAGAGAAACACCAGTCGAATAGCCGGCACGCTGTAAGTTCTATCTTGTTCTAGAATGGGCATTCCACCTGATCCTCACCGGTCCTCCATACTTGCAGTGGATACATGGCGCCCGAATATGTTTTGCATGGACTCTTCTCAACCAAATCGGATGTGTTCAGCTACGGAGTTCTAGTGCTGGAGATTATAACTGGGATGAAACCGAGCGTGGACGAATCCGAGGAAGCCATTGACCTCCAGAGCAATGTAAGAATGTAAAATGCGTTGTCTTATCCATGTCTTCTATTATGAAGGAGTCTGAGAAAGTTCCTGGAATTGTAGGTTTGGCAGCACTGGAGGGAAGGGAAGGCATTGGAGGTGGTCGATCGAAGCCTCGAGGATCGATACTCGGCACAGGAAGTGTTGAGATGCGTGCAGATTGGGTTACTATGCGTGCAGGAAGATCAGGTTAAGAGACCGAAGATGGGTTCAGTGGTCATGATGCTTAGCAGTTCTTCCATGAAGCTTGAGAGTCCATCTATGCCGGCATTTTATAGGGAGAGGAGCATCTCCGTCGAATCAGAATCAGCTTCGAGAAGCGTAGATGCTGAGTTCCTCGAGAGGCAAACGATGAGCAACAGCCTTGTTTTGCCTGGGGTGGGACGGTGACCTAACAGCCTGTTTGGGTGGCCGCGGTGGGGCATTTATGAAACTTAAACAACGATGCCCCGAACAGCTTCAGCTCCAGCCTGCGGCGCCTTTCCGCTTATTTAGATTGTGTATATATGCAATTGACGATTAATCTGTTGTAAGATAAGGATTCATAAACCTGTTGCAAAGTAAACTAGGTGACTTCCTTTTAAAATTTTCTTATACATTTAATAACTACGATTGATATTAGCACATCTTAGTTGGATATACACGGCCCTTTAAAATCTGCAGCCCCTAAACCGATGTGTGTACATCTTTTTGACATTCACAGCCCCTAAGACGGATTATGTGATTTCTATGATCTTATAGCTGAGCTGGTTTGAAATAAAATTGCAAATGAAATTGTCACTGTTAGCTGAAATTGTCAAACTTGAAGAACAACATATGGACAGATGAAGAAATAAACAAAATATACATCTTTTTCTTAAGAGCTCATTTGTTTGCTTTAAAATGATGTTTTTTCGCCTTTTTCTTGTGTGAACATGAAATCATCAGTTATTAGAAAGTTTCAAGCTATCTATAGAATTAAAAAAAAAAAAAAATTATGCAACAAAATGAGCACTGCAAGTTAATTCAACAGTTTCTCATTTCTGAATGTTTTGGCAGAGTCAGTGAGAACAGTGGTACATAAAGATTATAAGGACTTAAATCTATTTGAAAAGAGAGAAGACAAAAAAAAAGTCCACGCTCTTCTTCCTTTTTCGTACTTCCTCAAGTAAGAAAAAGATGGATGGGGAGTGTAGCAAATTTTTGAAAATGGGTTGAGACAACCAAACATTACAATTACAGAAGATAACAAGTATCGGCATTTAACATGATGGCATTTCCGCATCTCTCTGGTGAAGTCGACCGGCTTTGGTGATGGGGATTGTGAAATTTTCCAGAACCGGAGACAAAATCATCAGAAATAACTTGCAAGAATGCTTGAAATCAAGATTAAAATATTGCAATCACACAAACAATTAAAAGGGCATACACCGAGACATACACGATTGTATGATCCTGAATAAAGTCCAAAAGAACAAAAACAGAAAATCTGTAAATCATACAGAACCACCACAGAGCACCTTCTCGACAAACCAACTAAACCACGACGTAGCCCTTGACGACGGCTACATGATATGATCAAGAACGGCAAGGAACGGAGCTCTGAGATGACTTTGGCAGAACAAAAAAGTTAGAGAGAGAAACTCCCTTCTATATCCTTCAAGAGAAAATGGCTTGCCATTGCTTTTTTTCACCGGAGAAAAATAAAAAGTTAGGTCATATTTTTAACAACTTATATATATATGGAAATCAAAGCTGCGTTGATTAGTGATG
The DNA here is from genome assembly GCA_039513925.1 of Platanthera zijinensis. Lineage (NCBI taxonomy): Eukaryota > Viridiplantae > Streptophyta > Magnoliopsida > Asparagales > Orchidaceae > Platanthera > Platanthera zijinensis. The sequence continues at coordinate 57,005,966 of CM077084.1, read as the reverse complement.
GCGAGAATTGAGAGTAGCTTTGAATACTCCAAAATAAGTAATCGGAGTTGCTCTCCAACATCAGAAATCAGAGCAGTTTTGAGAAGTCCAGTAGAAAAAATCAGAGGAGCTTTTAATAGTCCAGCAGAGTAATAAGAGAACTTTTAGTAGTCCACCAGAGAAATCTGAGCAGGTTTGAATAGTCCAGCAGAGAAATCAGAGCAATTTTGAATAGTACAGTGGAGAAATATATATCTCATTCACTTTAAATATTAACACTCTTCCTTAACTTTAAATAGGGTGTTGTTATTAGCAAACCCACTTTCGTTTCTAGCAAATCAGAAAAAACCAGATTCTGTCATTTTTTGCATTTTTTTCTCTTCCCAAAAATTACTACTAGCAAACCAATCTTGATTTTTAGCAATTTTTGTATTTTTGAATTTTGAGCCTCAAATATTTCTAATTTGAAAAAGTAATCAACATGAAAGTTGTAGATCTCCTCAAGATCTACAACTTTCATGTTGATCATTTTTTGATTTGAAGCCGTTTAAGCCTCCAATTTGTGCCCTAAAAAAGACATGCACGGAACGTACAGATTTTCGGCGTGACCTTTTTCGGGGCTCAAATCGGGAGTCTAAACGGCTTCAAATCAAAACGTGTCTAGATCTACAACTTTCATGTTGAACACTTTATGATTTGAAGCTGTTTATGCCCCCGATTTGGCTCCCGAAAAAAGTCACGCCGATCCGTGCGTCCGTACATATGTACAACGTAACTTTTTTTAGGGGTCAAATCGGGGGTCTAAAATGCTTCAAATCAAAAAGTGTTCAACATGAAAATTATAGATCTCGACGAGATCTACAACTTTCATGTTGAACACTTTTTGATTTGAAGTCGATTATGCCCCTGATTTGGCCCCCGAAAAAAGTCACGCCGATCCCGGGCGTCCGTACATATGTACGACGTAACTTTTTTCAGGGTCCAAATCAGGGGTCTAAAATGTTTCAAATCAAAAAATGTTTAACATGAATATTGTAGATCACGTCGAGATATACAACTTTCATGATGAACACTTCTCATTAAATTGTACGTATAAGACGCAGTTCAAAAGGACGTGTATATTCTTATATACACTTAACTCGTATATACAACACATCCTTATAAGAATTAGAAATAAAATATATTTCTAAACCGACCGATATTTTGTTTAAAGATTTTTGTGCAGATAATGTTATTTTGTTGAAAAAGCAGTTTTGATCATACTAAATATTTGCGGCATTTTGACTCATCTATAATGCGAACATAAGTGGTTGAATGAATACATTTGAAATCATTTGTAATGTCTTTATATACAACGAGTTATTTTGAAAGAATGAATGTTTTAAACAAAATTTAATTTTTTTTTCAAAAAATTATATTGCTTTGCTAGTAACAAAATGGTTTTCAAATAGTCATTTTGAAAAATGAGGGTTTGCTAATAGTAATGGTTTGCTAGAAACCAAACTGGGTTTGCTAGTAACAGCACCCCTTTAAATATTAACACTCTTCCTTAAAATGAAATCTAGAAGCAAGTCCGAGCAACCTGTGAAGGTGCTCAAACGACCCCTTAGACAGATGCTTCGTGAAAATGTCGGCGACGTTATGCTGACTCCGAATATACTCCATGACAAGAAATCCAATAAGAACTCTCTCAAATAAAGTTGTGCTCGATATTAATATGTTTTGTCCGCACATGTCAAATTGGATTTATAACAAGCTTCAACGCACTTTCGTTGTCACCCCTATGCAATTTAGGTTTCTAATCTTTTTCAAAAACATCCTCCACCAAACTGCACTCCCACACGTACTCCTGAGCCACTAAGGACGACGCCTTGTACTCAACCTCAGTGGTGGAGATGAACACTGAGTCCTGCTTCGTACTATACTATGAGATGGCCACTAATCGCACATGAAGATATACCCTGACGTTGACTTCCTGATACAGGTAAAATAGATATACACAAGTGCACGTCTCAGATAAAGTACTATAATGAAAGTAAAGATCGTTCCCACAGAAAAGTGACTATTTTAATGCTTGCAAGTATTAGTTAAACCTTTTTCTTTAAATTCAAGCAGATTGAATAAAATAATTTTGAAAAAGGATGAAAACTCTAATAAAATTTAATAACGATTTCCTAAAAATACTTTTTTTATCAGTTTAGAGAAATAGTCTAGTATTATGATTTTCTATGTCTATTGTGATGAATCATTCAAATGATGATTTATGAAAATACTTGATAACTATCTTGCAATGATTTTAGGCAAAAAAATCAATATCTTTCGATATCAGAAGTCACTATATTCTTTATTTCCCATGTCATCTCCAACTCAGGCGAAATGAAGAATTATAGTAAGAGAAAAATCAATGTTGCTAACATAAAGATGAAATCACTTTCTCCATTCTATGTTATATTAAATCTATGATGCATTTACACAACTCTTCTTTCGAATAATGAAGCATAATAAAAAGGTGAAAACTTCGACCAAAAGTTTCGATATTAAGATCATAAACTTAATAAAGATAGTGCAACAAACACTCATTAAGAAAATTAAGACAATCAACATCACAAAAAATCATAGTATTCTCATCATACACGACTTAGAGAAACTAGCTCATAACTATAGAAGCACACCGCAAAATGAGAAAAATCTTACAAGACATGATAATCAAAGTCAAAATGCGTCAGAAAATCCACTCAGAAATTCTCAAATCCTGTTTCTTCAACTGATCTGGCGCACCCTCTCTTCTCCTCCAAATGGAAATCAATCCCCTTTTAAAACTACCGCCACTTTTTTATTATTTCGCCCCTTTTTGAAGCCTCCATTCATCTGAATCAAAGCCCCCTTTTTTTTGTATCTCACGCAAAATTTAAATTTTAAAGTTTGAAATTTGTATTCGTTTTGTTGCAACAATTACAAATTTGTTACAGCTTTCTCAAGCATTCATATTGGTCTAGCTTTATTTCTTCAAGTTAAATTCTTCGATATTTGTACAATAAAAATATAGGATAATGATAATAATATTCAAACTTAGACAAAATATAAACTTAACTATATTTTACTCATTTAAATTCATATTTCTCAATTATACGAGACATACGATTAAACTTACTAGTTTAAATAACTTCTTCTTAAGAAGTTATCACTTCAGATCGTCCGCATCTCCACCATAATTTGCATCTGTAAAACTGTGTAGTTTAATGTTAGTGTCCTTTTCATACAACAAATCAAAGTCAAAGGTTGACCCATCATACTTCAAAAAAAGGCTCCTATATGTACTTGTTAACATGGGCAACAACAAATGCAATATTCGGTCTTGTAATAGTCAAATAGATCAAACTGTCTATTTGTAACACCCCGGTTTTTCGGACCTTGAATCTCTGGAAGCTACCGCTTGGCGATAGTAGCTATCGCCCGACAGTAGCCTTGTTCTGTCAGGTGTAGACGGCTCGATGAAAGCCCGTTCGTCGAGTGCTGAGAGGGCAATCGCTCGACGGTAGTTAGTTACCGCACGGAGGTAACTTCAGGATTTGCGTCGAGAGCGTTGAGTTCCCGAGAAAGGAGTTACCGCGCTGCGTTAGTCGTACCGTCGGCATTAGCGCGACTTTATTTTCTGTCCCGCGGCTCGGGAAGCTATCGCCAGGCATTAGCTAGCTACCGCTCGGCGGTAGCTTGGCATTGAGTGTGTAGAGAGGCAGGCGTTGAGTGGAGGAGTTCAGTGGTAGGTGTTGAGTGAGCTACCGCACAACGTTAGTACTATCGTTGCCATTAGCGTGGCCTTATTTTCTTGGCCAAACTCTCAGGAAGCTACCGCCCTGCGGTAGGTAGTTACTGCCCGGCGATAGCGCGCGGAAGCAGTTGCGTCGTTTGGCTTTTTAGCCGTCCGATTTCACTTAGGATATGATCCTAAGGCCCAAGACTCTCCCTCCAGAGTGCTTATATAGGGCTGAGTGGGATTTCTCCCTCACTTCTTCTCTTTTTGGAGTTGACTTAGGGTTTGAGAGAGAGAGTGGGAGGAGGAAGAAGAGAGCTTTCTTCCGCCATGATCCATGGAGAGGACTTGGAGGCGTTCATTTTCATCCGTGCAAGGCAAGGATTCCATGGCAAGGAAGACGGGTCGTATGGTAACGACATTTCTCCTCTCTATTTTAGGATGCGTGCATGACATCTATTCTGTTATTGCTTTCTTTCAAGCATTCTAGGCACCGGATCTCTCAAATGAGAGGGATTCGGGTTTCCTTACTTCAAGAGGAGCCACTGGGTCGATTGTGTCCGTCCCCGACATGATTTTGCACTAGAAATCTGCTTCGTTAGTGGATTAGGCATTGTGGGTGAAGTCGTAGTCGCGACCGTTAGTCCGACTCGGTGATGCTGCATAGCAAGCCTTAAGGATTTCGTTAGAAATCTATTAGCGGCAAGACGTCTTTTGTGATGTTGTATGTCCTCCTTATTCCGTGCGAGTATGTGTAATCGAAATCGGACAATGTTAGCTCCGTTGTGATGGTAGATCGTTTTCTTGGGGCACGAGAACTGTACAGTACGAATGGTGGATTAGGATAGGAAAGGCTTGGGATTGTCATGTGCTAAGACATGGTTTGTCTCTACGATCAGTTAGCTAGCCCGTGACGTGCAAGTCATGTGTGGAGAGTGTCCCGGCGAGACAAGTCCTCTTCTATGAAACTGACGAGGATGCCAAGCTTTGGACAAGCCTGGATGATACAAGTTGGGTCCCGCTAGGTCTCCTTCGGTGGACGTGATCCCGATATTAGAGTCGGGCATGGGCCGTCGCGAATGGGTGGGGTCTAGCAAGGGTTCTTAGTATCGATTGTTTTGTGTGTATGGAGGAATCCTAACGTGAGAAGTTAGAGCTTGCAAATAAGCCCAGGTTTTGAGACCCACGAGCGGGTGGGGCCGAGACAAGAGTTCCGTGTGGCGGCTTGTATGCCGTTAGGGGAAATTGGAAGTACCCTTGTGTTTGCGGCTTGAACGTCGATGGTGAAATTGGAAGTACCCGATTTGATGATGTTAAAAGCATACGCTCTAGGGTGCCTTGGGTGAAGCCCAGGTGTGCATACATGCTGCATAGTAGGCCCCTTTTATTTCATGCTCAACATAAAAACATATTTGTTGAATGAGACATCCAAATCTGTTTTACTACTTTCAATGTACTAGTATATTTGCATATGAAGTGCTGACCTGCAGGGTGATGGAGTGCCCCGAGGTGTGCTAGGGACGACCGGGAGGAGATGTGTTGGTTACACATTAGAGGTCAGCCTTTGCTGACCCACGTTACTACAAATTTTTATAGGGCAAGGATTGTAGGCAGGAGCGAGCTCGCCGGACAAAAAGGCCTAAGCCTCATGAAGTGTTTCATTTTGTGTAGTAGCTCTGTTTCATTGACTGTTATGCTCAATGCAGTATGTTTCTGGCTTACATGCCGAGGTAGTCTAGAAGTTCTTATGCACGTTGTTGTTTGATGATTATTGTTTCAGTTATGGAACTCTTAATTTTTGTAAGTCCTTAAGGCCGTAATGATACTCATATGTTAGTGGATAACTTCTAGTCTTGTTTCTTTGTTTCCGCTATGATTAGTCTTAGTTTTGAGTTGGGTAGTATATATCATCTTATAATGCTTAAGTTGTGGCATCCGTATGTTGTGGGGCCCCGGCCGGACCCATATTATACGGTCACTACAGGAGAGGTGTTACAATTTGGTATTAGAGGGAGGTTAGTGTCCAAGGTCAGGATTCGTGGCCGAATGTCATAATCGGATCACGTTAAGAAGTTATCCACATAGGAGATCACGAGACTTTGATTGTCCTGGTGTCTAAGTTTTGCTAGCAGAGGCAATGGTAGCGGATCAAGCTGTAGTGGAATCACAAGTTGTGGCCCCTATTGTGCAGGGAGCGACTCATGTTACCCCGGATGAGGCACCAGTCGTACCGGGCGGAGGAGACAGGTCAGCAGAGCCGCTGGTTGAGAGAGTGGTGGTCAGACAGGGAGACCGACAGACGAAGTATTTCTTAAGCTTTCGCCCTCCAACGTTTAAGGGAGTCGACACACCAACCGATGCAGAGGACTGGTGGGAGAGAATTCAAGAATTGTTAAGGGCAGCAGAGATGTCAGCGGAGAAGCAATCAGAGTTTGCGGCCTTCATGTTAGAGGAGACGCTAAGTTGTGGTGGGTGAGCCATAGCGGCCGCCAGTTTCCTTGACGCACCCTGTCCATAGAGGAGTTCAGGAATGCCTTCTTGAAGAAGTATATCCCTTCGTCGATGAGGTTGGACCTACAGAGACAATGTCTGCACTTGGTGCAACGAGACAAGACTGTGGATGAGTATGTTAAGGAGTTTACTCGATTGGGTCGTTATGCTGGAACGACCATAGACGACGATGAAGAAAGGGGCAATCTCTTCTACCATGGGTTGAGAGAGAATCTGAGACAACGTCTCATAGTTATGAAGAATATGAGCTTCAATGAGTTTATTGAGGTGGCCAGGACATGGAAAAGTTTAAGTTTAATCTTTTGCTTTAGACTTTCAAAACCGTTTATGAATGTCGGCTGTACTTTAGGCTTTGTGCTAGTTAATGGTTACGCCGCTAGGGTATTGTTCAATACGGGAGCATCACACTCCTTTCTTGCAGAAAGCTTTATCCGGAGAATTGGAGTTGAGTCATTCTCGGCAGACACAGAGCTGAAGGCGTGCATGCCCAACAGGTCTTCCATGACCACAGGGAGAAGGGGCACATTTGTTGGAGTCTAGGTGGAGTTGACTACATGTTGGTAGCAACTATTCTACCGTTATCTAAGTTCGATGTGATATTGGTGATGGACTGGCTTGCAGAGCAGCGTGCCAGTATTGACTGCCTATCTAAAGTGGTGACCCTGAGAAGCGAAGGGCAGACATAAGTTAAGTTTGAAGGCCTTAGTGGAGTAGCCTGTTCTCTGATTTCGGCCATGCAGTTGGTGCGAGCAGTTAGCCAGGGAGGAGTAGCTCTTGTAGCATTGTTGGAAGTTTGCATATCCTAGTTATCACTTAGAGAAGTGCCGGTAGTGGCAGAATTCGAGGATGTGTTTCCTGAGGAGCTTCCTAGAGCACCTCCTCGACGAGGGATTGATTTCTCGATTGAGTTAGTGCCAGAGGCTAGGCCGGCGTCACCTCCTTCTCTTAGGATGACACCAAAGGAGTTGGCCGAACTCATGGTACAGTTGCAAGAACTGTTGGAGCAAGGGTATATTAGACCCATTTCTTTGCCATGGAGCGCGCCAGTGCTATTTGTGAAGAAGAAAGATGGTAGTATGCGGCTGTGCATAGACTACTGAGAGTTGAATAAACTGACCGTCAAGAATAAGTATCCGATTCCACAGATAGATTACCTATTTGACCAATTCGTGGGGTCAGTGGTGTACTCTAAGTTGGACTTGAAGTCAGGGTACTATCAGTTATGGATTCGAGATGAGGACATACCCAAGACAACATTTTGTATGAGGTATGGTCACTTCAAGTTCTCGGTGATGTCATCGGGCTGACGAACGCGCCATCTGTATTCATGGATTTGATTAATCGGGTATTTCAGGAATACTTGGACTCTTTTGTAGTTATCTTTATCGGCGCTATTTTGGTATACTCCAAGTCGGAGACGGAGCATGAGACTCACTCTAGGGTTGTCTTACAGGTGTTGAGAGAGAACCAACTTTATGCAAGGTTCTCGAAATGTGAGTTTTGTTTAGAAAAGGTGGCATTTTTGAGTCATGTGATTAGTAGTGATGGGGTGGCGGTGGATCTGACGAAAGTTAAAGCCATCAGGGATTGGCCGATTTTGAGAACGTGACGGAAGTCTGAAGCTTCCTTGGACTAGCCAGGTACTATAGAAGGTTCGTGGAAAACTTTTCGCGGATAGCTCTACCCTTCACTTCCCTAACTCGTAAGGACCAGTGATAGTTTTACTTTCAAGACAACCTAAACACCTAGAGGGGGGTGAATAGGTTCTAATTTCTTGTCTATAAATCTAGGCAGAATTCAATTACAATTTAAAACATCTAGCACAGCATTCACAGACAACTAAGCATCACAGATTGCACAATGTTTTATAGTGGTTCCCCAAGATCTGGGTACATCCACTTTCCCCCTTCACCTATCTAGCAATATGCTAGATTCAGCCAAACTTCCACTATACTCAGATCCTCAGATCCTACAGCTCAGAACCAGGATAGGTTCCTACAACTCAGGCTCAACAGCCATACCTCAGCCTTGCCTCAAGGCCTACCACTCAGAGAATAACTTTCTCCTACACTCAGGCAAATAGCCCTACCACTCAGAGATCACCTCTCCTACACTCAGCCTTTATAACACAGGCTTACAACTCAGATCTGTGTAAACAGATCCTACAGAAATTTAGAAAAAGATATTTTGATGTCTTGCCTTTATTGAGAGAGAAGAGGACAAGACACTTCTTGATCAGCTGATGAAATCAACTGAATCTGAGCTTTCTTCAAAGCTTCTTGAATCTGAACTTAGCTGAGTTGATTTCCAAACAGCTTCTTGAGAAACCACTGATGGCTTCCTTCTTCTTCTTCAAGATGACTGGATCTCCCTCTATCCAACACCTTTACTGATACTTCAGACTTCTTCTTCTTAGACCTTCTGATGAAGATCTTCTTTTTCACTTTCTTGAATTGAAACTTCAACAGGATCGTAATCCTTCTGTTTCTTCTTCTTAGATCTTCTTCTATTATTTTTCTTAGCTTAGCTGCATATCTAATTCCTTCTGAATGTGTCTATTTATAGACTTCCTTCATGGTAACCGGCTGATCCGGTTTCTAACTATTTTCTGACAGGTCTGACAGCTTCAGTTAAACGGTGGCAACCCACAGCTGTCAAGTCTTCAAACAGTTCTTGTACCTTAGCCTTGGACAGCAAAATGTCGAGACAGTCAGTTAGAAAGTGTCGAGACCAATCTGTCTATCTGTGTCGACACAAGTGACTTTGGTGTCGACACAGTCTTTGATGATGTCGACTAAGTTGCCTTTAAGTAGACACAGCTTCTTCAGAAAATAACTTGGTCTAGACTCTGCAGTGTGTCGACACAAGTCCTGTGTGTCGACACAGTTGTTGTAGATTCAGAACTCAGCATGTGTCGACTCAGCCTTTAGGTATCGACACAGCAATCTTCAATCCTGCCAAAATGTGTCGACTCAGTCTTCTGGTGTCGACACAAACATAGTCGACTTCTGCCAATATGTGTCGACACAGTCTTCTGGTGTCGACACATCCACCCAGTGTCGACACAGTTGTGGTCGACTATCTTCTTCTGTGAGTCGACTATCTTTCTCTGGTCGACTATCTTTCACTAGTCGACTATCTTTCACGGTGTCGACTAACCTTCTCTGGTCGACTATCTTTCACGGTGTCGACTAACCTTCTCTGGTCGACTATCTTTCACGGTGTCGACACTGCTTCCCAGTGCTGAGGTCGACGATTTTCTTTATGTGTCGACACTGCTTCCCAGTGCTGAGGTCGACGATTTTCTTCATGTGTCGACACTGCTTCCCAGTGTCGACATAGTTGAAGTCGACTATTTTCTTTATGTGTCGACACTGCTTCCCAGTGTCGACATAAATGTGGTCGACTATCTTTCTCTGTGTCGACACTGATATTCTGAAGTGTCGACACAAATATTCTGAAGTGTCGACACAAATATTCTGAAGTGTCGACACAATTTCTTCAGGTGTCGACATGTGGACTTAGAATATTTTTCTGCATTCTTTAATACTTCTTCACCTGCACATGTCAACTCAAAACAACATCAAATACACCTTGATGTATAGCATTGAGCTAAGTTGGGCTTCTTCAAATCAGGTACACATTTTCCAATGTACCCAACAATCTCCCCCTATTTGGAGAAGTCATAACCCTATAGCCAATGATATACACCATTTATAAAAAGTATAAACTGATGATATATGACATAACAGGAATACTTAATATAAACAATTCATCACAGAATAAACATTATATGATGCCAAACAAAATTTTGTTTATAACTTGATAATGTTTGAATATAGAGAATTACATTTAATGATTTAATCAAAACATTACAAAATACTTTGAAAGAACTAAAAAATTAAGACTGATCAGGCTCTTTAATGACAATCCCTTTGCCAGATAGAACTTGAGCCTTCACAGGAGCTTCAGAATCTTCAGCTGACTTCTTGCCTTTTAGATCAGCCTTCTTCTTTGCTTCTTCCTTGAGCCTTTGCCTTTCAAAATAATGAAAGGGCTTTGGGAAGTACTTGCTTGGCTCCTGAGCATCTGTAGGCAGCCTACCCAGCTTGACTTTTCTTCTAAACTGTACAATGGCCTCTTGCCTGGCTTCATACTTCTGCCATTCCATCTCATTGTACCACTTGCCTCTTTCCTGCACTTGGTCTTTGACAGCCTTCCATGCAGTGAGTATTATATTTCTGGAAGTAGGACTCCACTGCTCAAAGTCTGGCTTAAGTTCTGCCTGCTCTCTAAACCTTTTCTTAGATAGAAGAGCATCTTGCTGGTCTTTCAAAGTAGCCTCAGGCTTATCAACCTTCCCAATAACAATATTAGTAACTTCCTTTGGAGGACTATACATCCCTTGAACCTGCTAATCAATCATATCATAATCTGGAGGGGGGTAAATGACTTGGGCAACCTCAGGTTGATTGCCTTCAAGTAGACTTGTTTGGATTCCTGACTCAGCCACCATAGCATCATCACACAATGGGGGATATCCCAATGTGGCTCGAATACTATTGGTCACCCATTTGGTGTGCTCTGAGCCTGCATGAACCAGCATCCTCTCCCCCTTTATGGCTTCTCTAGAAACATGATCTCTGAGATCTTCCTTTTGAAATCTGATTTGGCCATCCAGATAATTCACACCCTCTTTAAAAATGGTTTTAACTTTTGAAGCTTGTCAGATATTTCTTTTTGAGAGGAAGTGATTGCAGTCTTAACAGAAGCAATAGCAGCTTGAAAGTTCTTATCAAATTCTTCCATTTCTTTTGCTCTATCTGCAGGCAGGCCTGGAACAATCTTTTTCAATTCCTCTATGATCTCATGATGAGATTCAGTTAAATTGTCATTCATTCTTAACTGATTTTCCAAGACATGGCTTTGTTTTAAAGCAATGTCATCCACCTTAGGAATGATAGTCTGCTGTTGTTTTGCCAGATATACCACAACATTACCTCCCTTATGGAAGCAATCTGTCATTTCCTTCTTATGTATATTGACCTCAAACCTAATTGATTTTATATCTTGAGCTAAGTTAAATTACAGGGACTTGTTGTTCTCATCAACATATTTTTCTATAGCCACTCTGTGTTCATCCAATTTCACTTGTAAATCTACTAAGAACTTGTTATAATCAAAGTCAGAAGGAGTGTGATGTGCTGTAGACTGGAGAGCCTGCTTATAGCTCTTGCTCCTTCTCTGGAAGACCATAAGTTTTCTCTTTTTAGCCACCCTGGCTTCTTCAGTCTCTGAATCAGAAGTACTATCAATTTGAACTCTTTCTTTGGGTGGAGGAGAAACAGCTGCTTCAGTGCCATGTTGTACAGTCTCAACATGCACTGGCTCCCCCTCAATTTCTTGCTCCACTTCCAGACTATCAGTAATTATTTCATCATTTGGAAATAACTCCTCCAGAGTATATTCCTTCTGGGCTTGATCATTTGCAGTATTCAAATTTGGAGATTGATCAATTTGAGCATCTTCTTGCACTTGCTCCCCCTGGACCTGTGCAGAAATAGAAATATTAGAAATCTCTTTTGTAGGAAAATACACCAGCTCCCCCTGCACCTGTACCTGGTCATGAGTAGATATAGTTTGTGTAGGTGAATAAACTTGCTGAGCTGGTATACTTACTTCTTCTTCTTGAACTGCAGGTATTGTGGCATCCTGAACTTGTGTAGATGCAGGCTGATCTTCAACCTCTAGTCTTACTTGCTCTTCTTGTGGATGCCCAGTACTGGTAGCATGACCTGGGGATTTCTCAGGTGAATCCTGCCTTTCCACTTCAGGCATCTCTTTGGTCAGCACCCTATCCCATCTGGAGAACAATCTCATGTCCATCCTTCTTATGTGATTTATTTTAGTTCCAGGTTGTTGTTGCATAACCTTAGGAATCTCCTTACTTAGGTATATACTCATTATCCTAGCCAGATTTGGCTTCTTGATACCTTCCTTAATCTTCTCAAAGATTACAGATGACCAATCCGTAGGAATTGTAAAAACAATCCTGGTCATTAGGCTGAACATATAGGCAGAAATCCTATCATGTCCACCTGGCTTGCACAGAATAACTTTTCCAACTACTTCTGACAGAAACTTGCCTTGTTGATTCATTCCTTTCCGATTGAACGCAGCTCTAATTTTCATGGTGGATTCCAATCCACACCATTGAAGAGCCTCCCTAGATTTAGAAGCAGGGACATCCTCTTCATTCTCAATTGTAGGTAATTGCAGAATTGTTCTTATCTTTCTTGGTGTAATCTCCACAGGTGACCCATGAACTGTGGATTTTATCTCATGACTTTCAGAGTTTACAGATGCAGAGGTAAAGAACTCGTGCACCTCCTTCTTCCATATCTTTGATGGTTCGGAGACCAGAAACTCTAAACCTGAGTCGGAGAGGAGAGAGATAACCCCAAGAACATCTGGAGGGGCAGCTGCAAAGGCCTGGCGCACCAACTCATATCATTCATTCACATTGTCTTCAATCTTCGGCGCCATTGATCAGTCGAGAAAGCTTGAAAGATGAGAGAAAGAGAGAGAGAAGGAGAATGTCGACACAGGGTTTCAAAAACCTTATAAGCGTGTCGACAGAATGAGTTTTTGACCTATTTATACCTTCTATTTAAAGAAGATCAAAAGTCGCCAAAAACAGACTAAAAGTGTCGACACAGATGGATTGTGTCGGCACAAGCTTCTATTGTCTCGACTACAAGTTCGTCTACTATGTGTCGACACCAATTTGCGGTTATGTCGACACCAGAGATATATAGTAGAGCATCAGAAATTCTGTGTCGACTCTTAGTATAAGTGTCGACACAAAATCTGTAAGTGTCGACACCACTATCCTGGTGAAGTCGACACTGCATTCCTGGATAAGTCGACAATAAGATTCTTAAGTGTCGACACATATTTTCTGTGTCGACACATATTTTCTGTGTCGACACAATATCTCTGACTTGTCGACATTACTACCCTGAGTCGACACATTATTACTGAATGTGTCGACACCATCTTACTTAGCCAATTTCTGTTTGTTCATCACAACTTATAAGTACAACAAAGTACTTTATACTACTTCAATGTGTCTTAATATCACTTGAATGTCTTGTTACCACTTCAACTTTATTGTTGATGATTTTGTGATTACACTAATCAATGGTTAACATACCTAATTCAATTTTGAATTTATTGAATTTTGTCTCATCTAGGGGCTTAGTAAACACATCTGCTATTTGATAATCTGTTTTCACAAATTCCAATGAGATGTCTTCTTTTTCTACATGTTCTCTAAGAAAATGGTATTTTATTTCTATATGCTTAGTTCTACTATGAGAAACAGGATTATTAGCTATATAAATTGCACTCTTAGAATCACACAAAAGAGGTGTTCTACTTACTTGAATACCATAATCCTTTAGCTGATGTTGCATCCATAATAGCTGTGCACAGCAGCTTCCAACAGCAACATACTCTGACTCAGCTGTGGAAATTGCCACACTAGTCTGCTTCTTACTACTCCATGATATTAGTCTTCCTCCCAGGAATTGACAAGTACCTGTAGTACTCTTCCTATCCTCTCTACATCCTGCAAAATCTGCATCTGAATAGCCTGTTAGTTGAAAATCTCTATTCCTAGGGTACCAAAGACCTAGATTAGGTGTGCCCTTAAGATATCTCAGAATCCTTTTAACTGCAGTATAATGAGATTCTTTAGGGCAGGCTTGGTACCTAGCACAGACACATGTAGCATACATAATATCTGGTCTACTAGCAGTGAGATATAGTAGTGAGACAACTATTCCTCTATACAAAGTCTCATCAACAGGTTTACCTGCATCATCTTTGCATATAGGCATACTTGTTCCCATAGGAGTTCTCATGGTGGAGGATGACTCAATACCATATTTCTTAATCAATTCTTTGGTGAACTTAGACTGGGATATGGACAAGACATCATCAGTCTGTCTTACTTGGAGTCCCAAGAAGAATTTCAGTTCCCCCATACTGCTCATCTCAAACTTCCCTTGCATAAGTTTGGCAAACTTTTTACAAAGGTTGTTTTCAGTAGACCCAAAGATTATGTCATCAACATAGATCTGAACTAAGATGATCTTGCCTTTGGATTCCCTAAGGAATAGAGTTTTGTCAATTTTTCCTCTTGAGAATTTATTCTCAATAAGGAAAGTAGACAGGGTTTCATACCAAGCCCTTGGAGCTTGCTTTAACCCATACAGAGCTTTCCTAAGCTTATAAACAAAATCAGGTTTAAGAGGATCTACAAAACCTGATGGTTGCTCTACATATACTTCTTCTTTAAGATCACCATTCAGAAATGCTGACTTCACATCCATCTGGTATACTTTGAAGTCTTGATAGGCTGCATAGGCAAGGAATATTCTGATTGCCTCCAGCCTTGCTACAAGAGCAAAGGTTTGATCAAAGTCAATCCCTTCTTCCTGCCTGTATCCTTTTGCAACCAATTTTGCTTTATTCTTTACTATTATTCCACTTTCATCTAGCTTGTTCCTATATATCCATTTTGTGCCAATTATGTTGTGGCCTCTTGGTTTAGGAACAAGCTCCCAGACATTGCACCTTCTAAATTGATTCAGCTCCTCTTGCATGGCATCAATCCAGTACTGGTCTTGGATAGCTTCTTCAAACTTCTTAGGCTCCATTTGTGACAGGAAACTTGAATGTAGAACTGTGTTTTGATTTTTGCTTCTAGTTTGCACCCCCTGTCTTGGATCACCTATTATCTGATCAGCTGGATGATCTCTCAAATGTCTTGTAGCTGGTGGAAGATTCCCTTCTGGTTGAACATCTCCAGCTCCTTCATTTAGCTGAATCTCTTGGTTTTCATCAGCTTCTATAGTGTCTTGTTCTCCCCCTGGACAGAAGCCTTCATTTTCCAATGCCCCATCTTCCTTTGATCCTTCAGTAATGGAGAGCTTGTCCATTCTTTTGCTTATACATGTTGAGTCATTTGATCTACAAGACAACTCACAGTTGATTAATCTTGTTTCATCAAACACAACATGCACAGATTCTTCAACAACTTGAGTAGTCAAGTTGAAGACTCTATAGGCCTTACTATTTGTGTTGTACCCAACAAATATCCCATCCTGGGATTTGGCAGCAAACTTAGTCAAATATGACTTGCCATTGTTAAGTATATAACACTTGCAACCAAAGATCCTAAAGTAAGATAGATTTGGTTTTCTGCCTTTCACAATCTCATAGGGAGTCATTTTGTGGCTTTTGGTGATAGTAGCCCTATTGATCACATGACAAGCAGTGTTAACTGCCTCAGCCCAAAAATATTCTGGGAGAGAGGTGTCACTCAACAGAGTTCTACCTGCTTCAATTAATGTTCTATTCTTTCTTTCAGCAATTCCATTTTGCTGAGGTATTCTAGGTGAGGAGAACTCTTGGAAAATCCCAAAGTCTTTACACAATTTTGTTATGCTTTCAGATTGAAACTCAGTACCATGGTCACTTCTGATTTTGACCACTGTACTATTCAGTTCATTCTGAATTTGCTTTACAAAATTAAGTAATACACCTGGGCTTTCAGATTTTTGTCTCAGAAAGAACACCCATATAAATCTAGAATAGTCATCTACAACCACAAAAGTGTAGACCTTCCTACCTAGACTATGAACTGGCATAGGACCAAAAAGATCCATATGCAAGAGGTATAAGCACCTCACAGAATCCTTGTTTTCAAGGCTTTGAAAGGAGGATTTTGTCTGCTTGCCCTTTTGACAAGCTTAGCATATCCCTTCCTTTATACACTTAACTTGAGGTCCATTCCTCACTAACTCTTTGCTAAAGAGTTGGCCAATTGTCTTGTAGTTTAGATGAGCCAATCTCTTGTGCCACTTAACACAATGAGAGGCATTGTCATCAGCTACAAGACAGATGGGAGAAGCCTTATTCTCACATTCAAAATTAAGACAATATACATTTCTCTTCCTATACCCAGTCAATATGATCTTTTGATCACTTGACCTTTTGATATGACATCCATTTTTAACAAATGAAATGTCATATCCTAAATCACTTAGTTGGCTTATGCTTATTAGATTATGTTTCAAACCTTTTACATAAGCCACTTGAGTGATAGTAATTAGGTTAGAAGAAATGTTACCAAACCCTTTGATGACTCCTTTTTCAGATCCACCAAAGATCACTTTAGGTCCATCTTTGACAGATGAATACTCCTTCAGCAGCCCCTTTGTTCCAGTCATGTGCCTGGAACAACCACTATCCAAGTACCATATAGGGGCATGGTTACTTGGATTCACCTGCAACACAGAATTACTTACCCTTAGAACCCAAGTAAGTCTTGGGTCCTTGGTTCAGGTTAGCATAAATAAAGCTACCATAACCTCTTCTAACAGGTAGACTATTGTTCTTTATAACACTTGGGTTATACCAGCAGTCTAGTGCAAAATGGCCTCTCTTGCCACAGCACCAACACTCAAACTTATTGTATCTAGATCTAGATACATCCTTGTCAGAAGAATTTCTGTTCATTGCTGGTGCTTCAGCAACTTCACCTACTGATTTCTTAAAACCATTGGGTTTATGACCATAGGTAGGCCTGCTTGCATTTACACCCTTGTTCTTCAGAACATTAGTCTTAATATGACCTTGAATATCTTCAGGATCATATTTGTTAGAAGACACTTTCACCTTACTAAACTTTATGGGGACTGAAAGGTTTAGTGGCTGAGCAGGAGCTTTGCCTTTCCTCTTGAATATGCCAGCCCTGAAGTTACCTTTGAATCCTAATCCAGCCTTACCCTTTTGAGTGACAAATTCATCTATCAAGGGTAAGACAGATTTTGGCTTAGAGTAACTAGCCACTAAATCCCTTTCAATTCTAAGTCTGGCCTCCAGACTCTTTACTTGATCATTAGTATAATTAATTGTGCCCATCTGAATAATAGTTATATTCTTCAGCTTGGCAATTTCATTTAATTTTTGATCAATAACTTTTTCTAACTCAGTTGTAGCAACCCTTAGTTCAGCAATTTCCTGAGCCTGAGATTTAACTAGGTTCTTGCTTTTCTTAAGGGCCTGCAACAGGTCCCCATACTTGTCTATCAATTGATAGACATCTCCTTCAGATTCAGATGCATCTACATCTGTTGATGCAGATGTAGCTGATTCTTCACTTGTACAACAAACAGATGTAATAGAAGGACATTGTACCTTATTATGACCAGACTGATTCTGGCATATGTCCTCTTCTGATCCTGCCATCAGCCCCATACACTGATGATCCTTTTGTCCATTGATGGAGTCTAGCAACTGCAGAAACTCCTCTTCTTCAGATGCAGCATATAGTCCAATATATGCTTCAGCTTCAGATTCTGACTCTGAAGTTGACTGGTCTGTTAGACTCTTATCTTTCTTTGCAACAAAGGATTTCTCCTTCTTGCCTTTCTGATAAGTCTTCTTTTTGTCTGAAGATTCCTTTCTCTTATCAGGACAGTCAGCCACTACATGTCCAGGCCTATTGCAACAATAACAGACAATCTTTGAAGTAGTGGCTTTGCTGGGCTTTGATCTGCTCTTCTCTTTCCTTGATGACTTTTTCTTCTGATAGTAGTCATCAACTTGCTGTGATGTGGAAGGCCTAGACTTCCATTGCTTCTTTTTCAAGAACCTCTGGAATTGCCTTGTGAATGCAGCAAAGTCTACATCTGAATCACAGCTTTCTGAACCCTTATCTGAATTTTCAGAACTATCTTCTGCAACTTCCTTAGGAGGAGATGGTGATTTCCTCCTATTCTTTCTAGTGGCTTCTGCATTGAATGCCACAGTCTTTTCTCTATGCTCTCCTCTTGAATTCTTTTCCTCCTCCTTTCTCACCATAAGTTGCAATTCATAGGATAGCAACTTCCCAAACAAGGTGGGAGGAGATATCTCTGCCAATTTAGCCACTTCTCTTATGGCACAGATCTTTGTGTCTCAATCCTTTGTTAAGGATCTCAAGAATTTGTCATTCAGTTCATAAGTACTGAAGACTCTTCCATAGGACATAAGCTCATTCACAATTCTATAGAATTTCTTGTAGCACTCAGTTATACTATCAGATTTTCCTTGTCTAAAACTTTCATACTCCTGATTGAGCATAGATTTCCTGTCCTGCCTTACTTCTTCAGATCCCTCCATGTAGACAATCAATGTGTCCCACATCTCTTTGGAGGTCTTGCAGTGAATCAGATTCTGAAATATTGAATCATCTATGGCACTAACAATAATGTTCTGAGCTCTTTTGTCCATGGTTGCCAAGATGATTTCATCCTTGGTCATTTCTGAATAACTCTTTGGAGTTTGGATATTTGCATCAAAAACTGATACCTTCATTGGAATGAAGGGGCCTTCCTGTACTGTGATGTAAATCCTTGGGTCAGATGCTTCCATAAATAGTCTGACTCTTTCTTTCCAAATTTCAAAAATTTCTTTCTTGCATATGGGTAATTTCATAGACCCTAGCTCCTTATGATTCTCACCAGAACCCATCTTTTTGAATCTTGATTCTGCCTATCAGATCTACCTCAGACTGTTAAGTCCTTTTTGAGGAACCTCCCTCTGATACCACTTGATAGTTTTACTTTCAAGACAACCTAAACACCTAGAGGGGGGGTGAATAGGTTCTAATTTCTTGTCTATAAATCTAGGCAGAATTCAATTACAATTTAAAACATCTAGCACAGCATTCACAGACAACTAAGCATCACAGATTGCACAATGTTTTATAGTGGTTCCCCAAGGTCTGGGTACATCCACTTTCCCCCTTCACCTATCTAGCAATATGCTAGATTCGGCCAAACTTCCACTATACTCAGATCCTCAGATCCTACAGCTCAGAACCAGGATAGGTTCCTACAACTCAGGCTCAATAGCCCTACCTCAGCCTTGCCTCAAGGCCTACCACTCAGAGAATAACTTTCTCCTACACTCAGGCAAATAGCTCTACCACTCAGAGATCACCTCTCCTACACTCAGCTTTTATAACACAGGCTTACAACTCAGATCTGTGTAAACAGATCCTACAGAAATTTAGAAAAAGATATTTTGATGTCTTGCCTTTGTTGAGAGAGAAGAGGACAAGACACTTCTTGATCAGCTGATGAAATCAACTGAATCTGAGCTTTCTTCAAAGCTTCTTGAATCTGAACTTAGCTGAGTTGATTTCCAAACAGCTTCTTGAGAAACCACTGATGGCTTCCTTCTTCTTCTTCAAGATGACTGGATCTCCCTCTATCCAACACCTTTACTGATACTTCAGACTTCTTCTTCTTAGACCTTCTGATGAAGATCTTCTTTTTCACTTTCTTGAATTGAAACTTCAACAGGATCGTAATCCTTCTGTTTCTTCTTCTTAGATCTTCTTCTATTATTTTTCTTAGCTTAGCTGCATATCTAATTCCTTCTGAATGTGTCTATTTATAGACTTCCTTCATGGTAACCGGCTGATCCGGTTTCTAACTATTTTCTGACAGGTCTGACAGCTTCAGTTAAACGGTGGCAACCCACAGCTGTCAAGTCTTCAAACAGTTCTTGTACCTTAGCCTTGGACAGCAAAATGTCGAGACAGTCAGTTAGAAAGTGTCGAGACCAATCTGTCTATCTGTGTCGACACAAGTGACTTTGGTGTCGACACAGTCTTTGATGATGTCGACTAAGTTGCCTTTAAGTAGACACAGCTTCTTCAGAAAATAACTTGGTCTAGACTCTGCAGTGTGTCGACACAAGTCCTGTGTGTCGACACAGTTGTTGTAGATTCAGAACTCAGCATGTGTCGACTCAGCCTTTAGGTGTCGACACAGCAATCTTCAATCCTGCCAAAATGTGTCGACTCAGTCTTCTGGTGTCGACACAAGCATAGTCGACTTCTGCCAATATGTGTCGACACAGTCTTCTGGTGTCGACACATCCACCCAGTGTCGACACAGTTGTGGTCGACTATCTTCTTCTGTGAGTCGACTATCTTTCTCTGGTCGACTATCTTTCACTAGTCGACTATCTTTCACGGTGTCGACTAACCTTCTCTGGTCGACTATCTTTCACGGTGTCGACTAACCTTCTCTGGTCGACTATCTTTCACTGTGTCGACACTGCTTCCCAGTACTGAGGTCGACGATTTTCTTTATGTGTCGACACTGCTTCCCAGTGCTGAGGTCGACGATTTTCTTCATGTGTCGACACTGCTTCCCAGTGTCGACATAGTTGAAGTCGACTATTTTCTTTATGTGTCGACACTGCTTCCCAGTGTCGACATAAATGTGGTCGACTATCTTTCTCTGTGTCGACACTGATATTCTGAAGTGTCGACACAAATATTCTGAAGTGTCGACACAAATATTCTGAAGTGTCGACACAATTTCTTCATGTGTCGACATGTGGACTTAGAATATTTTTCTGCATTCTTTAATACTTCTTCACCTGCACATGTCAACTCAAAACAACATCAAATACATCTTGATGTATATCATTGAGCTAAGTTGAGCTTCTTCAAATCAGGTACACATTTTCCAATGTACCCAACAACCAGAAGCTCGTATGGACTCACAAGAGTGCAGTCAAGAATTTGACACCTTGAAGGAAATGCTGATGACTGCTCCAATCCTAAGTTTTCCTAAAGGAACTGAAGGATTTTAGATTTTCAGTGACGCATCAGGATGCGGTTTAGGTTGCGTGTTGGTGCAACATGGCAGTATGATAGCCTTTGGGTCTAGGCAGTTGAAACCTCATGAGAGGAATTACCCCGTCCATGAATTAAAATTGACGACGATAATTTTTGCATTGAAATTATGGCGGCACTATGTGTATAGTGCGAAGGTGGAAATCTTTACGGACCATAAAAGCATGAAGTATCTTTTAGATCAAAAAGATTTGAATATGCGGCAATGCAGATGGGTTGAGTTCCTTGGGGACTATGACATGACAATACAATATATGCCAGGCAAAGCCAATATAGTGGTGGATGACTTGAGTAGAAAATACTCTGGACAAGGGAGTTGGATTGAAACTCATGATAAGCAGTTGGTGCCAGACTTTGAGTCCCTCAGCATAGTTTGTGTAGCAAAAGGCGAGTCTAGCATGACTCTGTTGAACTGGATTGAGTTGCAAAATGACTTATCTGATCGTGTTCGGGAAGCGACTAGTTTGGATGTAGAGTTCCAGCCATTTGTGGTGGAATCCCAAAATGGCGAAGGTAGCGTCTGGGAGTTGATTGATGGGATCCTGAGGAAGGACGGAAGGATATGTGTACTGCAGTTCGGCAAGCTCCACGAGGAGTTGATGTTTGTAGCTCATTTTACGAAGTACTCCATTCACCCGGACAGTACAAATATGTACTTGGATATGAAGAAATCCTTTTGGTGGACTTGTTTGAAGAGGGATGTAGCTTTATACGTGAGTCGGTGTCAAACTTGTGCCTTAGTGAAGGCCGAGTGTCAGAAGTCGGGCGGGTTCCTGAAGCCTCTTTCTATCTCCGAGTGGAAATTTAATGACATCTCCATGGAATTTATGCATGGTTTACCTCGATCGCTGTAGGGTAATGATGCGATTTGGGTGATCGTGGATCGCTTGACCAAAGTGGCTCATTTCATCCCAAATCGAAGAGAGGACAGCGTGGAGAAGCTGGCAGAGTTGTATGTTTGCAACATTGTGCGACTGCATGAGATTCTTAAGAGTATCGTTAGTGATCGCAATTGACGATTCACGTCCAAAGACTGGAGGTTGGTACAAAAGAGTCTGGGCACGAAGCTCAAATTCAGTACGATGTTCCATCCTCAAACCGATGGACAAATAGAAAGAACGAATCATACAATGGAGGATATACTGAGGATGTGTACCCATGATTTTGGAAAGAAGTGGGAATATCACCTCTTCATGGTGGAGTTTGCCTATAATAATAGTTACCATGCAAGTATAAAGATGGCGTCATATGAAGCTTTGTATGGAAGGCGGTGTCGAACACCGATGTCTTGGGCAGAGGCGGGAGACACCAAACTTTTGGGAAAATAGGTGGTGACTAAGGTTTGTGAGTTGGTGCGGACCATTCAGGAGCGCTTGAAGGTTGCTCAGGATCGCTAAGCGAAGTATTTCAACGCTCGCCACAGGAAAGTGGAGTTCGCGGTAGGCGACTGGGTCTATTTAAAGATTAAGCCGTTCAAAGGAGTTTCGTGGATTCGCCGACTCAAGAAGTTGAGTCCGAAGTTTTTGGGGTCGTTCGAAGTTATGGAATGTATCGGAGAAGCAGCTTAACAGTTGGCATTGTCCACATTATTGAGTGGATTACACGAAGTCTTCCATATCTCTGTCTTGAGGAAAGCATTGGTGGAGGCAAGTATTGTGGTCGAGTCGGCGACAGTACCGATAGAAGAGGACTTGGGGACGAAAGTCCGCCCAGTGAGCATAGAGGATTCAGAAGTTAGGAAGTTGCAAAACAGAGAGGTTAAGCTCGTAAAGGTACGTTGGGACAACTACGGGCGAGACGAGTTCTCTTGGGAGCGTGAGCAAGCAATGCGAGAGGACTTCCCAGAACTCTTTGCTTCAGGTATGTTTTTTGTTTGTGTGCGTACTAAATTTCGAGGACAAAATTCTTCTAAGGAGGGAGGAGTTGTAACACCCCGATTTTCCAGACCTTGAATCTCTGGAAGCTACCGCGTGGCGATAGTAGTTATCGCCTGATGGTAGCCTTGTTTCGTCATGTGTAGACGACATGACGAAAGCCCGTTCGTCGAGTGTTGAGAGGGCTATCGCTCAGCGGTAGTTAGTTACCGCGCGGCGGTAACTCAAGGGTTTGCATCGAAAGCGTTGAGTTCTCGAGAAAGGAGTTATCGCATCGCATTAGCCATACCGCCGGCGTTAGCGCGGCTTTATTTTATGTACTGCGGCTCGGGAAGCTATCGCTAGGCGTTAGCTAGCTACCGCTCGGCGGTAGCTTGGCATTAAGTGTGTTGAGAGACAGGCATTGAGTGGAGGCATTGAGTGGTAGACATTGAGTGAGCTACTGTGCAGCGTTAGTACTACTGTTGGTACCCTAGTTTGGATTTGAGTTTAGTCTTCTCAGTTAGTTTCTTGACCCAAGAGTTATCTATGGTCAAAGGTTAGTTGCTAGGTTAGATTCCCTCAGTTGCTGAGTTGCTTATCCAGATGAAAATCTGGCTAAGTTGTTTTTTTTGTTCGACTATGGTCGATCGACGCTCGACTATAGTCTATCAATTGTTCAACGATCGTCTATCAGTTGGTCGACTATCGTCAGTCAGCAGATCGTCTAACTCTGAGTTAGTTCAACTCTTGTTAGCTCGACGATCTGTGGTATCTGCCTCGTCGATCGTCGAACCCTGCTCGACTTCTTTTGCCCAGACAGATTTCTTGATAGTTCAACTATCTGCTTGGATAGTTCAACTATCTGATAGCTTGATTATCTGGTTGATAGGTCAGCTATCTGCTCTGTTGATAGTTCGACTATCTGTTTGATAGTTCGACCATCTTTCTTGATAGCTCGACTATCTGTTTTGATAGTTCGACTATCTGCTTTGTGTTGATAGTTCGACTATCTTTCTGATAGTTCGACTATCTGCTTTGATAGTTCGACTATCTGTTTCGTTCGACTATCTGTTTGATGGTTTGACGATCTCTGTGGTTCGTTCGACGATCTCTGTGGATCGTTCAACGATCTTTTGTCTATTGTTAGTAATTTTGTACTCCTTCTCTTCTGTGTTTTATTTCATATTTATTTGGCATATTTTATTAAAGATTATTTCATTGATTTTATGCTGACATTTCAAAGCAATCTTTGCCCTATTCTTTATGCATAAGTCAAGTTCTTTCTGATAAAAGTCTTTTGTCTTATTAGTTGAAATATCTTTTTGCTTTATCTGCCATGTTGTCCTTTATAGCCGTTAGACTCAAAAGTCTTCTTTGGCCGTAAAGAGTTTGTTCTGATGTGACTTTCTCTAGTATTCTTTTATCAGATTGGATATGCAGCTTCTTAGAAAGTTTTATCCCTTTATAGGATGTCTGTCTGCAGGATATGTTTTGCTTTGTGCTATTTGCAGCCCAGATTGCAGATCTCAGAAGAAGACAAAGTTCAAACAAAGATTAGAACTGTTACAAAGGTCAATATATAAAGTGCTTTCAAAAGACAGAGATACATATATACTAAGCAAGCAGAGAATACACACAGTTTCATACACAGATTCAAAATAAGAAGAGATACAGCTCTCAGATATTGTTACATTCAACTGAGAAGATCAACCTTCTTCAACTCTCTCTTCTTCAATCCTGAGTTCATCCTGCTGCCAGGAACATTCACTCAAAGTCCCAAGAAGAAGATGAAGAAGAAGAAAGAAAAGCTGTTGAAGAAGAACATCCATTTCAAATCAAGAGTCTTCTTCAAGCTGCTCCTTCAAGAACTTCAAGACAGCTCTCTGTCAAGAGTTCAGAAGTGATCCTGCACCCTGAAGCAAGACTTCTTCCTGGATATCACTAAGCCAGGGGGAGCCTTGATTCTTTAGAGCTTTCTAGCTCTGTGCAATCCACTAGCTTCTCTAATCTTATTTTACAATAGAAAAGACACTCTAACTCTCTCAACCTCCTGTATAAAGGGTTATTACTCCCTTCAAAAGTGAACCTTGGTGGATGGGCACCTGAGCAAAAACCTGTGTTGGATCTTGAGCTCCTGATCAAAAGCTCAAAGGGTCTACTTGATCTACCTGAACCAGATCAGTTGGTGGCAGGGCACCTGAACAAAAACCTGTAGTGGATTCCTACCAGGGTGGTAGAAGAGTGGATGTACCTATTTATAGGGAACCACTATAAATCTTCTTGTGTCGTCTGTGTTGCTTAATTTAATTATTGCACTGTGGCTATGAGTAGAAATAACTAGGATTGTTAATTGCTGTGATAGGACCAAAGCTCAACTGTAATTACAGTTAGCTTTCTCTTGTGCACTTCACTTTGTGTTAGGCTCTAGGGTTTCAAATATCTATAAACTCATTCCGCAAATTAACTCTAAGGGAGTTGAGTAGGGTGTCATAATTTTTGAATACTCTATTCACCCCCCTAGAGTTGTATCTATCCTCTCTTTCAACTACCGCTGACATTAGCATGGCCTTATTTTCTTGGCAAACTCTCGCGAAGCTACCACCCGGCGGTAGGTAGTTACCGCCCTGCGATAGCGCGTGGAAGCAGTTGCGTCGTTTGAATTTTTAACCGTCCGATTTCACTTAGGATATGATCCTAAGGCCCAAGACTCTCCCTCCAGAGTGCTTATATAGGGCTGAGCGAAATTTCTCCCTCACTTCTTCTCTTTTTGGAGTTGACTTAGGGTTTGGGAGAGAGAGAGAGTGAGAGGAGGAAGAAGAGAGCTTTCTTCGGCCATTGACGGAGCTTCGGAGCCTCGATCGTTGATCTGAGTCCAGATCCATAGAGAGGACTTGGAGGCGCTCGTTTTCATTTGTGCAAGGCAAGGATTCCATGTCGAGGAAGACGGGTCGTAAGGTAATGACATTTCTCCTCTCGGTTTTAGGATGCGTGCATGACATCTATTCTTTTCTTGCTTTCTTTCAAGCATTCTAGGTACCGAATCTCTCAAATGAGAGGGATTCGGGTTGCCTTGGTTCAAGAGGAGCAACTAGGTCGATTGTGTCTGTCTCCAACATTATTTGCACTAGAAATCCACTTCGTTAGTGGATTAGACATTATGGGTGAAGCTGTAGTCGCGATCGTTAGTCTGACTCGGTGATGTTGCATAGCGAGCCTTAATGATTTTATTAGAGATTTGTTAGCGGCAAGACGTCGTTTGTGATGTTTTATGTCCCCCTTATTCCGCGCGAGAATGCGTAATTGGAACCGGACAAGGTTAGCTCCATTGCAACGGTAGATTGCTTCCTTGGGGCACGAGAACGGTACGGTACGAATGGTGGATTAGGGCGGGAAAGGCTTGGGATTGTGATGTGCTAAGGCATGGTTTGTCTCTGCAGTCGGCTGGCTAGCCTGTGACGTGCAAGTCATGCGTGGAGAGTGTCCCGACAAGATAAGTCCCCTTTTGTGAAACTGATGAGGACGCTAAGGTTTGGACAAGCCCGGACGAAACCAGTTGGGTCTCGCTGGGTCTCCTTCGGTGGACGTGGTCCCAATATTGGAGTCGGGCATGGGTTGTCGCGAACGGGTGGGGTCTAGCAAGGTTTCTTAGTATCGGTTGTTTTGTGTGTATGGAGGAATCCTGACGTGATAAGTCAGAGCTTGCAGACAAGCCTGGGTTTTGAGACTCACGAGCGGGTGGGGCTGAGGCAAGAGTTCTGTGTGGCAGCTTATATGTCGTTAGGGGAAATTGGAAGTATCCTTTTGTTTGATGATTGAACGCCGATGGGGAAATTGGAAGTACCCGGTTTGATGATGTGTTAGAAGTATATGCTCTAGGGTGCCTTGGGTGAAGCCCAGGTGTGCATATATAACATCCCGACTTTTATTGGGCCACCAGATCCCTAGTGGATCCAATAAAAGTGGTCTGAACCCTACCCATGACCTGGTAGGAGATAACCTTAGGAGGGAAATAGAGCTAGAGAACTCCGAATTGAGTTCTGTCAGTTCCTGTGACCTCGTGTAGTCAATCCGAGTGCATCAGAACTCGTTCAGTTGGACCCCGAGGTCATATAGTGAATGTGACCATTCCTCATAAAACGCAACGAGAGCAGATTTTGGTTATCGAGCTAGAGAACTCCGAATTGAGCTCTGTCGATTCCTATGACCTCATATAACCTAGATAGGTGCATCAGAACCCGTCACATCACAAATCGAGGTTTAACGACAGTTTTACACATTTCGACCATTTTAGCGCATTACGACGCACAAAATTATGGACTTTTGCCAAACGGACTCCGATTCAACCACAGTCAGTGGCGTTGGACTCGTGTGTTCAATACGAAGTCAACGGAAGTAATCCCAGTCAATTTCGATGACAATTGATAGACCCGTGGTCAAATCAAACATAGTCGTGCACCGAAAAGCGTGCACACACCAATTGGGACACGCCACCCGAACTTTGACCTGACCCCGACGACTTG
Organism: Platanthera zijinensis; assembly: GCA_039513925.1. NCBI lineage: Eukaryota > Viridiplantae > Streptophyta > Magnoliopsida > Asparagales > Orchidaceae > Platanthera > Platanthera zijinensis. Next base: position 56,978,576 of record CM077084.1, on the reverse strand, counting down.
GACCCACTTTGACTTTGATCAGCAAGGAGGACCCACCCTAGGGTTTACTTGGTCAAACCCTCCTAGAAATCCACCTTTTTGGATTTTTCTCCAAGTGAGGGGCCCACCTACTCTCCAAGGAAGGGTGGGCAAAGCCCATGCCCCCATCACTCTCCTTGGGCCCCCCAACGAGCAAGCCTCCCTAAGTCAATGGAGGCCCACCTTTCTCCCATTCCTCTCTCTCCCCTCCTCTCTTTCCCACCTAAAAGCCCAAGCCCAAATAAAGGCTTGATATTTTTTCCCCATATGGGGAAAGTCCCTGCACTCCAACTTTCTTTGGACTGCTGGAGGGTTGGATTAATCCCTCCCTAAGGAGGGATTAGTCCCACACCATCCAAAGGGAGGGAGCTCCCCCTCCCCCTCCCTATAAAGGCCACCCCACCCCCTCTCCTTCCCCCAAGCCTCAGAGTAACTCCCTAGCCCTGCCAAACCCCCTATCGGAGCCCTGGTAGCCGGAAAAGGGCAACCCGGGGAGTTCCTCCACCTCCACCACCACCTTCCACCGCCATTAATGGCGGAACTCGCCGGAGGTCGCCAAATCCCCCAACCTCAAGTGGAAACTCTTCCTGTCCTCCCTCCCTAGCCTTCTGGCGTGATACATGTGAGCTCCGACGACCGGAGCGCCGCCGCCGTCACCCCTTCCCCTCCTGTTTTAAATATATATATATGCTCCGGCGATGGCCGGCGGCGGCAGGCCGCCGGACCACCGCCGGAGGGAGCGCCCACCACCGGAGGGTTGGCCGGTGGCGGAGCTTCGGCTGGCCGGCGGCGGGAAGCACCCGTAAGGGTGGCGGGATACGCTACAGCGGAGGGAAAAGATGATGTACAGTATTTTTGTTTTATAATATATAAATTATATTATTATAATATATAAATATTATAATATTATAATTAAATATGTGTTAATTATTTTTAGAGACTTAAATAGGCTCTTAGGAAACAAGTTTTGAACATTAAAATTATTCCCCTTGATGAGGGAAGTCTTTACAAATTTTTTGAGAATTTTTAGAGTTGATTTAGTATTTTTAAAAGCCCAAATAAAATTTGTTGGGTCAAATTAAAGGCCCAAAACTCTTCGAAAAATTATGAAAAATTTTCCAGTCTCATTTTAGACCCCCTTATAGGTTGTATCAAAATTTGGAGATATGGTGATTAAAATTGGAATTTCTCCAAATTATTGGAGTCTAGGGTCGCGTTCGGAAATTATTACGCTCATTTTCTTCGAAAATGAAAATTGGAGTCCGCGACTATCCTCTCTAAATTGAATAATACATTCAAATTGTCTTATCGACGAGAGTGACTGAGGCAAGTGACCAAGCTCCGTGTGTTCCGAGACTTTGAGAAACCGTCGAGCGCCTCGACTCTCGGGTGATCTGGACACGCTCGGAAAGTGAGAGTTGCAAATAACTCTCGATAAATAATAAGGGTGTAATTCCTGATAAGCCCTGATCTGATTAAACCGTGAGTAATAAGGCGTAACCAAATCATAATTGGATCTTAATAATGGGTGTAACCCAATGAAGCCTTATTAAAAACTGAAATAGAAGTAAATGTGCCTCCTGGATGGAGATGGAACTGAAAAATCTCTCCTGAGAACGGAGATGGAACTGAAGCCTCCTGGATGGAGTGATTAGACTACTAACCATTTTCTTTATGATTATTCCTGTCTTGCACTGGTCCTGTTCCTTTATTCTTTTCAGTTCAGTACTTTCAATTCAGCTCTACTCCAGTCTCGTACTGGTCAAGTACTTTTAATTCAGCTATACTCCAGTCTCGTACTGCTCAAGTACTTTCAATTCAACTTTACTCCAGTATCATACTGGTCAAGTACTTTTAATTAAGCTCTACTACAGTCTCGTACTGGTCAAGTACTTTTAATTCAGCTCTACTCCAGTCTCGTACTGGTCAAGTACTTTTAATTCAGCTCTACTCCAGTCTCGTACTGGTCAAGTACTTTCAATTTTGTACCACTCCAGTCTCGTACTGGTCACATTTCATTACAGCACTTTAAATAAGCAGCATAATCACCGCACTTGTTCTCATTGCAATTTACTAATATAATCCCGGGTCCTGCTCTAACGAGCAGTCATTGTCAAGGTTGAGCCTTAGTTGGGACTAACCGGAGTTGAGGTATTCCTCCAGGTCTAGTCCCAAATAATACGCTTCAACGCTCCTTGTCGAAAGTAGAGCTTAGTGCCGACGTCCAAAGCCTAAAGCCTAGTAGGGCAGGCCAACGTAGACCCGGTGTGTATTATGATTGCCTTTTGCTTGATTGATTATAAATTGCTTGCAGTGAAATAGTGGCGGGTCAGTCCCCCCCCCCCCCCCCGCAGACCATTCGTACCGGTGCGGGAAGGTCGACGACTCAAGGCGATAGGGAGATGGGTACCACGGGTGACATGCCGTTATATTTTTCCCCGTCGGGTTTCCTCCGCTGGTCGGCTAAAACGTTCCGCCGGATGTCGCTCACATCCAAGAGTACACCAGGTTGTACGCTAGGGCCTGGGGTTGTGCGGTACGACCACCCCCAGAAGTGGCAGGATTGGCCACTATCACCGACGGCCACTTCGGTGAGGCCCGCGGGGCTCGCTACCCTGCTGGAACAGAAACGGTCCAAACTATATCGACATAGGATTTGTGTGCGCGGCTATGAATGTATGCGGTGTGTGCGCGGCTATGAATGCATGTGATGTGTGCGCGGCTATGAATGCTTGCGGTGTGTACACGGCTATGAATGCCTGCGATAGAATTCAGGATGTAAAAATATAATGTGTTGATGTGTTAGTGGAGCCTTGTTATGGCTGGTTTATATTGTTGTTATTTCTTTTCCAGTTATACTATCATGCACTCTTTTATAGTTGCTCCTAGCTATATATATATGAAATATTGTACTAAGCCTCTTGCTTAAGCTATCTACTTCTGTTGGGTGGGTGTGTGCTCGTCCCCAGGATATGGATCCGCGGAGGGGATTTGATTCCACTTAGCTCTGTGACTAATGGTTATTTGATTAACCATTCACAAGAGGTGGAGCACCGTAGTGACTCGCTGCCATAGGAGATTACGCCAGCAGCTAGGTCTACCCGAGCAGATGCACCCCCGCCGTCCCAAGAGTTTAGAGACGTGAGTATTGCCGAGCAGCGTAGAGAGAGAGAGTATATGAGGGTTATATGTAGTACATGTATAGCTCACGGGCTTATATAAATTCATAGGCTTTGACCCTAGAACCTCTGTACTATTATATGATGAGTTATATATATACCTGCAGTGGTTTCCTGTTAATGCTTCCGCTATACTTTGATGGGTTGTGAATGTTGTGATTCGAGCCGAGCAAAGCGACCAACTAGTGCTTAGAGAGGGTGGATCGTTTCCCTAAGAAGCACTGGGTGGACGTCTTGGGACAGTAGTACCCCTCCGACCTGACCCGGGCAAAAGGTTGGGGGGCTACAAATGGATCAGAGCCATCACGATTCTTCCTTGTGGAGCAGTCTCAGGATCCCTTCGCCCCTCGCTTCGTTCTAGGTTCTGGATGAACCTTGCAGTGGAAGCCTGGTGGACCCTAGTGTATAGGTTTAGGGATTCTAGACTGTACGATAGTACGCCCATACACCGTTGTTTTCTGCTTGGGTTGTAATTTTTGCAAATTTCCCCTACTTTTGCAAAATACTGACACTCTTTCCTATTACTTCTCCAGATACCGGAGTACAGTAACGGGGGATCCTCATCAAGAGGATATGTTCCAGCTACCCCACCACCAGACCCGGTCGCTCCCACGGCCATACCGTTTACCGAGACAGATATGGGCAGACACTGACGGCTATACTAGCGACTTTCCGTGATGCCCTGGCACAGCCATCGTGAGAAATGACCGCACCCACCGATCTGCTGATGACTTTCAGAGGACTGAGGCCCCCCCATTTCAGGGGTACAGAGATGGCCATCCAGATAGAGGAGTGGGTGGAGCGAGTGGAGGAGCTGTTAGTAGGGATGATGTGCCCAGCTATGGCTGCAGTTTCTTTGGTGGTGACCCTTTTGGAGGGATATGCGAGGGATTGGTGGAGAGCGGATAGTCGCTCTACCTTTCGAGGTCGGCCATTGAGCATGATCCTTTAGGGGGAGTTCTCCGTAGCTCTACTAGAGTTCTTTATCACAGATTCAGACCGAGCCGCGCTGCAAGAGAGGTTCTTACTCATCCGACAGAGCAACCACACAGTGGCAGAGTATGAGAGAGTTTATACACCCGGCACGCTTCGCCGGGAACCTAGCTGCCTCCGATAGGGATAGAGCTTCTCGGTTCTACCAGGATTACGAGATGACCTAAGGCAGGCCCTAATCATGCTCTCTCCGGCCACCTTTCACACCATAGCCACCCATGCGGCAGCCTTAGAGTTGGACAAGCAGACAGTGGCTCAGCGGTGCAGAGGTCAGATAGAGCTTCCTCGAGACCAGAGGCGAGACGGAGGACTCGCTCCCCACAGACAGGATAGAGAGCTCAGGCAGCGATGCCGCATGCAGCCTTATAGGCGCCCACCAGCATCCCCAGCACCCCCAGCTGTATAGGCAGACATTAGACCAGCTCCAGCACCGCAGCCCCCACTAGTGTCCCGACGAGATGTTCCCTTCGCAGGGAACTGCTTCTTATGTCATCAGCCAGGACATATGAGGGCCTTTTGACCTCAGGCAACGGGGAGACCCGAATTAGGAGCAGTTCAGGGTGGATAGTCGGCACGAGGACAGGGTAAGAGAGGCTGTAGAGGCAGAGCTGGCAGGAGAGGCCAGCAGGGCCGAGCAGCGCCCCAGGAGGCCTACGCACTCAATCTGCAGCACATGCCGGCCCCTGACGTAGTCATAGGTATATATCTTAGGCGATAAGAGATATCGGGTCTTCCAATGATATTGTATATTACATATATATGTATATGTATATTAGTTGGATGATATATATATATATATATATATATATATATATATATATATATATATATATATTTCCCATGTCGTCAGGAATCTTGTTGGTAGAAGGACTTCTTGCAAAAACCCTTTTCGATACGGGAGCAACTCATTCTTTCTTCTCCCATGAATTCATCGCAACAAAAGGAAATGTTGTCCGTTCAATCGGACTGTCTATATGAGTCCGTTTACCAGACGGGTCGGATATGACTTCTACCGAAAAGTGCTCGTTTCACGCTGTGCTGGGAGAAGTGGAATTTGAAATCTACGCAACCATCCTAGCAATAAATGGATTCGACATAATTCTAGGAACGGACTGGCTGTCCGAGCACTAAGCCCAGATAAACTATTCCACGCGAGAAGTCCGGCTACAAAACCCGAATGGCCAGACCGTCACGTTGACAGGTGTGCCCTCTGTCTCGCATATTATCTTCACTTCTATGCAGATGGTGAAATATGTCTGACAGAAGTATGAAGTATACCTTATCTACTTCGAGATGGAAGACAAATCCCAGGTGCTCGCCAAGGTCCCAATAATCCGCGACTTTCCGGATATTTTCCCTGAGTCCCTCCCGGGATTGCCACCCCAGCGAAAGGTCGACTTTCAGATCGAGCTCGTGACCGGAGCACGACCAGTATCACGAGCCCCCTACCGGATGGCCCCAAGGGAGCTGACTGAACTAAAGATCCAGTTACAGGAACTAATAGATCCTAGATTCGTCCGTCCCAGTTCCTCGCCCTGGGGAGCCCCGGTACTTTTCGTCAAAAAGAAAGATGGGACTCTGCGACTGTGCATCGACTACAGGGAGCTGAATAAGCTGACTGTATGCAATACCTACCCCTCCCTAGGATCGACAAACTGTTCGATCAGTTGCAAGGTGCGTCCGTGTTTTCCAAGATGGACCTGAGATCTGGTTATTACCAGCTTCAAATCTGAGAGGCAGATATCCCCAAGACTGCCTTCAGCTCCCGATACGATCTATATGAGTTCTTGGTGATGCCCTTTGGGCTCACCAACGTGCCCTCTGCCTTCATGTCCCTGATGAATAAAGTCTTTGAACCCTTCTTGGATCACTTTGTCATCGTCTTCATAGACGACATCCTAATCTACTCGAAGACCAAGACGGACCATACCCGACACCTGCAGATGGTGCTATTAAAGCTCCGGGAGCACTCTCTCTTCGCCAAATTCAATAAGTGTGAATTCTGGCTAGAAGAAGTTAGATTTTTGGGCCACACGATAAACAAGGAAGGAGTGGCAGTAGACCAAGCCAAGGTCCAGGCAGTACAAAATTAGCCGCCACTCAAGACGGATGCGGACATCCAGAGTTTTCTCGGTCTTGCCGGATACTACAGGAAGTTTGTCGAAGGTTTTTCCAAGATTGCCTTACCCCTAACTACTCTCACCAAGAAATACGTCGCATTCCGATGGATGCCGGAGTGCGAGGCTGCGTTCGTCGAACTGAAGAAGAGGCTGACTTCTGCGCCAATCCTTACGATCCCCACAGGGACCGAGGGATTCAAAATCTACACGGATACCTCCCTGAAAGGATTGGGAGTCGTTCTCATGCAGCATGGCAAGGTAGTTGCCTACGCTTCGCGACAATTAAAGCCGCACGAGTTAAACTACGCGGCGCACGATTTATAGTTGGGCGTCGTTGTCTTTTCCCTTAAAATCTAGAGGCATTATCTGTACGGAGTAAGATGTGAGATCTTCTCAGACCACAAGAGCCTCAAGTATATCTTCTCGCAGAAAGAGCTGAATCTCCAGCAGCGCCGACGGCTGGAATTCTTATGCGATTGCGACTTCGCTCTCCAATATCACCCCGGGAAGGCTAACAGAGTCGCTGACGGCTTGAGCCGCCAGTCTGCGATAGCCTGGAGTTGGATGGAGCAGATCCCTAAGGAACTCTTCCAGTCTTTGATAGACATGGAGATTACCCTGGTCGCTCGAAGAGATCTGGAAGAGTACTACTCACAGCTATATTGGATGGAAACCAATGTGACATCCGGGACCGGATACGAGAAGCCCAAAAGATCGACCCAGAGGTGATGTCGATCATCCGATCTCTGCAAGGAGGGGCATAGGAGGATTATAAACTGCATGACGGAATTCTGCAATTCAAGCATCGCATATTTGTTCCCGCTACCGGAGGGATTCGTGAAGAAATTCTGCAAGAAGCCCATCAATCCAGGTACTCGATTCACCCTGGCATAGTTAAGATGTACGTGGACCTGCGCATGACCATTTACTGGCCTAGAATGAGAAGAGATGTCACAAACTTCGTGGCCCGGTGTCAGACCTGTCAGAAGGTCAAAGCCGAATGCCGCAGTCCAGGAGGCCTAATGCAGCCCCTGCCAATACCATAATAGAAGTTCGAAGGCATCTCCATGGACTTCGTCCATGGACTACCTCGATCCCGCACTGGGAATGACTCAATATGGGTGGTCGTAGATCGACTCACCAAGGTAACGCGGTTCATTCCAAACCGACAGGGTGACAGAGTAGATATCCTGGCCAGAATGTTCCTAGAGCAAGTGGTACGATTTCACAGAGCACCAAAGTTCATCGTGTCGGATCGTGACGGGCGTTTCACATCTAAGGAGTGGAGGCAGGTACATGCATACTTGTAGGCCTGTAAGCCAAAACCAATCGAACCGCAAAACCGAACCGAACCAAACCGAACCATACGGTTTGGTTCGGTTTCAGCTGGCCGCGGTTCGGTTACGGTTTTGATTTTAGAAAAACCATACGGTTCGGTTCGGTTTATGGTTTTGTGTGGCAAACCGAACCAAGTCGAAGCAAACCGAACCGTTGTATATAAAAACATTTAATTTATTAATTAAATTTCATTAAACCATACAGTTAATCATACAACAGATATTTCTATTATATATTTTAAGTTTTCTGTTATTTGTTTTGATTAAGCATCTAAGTTGTCGTTGATCTCTACTTTAGATATTTCTCTAATTTAGATTTTTCTTCAAACAAACAATGTTGATGAATATTTCATTTTCCAATTATTTGATTTTGGAGTCCTGAAATGGTTAGGTGATAGGAATTGTGTTCAGACATCACTATCATGTTGGGTGGTTGAGCCTCATTCATTGCATCATCCATGATCTCTATCTATAAATCTTTAGGCTTTGTCACATTATTTAAACCACCAAAACCGAACCGAACCATTCGGTTTGGTTCGGTTCGGTTTCAATGTTTGAGCGGTTCGGTTCGGTTCCAAATTTTTGGAACCACATAGGAATGGTTCGGTTTGCGGTTTTGCTTACAAACCAAACCAAACCGAACCGTTACAGCCCTACATACTTGGGAACCAAGTTGGCCTTCAGCACCGCCTTCCACCCGCAGACATACGAACAGACGGAGAAGACGAACCAGACGATGGAGGATCTACTTCGATTGTGCATAGTGGAACACAATGAGTCGTGGGAGTAGCTGTTGTCGTTAGTCGAATTTTCATACAATAACAGCTACCAGTCTAGCATCAAGATGGATCCATAAGAGGCATTGTATGGAAGACGTTGCCGAACCCCGTTGACTTGGGCTCAGGAAGAGGACCCGAAAGCCTTGGGAGTGGCTTATATTGATGAAACTACGGCAGCGATACGGTTGATCCAGGAGCGAATGCGGGAAGCGCAGAGCTGGCAGGCTAAGTACTATGATGCGCGACACCGACCGGTGGAGTTTAGCGTGGGGGAAATCGTGTTTTTTAAAATAAAGCCCATGCATGGTGTCTCTCGGTTGAGGAAGCAGAAAAAGTTAGATCCCCGCTTCTTGGGCCCCTATCCGGTGATAGAGTGTGTTGGCCCCGTCGCCTATCGTTTAGCCTTTCCCCCAGAGTTGGGGAATCTTCGTGATGTGTTTCATGTCTCATCCTTGAGACGAGTCCTCCGGCAACCAGAGCAGTACCTTCCTACCCCACCGGCACAACTACAGTCAGATAGATCCGTCCGGCTCGAACCCGTCAGAGTAGTGGATTATAAGGTTAAGACACTACGTAACAAAATCATTCCAATGGTTAAGGTGCTATGGTCAAACTGCGGACGAGAAGAGTTCGCGTGGGAACCTGAAGCACTCCTCTGAGAAAAGCACCCAGAGCTCTTTCCCCAGGTATGTTACCTTCCCCCCAACTTCAAGCAAATTTTCGGGGACGAAAATCCTTTTATTTTTATTGGATTGTAACATCCCGACTTTTATTGGGCCAACAGAGCCCTAGTGGACCCAATAAAAGTGGCCTGAACCCTACCCATGACCCGGTAGGAGATAACCTTAGGAGGGAAATAGAGCTAGAGAACTCCAAATTGAGTTCTGTCAGTTCTTGTGACCTCGTGTAGTAAATGCGAGTGCATCGGAACTCGTTCAGTTGGACCCCGAGGTCATATAGTGAATGTGGTCATTCCTCGTAAAACGCAACGAGAGCAGATTTTGGTTATCGAGCTAGAGAACTCCGAATTGAGTTATGTCGATTCATGTGACCTCATATAACCTAGACAGGTGCATCAGAACCCGTCACGTCACAATCCGAAGTTTAACGACAGTTTTACACATTTCGACCATTTTAGCGCGCTGCGATGCGCAAAATTTTGGAATTTCGCCAAACGGACTCCGATTCAACCCCAGTCAGTGGCGTTGGACTCGTGTGATCAATACGAAGTCAACGGAAGTCGTCCCAGTCAATTTCGATGATAATTGGTCAACCCGTGGTCAAATCAAGCATAGTCGTGCACCGAAAAGCGTGCGCACACAAATTGGGACACGACACCCGAACTTTGACCCGACCCCGATGACTTGGACCCACTTTGACTTTGATCAGCAAGGGGGACCCACCCTAGGGTTGACTTGGTCAAATCCTACTAGAAATCCTCCTTTTTGGATTTTTCTCCAAGTCAGGGGCCCACCTACTCTCCAAGGAAGGGTGGCCCAAGCCCATGCCCCCCTCACTCTCCTTGGCCCCCCTAACCAGCAAGCCTCTCTACGTCAATGGAGGCCCACCTTTCTCCCTTTCCTCTCTCTCCCCTCCTCTCTTTCCCACCTAAAAGCCCAAGCCCAAATAAAGGCTTGATATTTTTTCCCCATGTGGGGAAAATCCCTGCACTCCAGCTATCTTGGACATCTAGAGGGTTGGATTAATCCCTCCCTAAGGATGGATTAGTCCCACACCATCCAAAGGGAGGGAGCTCCCCCTCCCCCTCCCTATAAAGGCCACCCCACCTCCTCTCCTTCCCCCAAGCCTCAGAGCAACTCCCTCCCCCTGCCCAACCCTCTGTCGGAGCCCTGGAGGCCGGAAAAGGGCAACCCGGGGAGTTCCTCCCCCTCCACCACCACCTTCCACCACCATTAATGGGGGAACTCGCTGGAGGCCGCCAAACCCCCCAAACTCAGGTGGAAACTCTTCCTCTCCTCCCTCCCTAGCCTTTTGACGTGATGCATGTGAGCTCCGACAACCCAAGCGCCCCCGCCGTCACCCCCCCCCCCCCGCCCCTCCCATTTTAAAAAAAAAATGCTCCGGCGATGGCCGGCGGCGGCAGGCCGCCGGACCACCGCCGGAGGGAGCGCCCACCACCGGCGGGTTGGCCGATGGCGGAGCTGCGGCCGGCCGGCGGCGGGAAGCACCCGTAAGTGTGGTGGGATACGCTACAGCGGGGGGAGAAGATGATGTACAGTATTTTTGTTTTATAATATATAAATTATATTATTATAATATATAAATATTATAATATTATAATTAAATATGTGTTAATTATTTTTAGAGACTAAAATATTCTCTTAGGAAATAAGTTTTGAACATGAGAATTTTTCTCCTTGATGAGGGCAGTCTTCACAAAAAATTTGAGAATTTTTGGAGTTGATTTGGTATTTTTAAAAACCCAAATAATATTTATTGGGTCAAATTAAAGACCCAAAACTCTTCAAAAAATTATGAAAATTTTTGCAATCACATTTTAGACCCCCTTATAGGTTGTATCAAAATTTGGAGACATGGTGATAAAAATTGGAATTTCTCCAAATTGTTGGAGCCTAGGGTCGCGTTCGAAAATTATTACGCTCATTTTCTTCGAAAATGAAAATTGGAGCGCGAGACTATCCTCTCTAATTTGAATAATACATTCAAATTATCATATCAATGAGAGTGGCTGAGGCAAGTGACCAAGCTCCGTGTGTTCCGAGACTTTGTGAAACAGTCGAGCGCCTCGACTCTCGGGTGATCTGGATACGCTCGGAAAGTGAGAGCACGAGTAGTGAGTCGCACATAACTCTCGTTAAATAATGAGGGTGTAATTCCTGATAAGCCATGATCTGATTAAGCCGTGAGTAATAAGGCGCAACCAAATCATAATCGGATCTTAATAATTGGTGTAACCCAATGAAGCCTTATTAAAAACCTAAATAGAACTGAAAGTGCCTCCTAGATGGAGATGGAACTGAAAAATCTCTCCTGAGAATGGAGATGGAACTGAAGCCTCCTGAATGGAGTGATTGAACTACTAACCATTTTCTTTATGATTATTCCAGTCTTGCACTGGTCCTGTTCCTTTATTATTTTCAGTTCAGTACTTTCAATTCAGCTCTACGCCAGTCTCGTACTGGTAAATTACTTTTAATTCAGTTATACTCCAGTCTCGTACTGGTCAAGTACTTTCAATTTAGCTCTACTCCAGTCTCATACTGGTCAAGTACTTTTAATTCAGCTCTACTCCAGTCTCGTACTGGTCAAGTACTTTTAATTCAGCTTTACTCCAGTCTCGTACTGGTCAAGTACTTTTAATTCAGCTCTACTTCAATCTCGTACTGGTCAAGTACTTTCAATTATGTACACTCCAGTCTCGTACTGGTCACATTTCATTACAACACTTTAAATAAGCAGCATAATCACCGCACTTGTTCTCATTGCAATTTACTAATATAATCCCGGGTCCTGCTCTAATGAGCAGTCATTGTCAAGGTTGAGCCTTAGTTGGGGCTAACCGGAGTTGAGGTATTCCTCCACGTATAGTCCCAAATAATGCGCTCCCACGCTCCTTGTCGAAAGTAGGGCTAAGTGCTGACGTCCAAAGCCTAAAGCCTGGTAGGACAGGCCAACGTAGACTGTATTATGATTGCCTTTTCTTGATTGATTGTAAATTGCTTGCAGTGAAATAGTGGTGGGTCAGTACCTCCCGCAGACCGTTCATACCGGTGCAGGAAGGTCGACGACTCAAGGCGATAGGGAGATGAGTACCACAGGTGACCAACAGTTATATTTTTCCCCATTAGGTTTCCTCCGTTGGTCGGCCAAAACGTTCCGTCGGATGTCACTCACATCCAAGAGTACACCGGGTTATATTTTAGGGTCTGGGGTTGTGCGGTAGAACCACCCCCAGAAGTGGAAGTACTGACCACTGTCATCGACGACCACATCGGTGAGGCCCGCGGGGCACGCTACCCTACTTGAACAGAAGCGGTCCAAACTATGTCGACATAGGGTTTATGTGCACGACTATGAATGCCTGCGGTGTGTCCGCGACTATGAATTATTCCTACGATGTGTGCGCGGCTATGAATGTCTGCGGTGTGTACGCGGCTATGAATGCCTGTGGTGTGTACGCGACTATGAATGCCTGTAGTGTGTACGCGGTTGTGAATGCCTGCGATAGAATTCACGATGTGAAAATATGATGTGTTGATGTGCTAGTGGAGCCTTGTTATGGTTGGTTTATATTGTTGTTGTTTCTTTTCCAGTTATACTATCATGCACTCTTTTATAGTTGCTCCTAGCTATATGTATATGAAATGTTGTGTTAACTCTCTCTTGCTTCGGCTATCTACTTCTGTTGGGTGGGTGTGTGCTCGTCCCCAGGATATGGATCCGGGGAGGGGATTTGATTCCACTTAGCTCTGTGACTAACGGTTATTTGATTAACCATTCACAGGAGGTGGAGCACCGCAGTGACCCGCTGTCACAAGAGATTACACCAGCAGCTAGGTCTACCTGAGCAGATGCACTCCCGCCGTCCCCAGAGTTTAGAGACGTGAGTATCGTCGAGCAGCGTAGAGAGAGAGAGAGAGAGAGAGAGAGAGTATATGAGGGTTATATGTAGTACATGTATAGCCCACGGGCTTATATAAATACATAGGCTTCAGCCCTAGAATCTCTGTACTATTATATGATGAGTTATATATACCTGCAGTGGTTTACTGTTAATGCTTCCGCTATACTTTGATGGGTTGTGAATCTTGTGATTCGAGCCGAGCAAGGCAACCAACTACTGTTTAGAGAGGGTGGATCGTTTCCCTAAGGAGCACTGGGTGGACGTCTTGGGCCAGTAGTACCCCTCTGGCCTGACCCGGGCAAAAGGGTTGGGGGGGTGCTACAACATACATGCTGCATAGTAGGCCCCTTTTATTTCATGCTCAACATAAAAACATGTTTGTTGTATGAGACATCCAAACCCATTTTACTACTTTCAATGTACTTGTATATTTGCATACGAAGTGCTGACCTGTAGGGTGATGGAGTGCCCCGGGGTCCGCTAGGGACGGGCGGGAGGAGATGTGTTGGTTACACAGTAGAGATCAGCCTTTACTGACCTACGCTACAACAAATTTTTACAGGGCAAGGATCACAGGCAGGAGCGAGCTCGCCGACCAAAAAGGTAAGCCTCATGATGTGTTTTATTTTGTGTAGTAGCTCTGTTTCGTTTACTTTTATGCTCAATGCATTATATTTCCGGCTTTTATGGCGAGGTAGCCTAGAAGTGCTTATGCACGTTATTGTTTGATGATTATTGTTTTAGTTCTGGAATTCTTAATTGTTGTAAGGCCTTAAGGCCATAATGATACTCATATGTTAGTGGATAACTTCTAGTCTTGTTTCTTTGTTTATGTTGTGATTAGTCTGAGTTTTGAGTTGGGTAGTTTATATCATCTTATAATGCTTAAGCTGTGTCGTCTGTATGTTGTGGGGCCCCGACCAGATCCATATTATACGACCACTACAGGGGAGGTGTTACACTATTAGTGTCCAAAAAGGATTGGAATTCGAGAGGATAACACCAACATCCCGACAAAGCTGTAGTTAGCTCAATCTCAAGTGAAGTAGAGGTGATCTTTCTTTTCTTCATGCTAAATATCTCCACAAATTATTTTAGCATATCCCTTCTGAGGAAAAAACAGCCATCTTTCATTACTCTCAACTTCCATACCAAAGAAATAATGTAGCTCACCCAAATCATTCATCTCAAATAGGATAGATAGCTCCACCCTAAGCATTGTCACATCTCTATCATCGTTTCTTATGACAATCTTGTTGCTGACATTCAACAATATGTACCAGAATATGAAGTTCACCTCTCTTCTTCATAAACAAGCTTGAGTCAGAATTTGATGCATAGTACCCACGAAATAGTAAATACTCTACAATATTTTTGAACGATGCCTGAGGCGCCTGCTTCAAGTCATATAGGAATTTCTTCAACTTACATACATGCTCTTAATATGACATGGATACATACTCTTATGGCTGCACCATGAAAATACTTTTGTCAATTTCGCCGTAAAAAACATTCTTCAAGTCGAGTTTCCCCATCTTCCAATCTTGGCACATCATCAATGCGATCATCATCCGAACTAAAGTCATATTTTCCACCAGGCTGAATGTCTACTCATAATCCTTTTCATAATGTTGTGAAAAAACCCCGAGTAACATGACAAGCCTTGTACCACTCCACACTTACATTGTCCTTCTTAGCCTTATATACTTACTTGCAAGTGACAAGAGTGATACCATCCACCTTGGACACAAGGTCCTAAGTTTCATTCCTCCTAAGGGCAAACTTCTCCTCATTCATGACATCCTCCCACTCCTTCAATCCAGTGGCTTCCCCAAAACACGATGACTCCCGCTCTTTAAGAGGTCCTGCAAAGAAGCAAAAACGCATGCTAACAAAATTACATTCCCTGTATAGAGCTAGTAGGACGATAGTCCTCTTCGACCTCCGCAAAGCCGAACCACTCTCCACTATTCAAACAATATCCTCAACATTAACTCCCTTGCCAAAGTAACTTGGAGCATTGCTCCCCTACTTCTATGATCAGAAGCTCCTGAATTAGAGCTTGATTGAATAGAAACACCTAGAGACATAGATAACTCCACCAAAGAGTCATCATCAACCCGTTCATATTTTCTTCCCCCTCACTCTCCTCTAGAACAATGGTAGAAACTATTTAATATGAAGTCAACTCATCAAACACTACATTATGAGAAATAATGAACAAGTGTATCTATGGGTCCATGCGCTTCCATACCTTCTTTCGCTCATCACACACAGAGTATGCACTTACGTGCCTTCACATCCAACTTGGTCCTTAGAGCATCAGGAATGTGCACAAAATAAGTATCTCCAAACACCCATATGTGCTTCGGACTTGGACTCTCTCCAAGCATGAACTCATATGGTGACTTCGGCTCATTTGGACTTTGTGGTAACCTGTTGATCATATATACCATGCAAGCCATCCCCTCCACCCACAAGGCCTTCGGTATGCCCTTTACATGCAACCAATACTTGCACGTTTTTGCCAAGTGCCAGATCTTCCTCTCAACCACTCTATTTTGCTACGGAGTTTAGGCACAAGATAACTGCTTCTTAATACTGTGCTTCCTGTAAAAAATATAGAACTCATTAGAAGTAAAATCTCCTCTATTGTTCATTCTCAACTTTTTAATCTTCAAATTCAGGACCCCTTTAGCTCTCTCCTTGAACTACATGAACTTCTCAAAGACCTCTGACTTTTCCTTCGCGAAGTATACCCACATGTATAATGAAAAGTCATCCATAAGCACAAGCTTGCAACGGTTTCCTGAGAGGTAGGAGCGGCATATAGATCCATCAAGCCTCTATGGATACACTCCAATGATGTCTTGCACCTAGAAAGGGACGTGTAAAATGGGAGGCGATATACCTTTCCAAATTGGTAACCCTCATAGGCATGTTCATCGTCAAAGTAACATAAGTTAGGTAAGCCTTTCACATGATTTTTTGCAATTATAGCCTTCAATTTATCCATCTCCACATGTTCCAACCTCTCTTGTCAGATCACTGCACTATCATTGATTTTTATCTTGTAGATGTAGGAATTTGTAGAGAGAACAAATAAGTTCTTTACACACCGCCCGATGTGTGTAACATTCACCTTCACAGAAGAGAAATTTTGCAAGAACTTCACCTCCTTAGGCCCAAAAAGAACATGGTAGTTTTATTCACCGCATTTGTCATTGAGAAGAAGATCTTCTTCATCCCCGAAACATGATAAACACTCTTCAACTTGAGTGCACCCCCATCATTACTCAAAGTAACGGTCCCCTCCTTCTCTATTGCATGCAATGAATCATCCATCAACACAATAACATCATTCCCCTCATAAGATTGATGGGAGGAGAACTTTGATTCATCGCCGGTGAGGTGATTATCACACCTTGAATCAATAATCCAGTCATCCTGAAAATATATGGAGGTTAAGACATTCTCTGGCAACACCTCCATGTCTGCTAAGAAATTTCTTTCATTCTTCTTCATCCTTGGATCCTTCTCCTTTCTTTGCTACATGCCACGACTTGAGATTCACCTTGGAATCTCTCTTGAAGTGACCCAGTTTATTACACCTGAAGCATTTGAGCCCTTTTTGCTATCCATCAAACATTGGAGGAAACTCGCCCCATCTCCGTGTGATGAGATAAAAGGCCCCTCTCCCATGTCTTTCTTTTATCCCAACTCATTTTCCCTTAGTACAACACTTCGCTCACTCCCTCGGAGATAGAATAATCAGGCATCTGCCTTGTCAAACTCTCTTGTGAAGCCAACAAGTTCTCTAACTCCAACAAGGATGGTTGAGCAGTCCATCCCTGCATCGAGGGGATAAATGGCACATACTCCTTTGGCAACCTGCAAATAATATGTCGCTTTTACTTGGCCTCCGAGATCGACTCATCTGAATCAAACGTTGATATCTCCACTCTAAGGTTCTTCATTTTCAAAAAAAAAACAAAAATTGACAACTATCCTTGAATGGATTTCGCCAATTCATTCTCTAAGAACTATAATTTTATGACATTCTTCTTGTTGAACAATCCATCCAGAGAGGCCCAAACGTTGAAGCCTACTTGCACCTGATGATGTGATCAAACAAGTCCGAAGATTTTACCCATTTTAGCATAAACTTGACCATCACATTTGTCTTCTTCCACGCTCTCACAGTTACAATGTTGTCCTCTTCCTCCTATTTATCACCGCCAACAACCTCCTATAGGTTTTCTCTCAACAGATAACTCTCCATACATGATTTTCACTTCTTGCAGTTTGTTTGTATAAGCAACTCAATCACAATACCACAAGCATAACCACTTGCTCCTTTCATTTCGATATATAGATCTTCTTCTCAATAGGAATTTAGCAAACACCATTAAATATTCACATAGAATCGAAATCTCCCTCTGATACCATGCGAAATTTTCTAGATCCAGAGAGAAAATCACCAGAAATAACTTGTAAAAATTCTTGAAATAAAGATTAAAATATTGTAACAACCACAAAAAAATTAAACAGACACACACCGAGACATACATGCTTGCATGATTCCGAACAAGCCCAAAAGAACAAAAACTGGAAATCTGGATATCATACCAAACAAAGAAACGTGAGAAAACCTTCAAATCCTTCTACGACCACCACAGAGCACCTTTTCGACAGACCTACTACACTGTGATGTAGCCCAGCCTCCACGACAGCTACATGATAGGATCAAGAGTAACAAGGAATGAAGCTCCGAGATGACGTTGTCGGATGGGAGAAGTTATAGGAAGAAACTCTCTTCTGTATCCTTCATGAAAAATGGCTTGTGGAAGTTTTTTTTTCACCGGAGAAAAATGAAAAATTAGGCCATATTTTTTAACATCTTATATTTAAAGAGGGAAATCAAAGTTGTGTCAATTAGTGATAGAGAGAATTGAGAGTTTCTTTGAATACTCCAAAACGAGAAATGGGCATTGCTTTGAATACTCCAGCATGAGAAATCAGAGCAGCTTTGATAATTCAGTCGGAAAATTAGAGCAACTTTGAATAGTCTAGCAGAGAAATTAGAGAAGTTTTGAATAGCTCAGCAGAGAAATCAGAACAACTTTGAATACTCCAACAGAGAACTATATACATTTGATTCACTTTAAATTTTAACAGGGGCACACAGTATTGAGAAAGAATGGGGCTGCAGTTAGCCAGTTTGGGTGTCTGCATATATTAATCACCTAAATAAATCAATTATACAAATATTATTATCAGATATATAACGCAGCTTCTTTCATGGATTTACAGGTACCTGCAGATGAACAACATAGGAACAGCAAAATGAAAGATGAAGAGGAAGATGGCGGCCAGCAAAGCTTTTCCTTTTCTGTCTAGGGTTATTCTGATAAGAGACAAAGTGCTATAAATATAGCACATAAGCAGGGGATGGCCCAAAAGATAAGGGGCCCACACAAGCATAAAAGGTTCAGCAAAACAAGAAGACCTGGATTACAAAATACGCTAAACTAACAAACCCTTTCTTAATCTAGGTCTGTATTGCACTGACGACTCCGAGCCCGTGGCGGAAGAGGTGGAACTTCTCCGCGGAGAGGGGTTTTGTCATCCCGTCGGCGAGGTTCTCGTTGGTGCTGCAGTGGCTTAGTGTTATCTCCTTTTCTTCTATTAGATCTCGCACAAAGTGATATTTGATCTGTATGTGCTTGGTTCGGCTGTGGAATACCGGGTTCTTACTGATTGAAATGGCGGATGTACTATCCACCATTAGGATTGTTGGTCCACTCTCCTTTTTCTTCAATTCCTTCAGTATTCTGCATAACCAGACCGCTTCCTTTGCAGCTTCACCGATGGCGATGTATTCGGCCTCTGCAGAGGAGAGAGCGATGCTTTTCTGCTTCCTGGAGTTCCAAGATACAGTGTGTCCTCCAATCTGAAACACGTATCCGCTGGTGCTCTTGCGGTCATCAATACTCCCTGCCCAATCACTATCGGAATAGCCAATGAGCTTAGGATCTTCAGTGCCCTTTCTCTTATACTCAATTCCATAGTTCTGTGTTCCTTGAAGATAACGAAAGATGCGTTTTACTGCAACCATGTGGCTTGCTCTTGGATCACTAACATATCGAGAGACCAAGCTAACAGCTTGTTCTATATCGGGTCGGCTATTAGTTAGATAAATTAGTGATCCCACCATGCCACGATACTGTTCTTCATTAACTTTCTCTTCTTCTGCATTCTTCATCAATTTCTCACCAGTGGCCATAAGTGTGAAGGTTGGCTTGCAATCCTGCATCCCGAATTTTTTTAGAAGCTCTGATACATACTTACTTTGATGTAGAAAAATGCGTCCTGGCTCTTGATGAATCTGAAGCCCCAGAAAATACTTCATTGGTCCTAAATCACTCATTTCGAACTCATTCTGCATCGAAATCTTGAATTCTCTCACAAGATGAGGTAATGTGGCTATCACAAGTAAGTCGTCTACATAAATGCAGGTGATTATGAAGTTTTGGTCTGGGTAGTGCTTACAGTATAGAGATGCTTCATATGGGCTTCGATTGTATCCCTGTTCACTAAGGAACTTATCAATGCGCGCATTCCACGCTCTCGGCGCTTGCCTGAGTCCGTATAAGGCCTTTTTGAGCTTATACACCTTTTCTTCCTCCCCCTTGATTTCATACCCTTCAGGTTGTTTTACAAAGACATCTTCACTTATTTCACCGTTCAGGAAGGCAGATTTTACGTCTAGTTGATGGATTTGAAGATTGTGTTGAGCACCAAAAGAGAGAAGCAAGCGTATGGTTTCCAACCTGGCAACCGGAGCAAAAGTTTCAGTAAAATCCCTCCCTGGCTTTTGCGCATACCCCTTGGCTACAAGCCTAGCTTTGAGTTTCTGGACTTCTCCCTTCTCATCTAATTTCACTTTATATACCCATTTTACGCCTATAATTTCATGATGACTTGGTTTTGGCACTAGATCCCAAGTGTTGTTTTTTATGTATCATTTTCATTTCTGTTTTCATGGCCTCGACCCATTCTGGTTGAGCAGCAGCTTCTAAGTATGAGGTTGGTTCTTTGCACAAAAGAGCAACATTGCAAGATTCATAAATGTCTACAATGGATCGAGTTTTCCTTGGAGATGATGAGTCATACCCGTGATCTTCAGTGGGAGGAGTTTGAGTTCTTGGATTGGGCGGCTGATCAGTTAAGCTATCGGCATCCTCTAAGAATTCTGAAAGATATTGACTCTGATCCACTTCAACATCCCATTTCCAGCTCCCTGACTCATCAAAAATGGTATTTCTGCTGATAATAAGTTTATTTGTGTGTGGGTTGAAAAGTCTATATCCTTTAGATTCATGACTATAACCCACCATTATACACTTCTCACTTTTCTTGTCCAATTTGTCCCTGTGAATATTTGGGGTAAGGGCATAGGCAATAGACCCAAATATTTTGTAGTGATGGATTGATGGTTTCTTATGATACCAAGACTCATAAGGAGTTGTGTTAGGAAGGGCTTTAGTAGGTGCTCTGTTGAGAATATATACAGCCGTATGAAAAGCTTCACCCCAAAACTCTTTGGGCATTCCTTTCTGTTGCATAAGACTTCTTCCCATTTCTACCACAGTTCTGTTTCTTCTTTCGACAACTCCATTCTGCTGGGGGCTATGGGCCACGGTTAGTTGACGTTTGATGCCATTGGTGTTACAAAAAACAATGAATTCAGTACTCAAGAACTCTCCTCCTCTATCTGTTCTAAGGCATTTTATAGTGTGATCACATTGATTTTCAATAAGATTTTTGAACTCAGAGAATTTCTGAAATGCTTCAGATTTTTGTGTAATGAAGTAGATCCACATCATCCTGCTGAAGTCATCTACCAGCAGTAGATAGTATCGATTTCCTGACCAGGTGGGTGTGTGGGCAGGCCCCCATATGTCGGCATGGATTAGTTCTAGTGGTGCTGAGGCTTTCCAACTTGCTTGTTTGGGAAATGGCATCCTGTGTATTTTGTTTTCAGCACACACTTCACAAAACTGTTTTGAGTTTAAGGACCCTTGTAGGTCGTTCACCATGTCTGGCAGCATATTCAAGGCCTTGAAGTTTATATGTCCACATCTGATGTGCCACAACATCGAGGCTTCTGAGCTATGTGCTGTATTGGCATGGTGACTTGAGTCCTCCTGAAGGTTCACACCTTGTGAGCTTAGAGACATGGATAGAGGGAAGATCTTATTTTGTGACATCTTAACAATAGCTATTATCTTACTATCCTTCTTATCAAGTATGGTACATTCATCTTTATCAAATGTTAGTCTGTAACCCTTTCTTAGAAGTTGCCCAACACTAAGCAAGTTTTGTGAGAGGCCGGGGACATATTGGACTTCATGGATATATTTAACTTCTCCATTCTTTGACCTCACTGCCACTGTTCCGGAACCTTGTATTTTCACACCATTCCCACCCCCCATTATAACTTCACACTTCTCTACATTTTGCAACTGCACAAAGGAGTCTTTGTTGTTTGTCATATGGTTCGAACACCCACTGTCCAGAAACCAAACCTCTGTGCTCTGTTCTGGCGGTGTGAGGGATGAGTAAAACAGTGATTCTGAGCTGGTTGTGAAGTTAGCCTCTTCTTTGTGCTTGCCTTCACGGTACCAACAGTCTTTCTGCAGGTGATTCTGCCTCTTACATCTCTTACACTTGGATAGACAGTCCTTGGTGTGATGAGTAGGTTTGTTACACAATTTACAGAAAACGGGGGAGGTATGATAGCTTCTTTCATCAATGTTTCTGTCTGAAGTGTTTGATTGCCAGTGATTAGCATGTGTTTTGTTGGGTGCAAATGACACCTTGCTCTGAAAAGCTTTTTCAAGTTGTATTTCCTTCTTTTTCATTCTTTCTTCATGCCCCAATAATGAGCTCATTAATTCTGGAATGGTGAGTCTGGTGATGTCTTTCGCTTCTTCAATGGCAGCCACCACGTGTTCAAATCGTGGTGGCTGCCATTGAAGAAGCGAAAGAGGCATAGGAACAGCAAAATGAAAGATGAAGAGGAAGATGGCGGCCAGCAAAGCTTTTCCTTTTCTGTCTAGGGTTATTCTGATAAGAGACAAAGTGCTATAAATATAGCACATAAGCAGGGGATGGCCCAAAAGATAAGGGGCCCACACAAGCATAAAAGGTTCAGCAAAACAAGAAGACCTGGATTACAAAATACGCTAAACTAACAATTATAGCCTATTAAACTATCTAATTGATGGATAATGATTGATTTTGTTTGTTTGATAAATAAAATATATTGGCAAAATGTAACATTTTGTTTTAAAATATAACTATATTATTTTATTGAGTTATTATCTCAAATAACATTTACAATAGAATAACATTTATGTTGTTATCATATCAATGGATACGTCGACTACTGTCCTGAAGTAGCGTCAATTTCAACATATGTGGTTGCTCTGAAGTCTTGTTGAAGTTACGTCGATATCCTGTAAACGTTGTATCGATTTCTAATCGTCACAAGATTGTTTTTCTTGGTTTTCCTCTTCAATTCAAAGAGCCTAAATCATATCCTTGACTCTACTAACTTTCTAAGATTTCTATGACCACATTACTCTTTTTATATAACATGACTATTAAATTTATGATGTAAAATCACTTTTAGAGTAATTTATTAAGTTAAATTATCAGGATTTTTCCCAACAAAGCGCCCGTGTGTGGGTGTTGTCCGTTCGTGCGGGTTCTGTCCGCGCGTGCGGGCTGTGCGCGCTAGTGCGTGGGTGCGGTCTGCACGCCATGCGCGCCTGTGCGCAGGTGTGGCCTGTGCGTGTGCGTGTGTCATGCTAAGCTTAGTTCCCTCCTTTGGGGTGGAATTGCTCCCTTTGACCGGGCGCTACTTGCTTGGTTGGGACAAACTGCTTGGGCATTCTTATCAAGAGAACTACTGCTTTAACTTGAAAAATGTAGGTGGAACCCTATCAAATCTGTCCTAAATATCCAAGCTCTATTTTTGTTTCTTATCACGACCCCACACATGAATACAAGTAGTTTATAGAAGTCACTAAAATTTAGCTGCATGCAAGTGGAAAAAGGTTAGGGATAATGATATGTTAGCATTGGAAAAAAACTAGACTTTTTGTGGGTTGCCGTTGTTGAAATCGGAAACCGGTCTCTGTGGAGTTCGACCCTTGGGGAAGGGGTGATCTCACACTTACTTCGCTCCTGCAAGAGAAATAACAAGGGGGAGAAGAACAAGGGACAGGACCAAGGGCCCGGCTCGGAGGTCTCACCACACACCCGGAAGATCTTAGAGCGCTTCCCCTCCTTAACCAATTGCCGGGCTAAGGTACCTCAGAAAGCGTTATAAGACTTGAGAACCAGAAAGCCCCCCCTTTCTGAGGTACCCCTTGGATCCTATTTATAGATTACCTCGGATGGTCTGCGAATAACCTGCCTCTGGTGGTCTGAATTTACTAAAGAGCCCCTCGGATTGGCCTGCCAACAGCCGAACCCCGCTGTTCTAGCTGGTTATCCGCACCTCCTGCCGGGTCACCTCCTGTCATTTGGAGGGAGGTGGGCAGCAGCCGATCCGCCTGAGAGAGGCGGCTGGGGCCGGCTCGCCTAGGAGAGGCGAGCGGAGGCTGGCCCGCCTGGGAGAGGCGGCTGGGGCCCGGCCCGCCTAGGAGAGGCGAGCGGGGGTTGGCCCGCTTGAGAGGGGCGGCTGGGGCCCGGCCCGCCTAGGAGAGGCGAGCGGGAGTTGGCCCGCTTGAGAGGGGCGGCTGGGGCCCGGCCCGCCTAGGAGAGGCGAGCGGGGGTTGGCCCGCTTGAGAGGGGCGGCTGGGGCCCAGTCCGCCTGCCTGCTTGGGCCCCTTCGGCGGACACGGGGTTGTACAGCCGTGTTTTAAGCGGGTCTAGAGAATCAGATTGCTTTAGCTCTGAGTCGGACCAGGGGCCCAAAAAGTCAAGTGAAATCCAAGCATCAATGACAAGAGGCTTTTTTTGCCATGGAAAACTCAGAAATGGTGAAAAATCACGTAGTCAAATCTGTGCGGGACCAAAATCCACTATTTAGCTTTGTATGCAAGTATTTGGAGTTTCTCGGGGAGGGGGGTGACAAGCCACCTCTTTGTTATAATTACAAGATTTGAGTTCGAGGGGAAATGCTAAGTCTACGGAGCTTCCACGATGCGTCCTTGAGAGCATCCGCAAGAGTGTTCTCTTGTGCCTTCTCTCTGGCTCATCGAAGCGTCCACGTTAGCACTGAGCGTTGAGCGGACTAGAGAGGGAGCAAAGCGAGTTCCAAGTAGAAGAACGATCTAAGTCCCACATTCTTGTCGGAAAACCTCAGAGCTCTCTCGAGTCTCTGGAGTTGTTTGTCTTCAAATGAAGGCTTGTGGGCCTTTTCATAGCATTATGGATGGATAAGTTGGTGATTTAGTCGGGCTGGGTCATGAGTTGGCGTATGACGTCGCTCCATTTCGGTCACCTGGATCACCAATTTTTACAAAAATGACGAACATGCCCCCCGGGTGGTTCGGACAGCCCGGACAAGTTGCTAGCTGGTAGGATGCGACTAGAGACGGCGGCGGTCACCAGAGCGTGTAGGGGGAGCGCTAGCGCGCGTTCGGGCCAGGCGAGCGTGCATGCGCTAGGTGCGCACTGCGCACATGGAGTGCACGCGTGTAGTGTGCAGGCCATTGTGCGGGCGCGATGGTCGCACACACGCGTCGCACTCACGTGCACTTGCGCATGGACCATGTAGTGTCGTGCGGTCTAGTGGTCCATGAGCTTTTTTGTGCGCAGGTGTTTAGCTCAATTGGTTTGGCTTGGGAAAATTCACGGGGAACGTCCCCATCAAGACTTAACAAATTAGTCTATCTATATGTTTACGGATCCGGATCCCCTGGAGTTCCTATTTGAACTCCAGGGGGTGGAGTTCCGATTTTGCGAATGAATGGGGCGGAATCAGAAAAATTGGTTAACATGAAAGTTGTAGATATCCCCGAGGAAAATAACTTTCATGTTGAACATTTTTTGATTTGAAGTCGTTTAGACGCCGGATTTGGGCCCCGAAAAAATTCTGTCCGAAAATAGGACAGAATTATTTTCGGACAGAATTTTTTCGGGGCCCAAATCCGGCGTCTAAACGACTTCAAATCAAAAAATGTTCAACATGAAAGTTATTCGTCTCGGGGATATCTACAACTTTTATGTTAACCAATTTTTCTGATTCCGCCCCATTCATTCGCAAAATCGGAACTTCACCCCATTCATTTGAAGTCGTTTATTTTTCTGAATGTAATAAGAGGTTGACAACAAGTACGATAGAATTTATATTGAGAGCTTGAAACTCGACGTGTTTTGTATGATCATATATATGACATCAAATGAAAATTAGAGTTTTTGGACTCTCTACAATGCATAAAAACTCAAGCGTCATTTAATAAGAGCAATGTTAAAAGCACACCTAATATGGTTATTAACACACCAATAAATTTTCTAAAAAAACAGAAAAACCATTACACCTCGAGCTTTTAGCGCACACCGAAAGTAAATGCCTGCATGTTCCTTCTGTTCTTGTGTCGCAAGCCGCATGTCGGACAAAACGGCCTCTGCCAGACGAAATCGCCTCCGTCAGACGTGCTCGGAGGTCCGCTCGTTCTTGCTCTCGCAATTTCTGTTCTTCCAAAAACAGTTTTCTTGAGTTTCCGCTTGCAGCGTTGCACAAGATTGCAAACCTTTCTGGTTTTCTAGATCCCGTCGCTGGATCTGTAGGAGGAAGATCATCCTTGTCGCAGATCTAGGTTTTCCGGATAGGAAGGTAGAAACGGATCGCCGGAGGATCGAAGGAGTTTCGTCGTCCACTCCCGTTCACTTCCAATATTCTCGCGATTCCGGCGGCAGTTTGCTCCTAATTGCTATTTGCGACTTTCTTGCCGCACCGGCACTCCATATTTCCGCTCTCGTTTCTGCGATTTTCAGCCTTTCCACCACCGATATGCACTGGATCAGAGGAGGGATCGTCCTGGATCTATGGGTTTCAATCATGGCATAAGAAGTGCTGCTAACTGTTTGAAAAACTTAGTGTCATATTTAGCAGATTCTAACATCAAGTATGATTGTGGAGATTGAAATATTCGAATGCCAGTTCGTATATAAACACCTAAAATCTGTAATGAATTTTATATTTGGTGTGGCAATAACATAATGGTGTGAAAATAAAATATTTTGGTGTGTGAATATAATTTGGCTGTCAATAGCGTGAATGAGTGCGCTTTTAACATTGCTCTTTAATAAATGGATGACATTGCCGGGTATGAGACTAGTTATCTCTTCATATTACAACATAACAATTGTTCAACTATCAAAGGTGCAAAGATTATCATATTTTTCATTTCATTCATCAATGTCAGGGGTACCAACACTTATTTGCATTGATTTTTTTTATATATTAATCACTTCATTTTGTTAGTATTGAATGCTAACTCTCTGATGCCACACATTGTTTCTTCATTGATAAGATATCACAAACAAGGGACGAAAAATTTGGGAGTACATTATAACCAGCGGTTGCAAGGACCACCACCAGCAATAGAACCAACTATATTACGAACTTTGAATAATTGATAATGAAAAGAGGTATGCAAATTTCTTTTACGAAATTTTACATAAAATTTAATTCAAATTATAACGTAAACAACTATTAATATTATTTCTTTTTTCATATTTACAGACTAAAAGATTGAAATAAACCACTGTCAAATTAGCATGTAATCACAGCTCGTTTTGGATGATAATTTTTTCTATAAATTCTAAAACAATTGAAATTAATTATGCTTTGATGTTGTTTTAAAAAAATTATTTATATCACTATATTTGTGATGTTATTATTTATAATTCTCCAAATTTTTATTTTTTTAAAAAAATTAATTTGCACATACTCATTTTGAAAAATAATAATTTGCAAATATGAAATAATTAGGAATAGCAAAAAAATGCATTGTTATTGCAAAAAGACCGGGCCTAGCCCGGAAAAAGCCCGGCTAGGCCCAACCAGAGAAAAGCCCGACTCAGGCCAAGAGCGAGCATGGGGGCCGCACAACGGCCTGCGCACAATGACCAGAGCAAAGCCTGGGCGCCAGACCTCGCGTGGGCCTGACACAAGGGCCGACGGTATTTCCAGTGCAATCACGCATAATTAGGCGGTATTTTAATCCCACGTTTTGAAAAATCAGGCCGACCCGGTCCAAACTCGGTCCGATCTGACTTTTTGTGCACTTAATTTTGTTAATAACAATAGCCAAAATTAACAATACCAGCAAAATACATAACAAATTTTTATTGGAGGGCAAATTCAGCATTATGTTGTTTATGAGATATAAAATTACAGATAAATTGACTGGTGTAGAAGTCAAGCAGAATCTCTCTGACCCTGTCCACCACTCCACAGACGCGGCCAAATTATTTTCCGCGCCCTAGTGGGGGAAAGCTAGCTTTTGCCCTTCACCGACTTCATCGGAGGACTTGATCGGAGGCTTTGACCAACACCGGAGCAGCCAAATGCCGGTCCCCAACTCTGCCCGCCACCTCGCCGCCGCCCTTGTCATCATCCTCCGCATCGCCGTGAACGGAGTTTACTCCCAAGATCCACCACCCCCTTACCTCACCTACTGCTCCGGCGACAACTTCACCGAATCAAGCCCCTACGAATCAAACCTCCGCCGGCTGATCTCCGACCTCGTCTCCTCCACTCCCACCTCCGCCTCTTACTTCTCCCTCATTAACTCCACAACATCACCCACCATCTACGGCCTCGCGCAGTGCCGCCCCGACGTTAACTCGTCCGCCTGCGCCGCCTGCTTAAACGACACCGCCGCCGCAGCCCCCAAGTCGAACGGCGGCTGCGCGCTGAAAACCTCCGGATACCTCCGTTACGACAGCTGTCTCCTCATCTATTCGGACCAGAATTTCTCCACTACCCCGCAGGAAGCAATATTTGTTTATGATCTGGTGACGCAGAACGCATCGTCAGCGCCCTTCTCCCTGCATATTCAAACCCAGCTTTATACGGTGATGCTGTCGGCGTCGAAGGCCGCGTTCAGATTTGACACGTCGTTTGCTGCGAAAACCTCGGCGGATGTGGTGGATATATATACGATGGGATGGTGCTCCATGGATTTATCCACCGACGACTGTTTCGAATGCCTTAAAAAGGTTTCGGGGTTTTTTCCAGCCGGAAAAACCAGGGGGACGTGCGCAACTGTGAGCTGCGTGGTGAAGTTTGATACTCAAAAGTTTTACGGTAACTCCGTCATACCAGCCGAATTACCAGGTGATCCATATATGATCCACTTTAATCCTTGTTATTAATTATGACTAGCTACTACATGTCCACTTCTTCTTCGTCTTCTTCTTCATATGGATCGATTTGTCTATTAATTAGGAAGAAATTAAAGAACACACATGCTTATCAGAAAAGCTCCTCCCTCCCCATCCGGCTTTCTCGGCACTGGAACCAGCTCCCTCCTTATCTGCAACATGCCCAGGCTGCAGCTTGACCTTGCAGTCACGCTTGAAGTGGCCTGACTGATTACACCTGTAACACTTCAACTCCTTCCAATTTTTCTTAGGAGCAGCGCTCCTCTCTTGCTGATAGGAAGTTGAAGGTACATCTGCAGCAACAGGCTTCTTCTTCTTTTCCCATTTCTTTTTCTTCTTATCAGTGAAGAAAGCTTCACTACCTCCTTCAGAGATAGTTAATCCGGCCATCTACTTAGCCAACCTCTCCTGTGACGCCAGCAGATTCTCCAGCTTCAGCAAAGATGGCTGAGTCGTCCATCCTTGAACAAAAGTCACAAAGGCCACATATTCTTTCTACAACCCGCGGACTACGTGTCTCTTCAACTTAGCTTCAGAAATGAGCTCATCAGGATCCAAAGCTGATATTTCAGCGTACAGGTTCTTCATATTAAGAAAGAACTTTGAGATGGAAAGATCTCTTTGAGTTGCTTTAGTCAACTCATTCTCTAAGAACTGTAGCCGCGCTACATTCTTCCTGTTGAACAATCCATCAATGGATGTCCAGATCTCAGCAGCAGACTCACATCCTAAGATGTGATCAAAGAGCTCAGGTGAGACAACCCGCTTGAGAGCAAACTCTGTCTTTGCATTAGTCTTCCTCCAAGCTCTCACCTGTTCAGCAGAACCAGTAGCAGCAGTTACTTTTGCATGTCGTCACCACCGACGACCTCCCACAACTCCTCACCAATAAGATAGTTCTTCATACACGACTTTTAGTTTTTGAAGTTAGTCGATGTAAGAAGCTCAATACCAAGACCCCTTGCGAAAGCTCCTTCCATTGCAACACCGCTGATCTATTAGCTTCCAGAAGCGTCGAGCACAACTGAGGTTGATCACTGCTCAAGTCATTGTTCGCTCTGATACCATGTTGAAATTTCACAAGCTGATCAGGAGATAGTTCTGATATCATGTAAACCTTTCAGAGCTATCAAGTTGATCACTTGATCAAGCGAAAAGCGTGAACCAAGCGCAGGAACACTCCAACCATAAACTGAGCTATGTAAATCAGAGACAACGAAGAGCAAACACAAATCTTGTAATCTAAACTATCTTTCTTACAAGGCAAGATATACATGGCGAGACATGATTTCGCCAAGTACAAGGGAGAAGCAAATAAGCAAACAAGAAACAAGCCGCGCGGACTTCCTCGGAGACCGTTGAATTCGCCGAGACCGCCAAGCCGCTGCTGCACCAACTGAAACTACGGAGTCCGTGGACTACCCGTTATTCTGCCAAACAACCGCTCTACAAGCCACCGCCGAACTGAAAGAACAGATCGCTTAGTCCGCCGAGACCGGCAAACAGATTATTGAACTTGAATTGCTGAAGAGAAGACTGACCGATCACAAGATGCGACCTGCTGCAAATTGTTGATTGTTATCCGCAAGCTCCACTGATCCCTGACCGCAGTCAGAACCAAACTTTTGGCTTCTCAGTGCTAGCCGCACAAACTGCAAACAGCAAACCAGTTAAACCCTCTCAAACTGCACGGACTGCAAATTCGAGGCCGCAGCAACTAATCAGCGCTCAACTTACTGTTCATTCAGTTCTTGTTGATGTGACAGGGTTCCTATTTATAGGCGTGGAAAGGAGTGTGGTCACCGCCCTAGTGGATAGAATCACCACCCCAGTCTGCAGCTAACACAAGACAGTCCGCCGAGTCCGTAAGGACAGGGCCGGACAAGCCAACAAAATCCGCCTAGCACCAAGTCTGGAAGCCAGCCTGCAACCCGGCGGACACCGCATCAGTTCGCACGCTACACAGCATGCAGACACAACAACAGCCCACACACTGCAGCAGTCCGCACACAACACGCGGACACAACACCAACCCGCACAGGCCGCGAACACCACCATAGCCCGCAACACAAGTCCACGACCAACAGACACAAACCGCCCGGTCAACCAGCGGACATTGCGGACTCAGCGATCACCCTGGACTTGTCACAGATTATAACCAAGTCCAGTAACCAACCAAGCTCTGGCGCGAGCTCGGCGGACAAGGCTCCAGTCCGCCAGCTCTCAAGTCAGACCGCCAGCTCTCAAGTCAGACCGCCAACAAGCCGCTCCACCAGAGCAAGGCAATCAGCTGAACTCACAAGCTCCAAGAGTAGTCCGCATAGAGCGAACTCCGCGGACTCAGAGAGAGTCCGCCTTTCTGCGGATACTCCACTTATCCGCAAGATTACACAAGGGAACGACCAACATCAAGACCGCAACAACAGGCCGCCCAGACCGCACCATCAGTCCGCCCAGGCCGCGCGGTCTGCCTGATCAACCCCTCACTTTCACTTCACAATTTTCAACACCGGGCATTGTTCGCTCGCACATGGGCATCTTAGCATGTGTTGTGCGCATGTGCATGGGGCGTGTGAGGGGCATGAGCGCTGGGCGCGCTCCCGCACGCGGCTCGCTCGATCAGGTTGACCCGCTTGCGTATTTTGGTTGAAGTTCCAATTTGACTTAGAAATACTTAGGGGAAACCCCATCAATCATAAAATGAATGCTTAAATAATGTAAACGTCTCGATGCATTCATTTTTGTTTGAGCATTGTGTTATGTGCAACGTGCCTACCTAGTTATCTTATTATTGAATTGTGTTTTGTATTCGTCATTATATGTTCCTTATCATCATGTGTCGAGCTTATTATATTTTTCAAACGATAACCTTTTATATATACACGGAGTTTAAGGCTACAATGAAGATGTAGTTTTGAAAAATGCCCTCCCTAACCTTTTATATATACACGGAGTCCGTTTATATATCTCTATCCGGGTTGCGTATTACTTTGCCGCGTGGAGGAAGGAAAGGTGGGGATCAAATCATAAGAAAAGGTATATTTTGATTTCCTAGGAGAGATCATATTTGATCTCCTAGGAGATTATATTTGATCTCCTAGGGGATCATTTGTGATCTCTCATATTTGATCTCTTAGGAGATAAAGGCTCCGTTTGGGGGGACTTATTTTCACCGGTCAAGCGGTTACGACCGCATGAACCCGATCTTAATTAAGGTCCGGTTCATGCAGACGTAACCGCTTGACCGGTGAAAATGAGTCCCCCCAAACAGAGCCAAAAAAAGAAGATATATTTGATATCCTAGGAGATCACCCGGAGTCCGGGGCCCGGGGCTCGGACAGAATAATTATGCCTAAACTTGGGTACTGTTTATATTTATACTCACCAGGAAAGACATCTCAAAAAGTATTTTTAAACTTTGAAGATATGACATGATCTTTTTCTTCAAAAAAATTCTGCAGGAAAAAACAATAACAAAACGGTAATTGCTGTGATCTCTGGGGCTGTTGCATTCCTGCTTTTATTCACACTCTTTGCTCTTCTGCTACAAAGAAGAATAAGGAAATTAAAAGCACACAATATCAGTATATTTTCTTCATTTTTTTAAATTCAATTTCTGCACCCCAGTTTAATATCTGTTCTGACAACTTTGCTTTTGAATGCTAGAGCTTTCCATGGATGAAGAACTGTCAAATGCTGAGATTAAAATGATTGATTTCTCTGCCTTAAAAAAAGCTACAAACAATTTTGCAATTCAGAATAAGCTAGGGCAAGGCGGGTTCGGACCTGTTTACAAGGTGATGATGAAACATTATTATAGTTATTATTATTGTATTTGTATATGTTAGAATCTAAGCATCCAACTAAAAATTAACCGCACGTTGTTGCACGAGATATCTGATGTTCGAACTAAATTCTCAACAGTATAGCATAATGTTGAGATGTCTTGATTTCTAATTTGTTTGAATCCCGCTCAATTGATCCGCATGACCAGAAAATATATAATGTGCATTTGTTTTTAGATTTTCCCTGAAATTTTTTGTTCTGTGTATTTGGGAAATTCGTCTATACTGGGAAGTGCTAAATAAACTCTGCTAACCGTAAGGCTTGGGAATCTAACATGAAAAAAAAAATCTCCTTAAACTCTAATTCTGGAGGTGAAAATCCTCTATCATCGCCAGTCATTGCAATATTTTTGCGTTGAATTTCATATGTTCTTGCATGGTCACGCTGATTCAACCCCTTCTTTTGAACTCTTTGTTCGATGGTCCATACCGCTCAATATCAACAATTTTATTGTCTTGACATTAGACTTATAAATGAATTTGGGGTGCAGGGCTTGTTGAATGGTCTGGAAATTGCGGTAAAAAGATTATCAGCAACATCATTGCAAGGTATTCAGGAAATGAAGAACGAGATCCAGTTCGTTGCTAATCTTCGGCACAGAAACCTCGTGAGATTATTGGGATATTGTCTTCAGGGGGAGGAGAAGCTTTTAATCTATGAATTCCTCCCTAATACAAGCCTAGACAAATTCTTATTCAGTATGTACTTTTTTTCTTCATCTCCAATGTTTCTACAACATTTTTTTAATTGATATTCCTTCACACTAAGCTTTGTTAGGGTCGGTGGAGGCGGTGGAAAAAGTTTCATTCTCACCTGTCATCTATGTTTTGCAGGCATTTGATTTCCGGGTGGTTAGAAAAGTGTTTGTGACAAGAACTTGGTTTTTAAAGTTTTTTTTGAAGTGGTGAACCATCTCACTTTCAGAATAGCTGAAAAGAGCTCTCCATATTTGCATGATCGTGCGCGATTGCGCGACCGCTCTGGATGGTTTGGCGGAGAGGGAGGGGCCGGCCCTGGGCGGTTCGTCGGACGTGGTCCCACGCGCAGATTGTGCGCGTTGATCGCGCGCGGGAGCTCCCCCATGATCCCCATGATTGGATCATGGGGAGTGGGCTATCCGCACCCCCAAATGTACTATTAAAGGGGTTTGGCCCCATCAACTCTTAAAATTTCTTGGAGCCATTGATTGCATCAATCAAACTCATGCGGATTTGTTGCATTTCTATGTTTGAAATACACCTGCAATTTGCTTTGCCAAGCTTAAAAATTCAACTCAACAGATCCCATCAGAAAGACACAACTAGATTGGGAAACAAGGTTGAAGATCATAGAAGGCGTCGGCCGCGGTCTCCTCTATCTACATGAAGATTCCCATCTCCGAATTGTTCATCGGGATCTAAAAGCAAGCAACATCTTGCTTGACAGCGACATGAACCCAAAAATTTCAGACTTCGGCCTCGCAAAACTTTTCAAAATCAACGAAACAGAGAGAAACACCAGTCGAATAGCTGGCACGCTGTAAGTTTTATCTTTGCTCTTAGAATGTTGGCTCGTCAGACGATCCTCACGAGTCCTAGCTGGCTTTTGCAGTGGATACATGGCGCCGGAGTATGTTTTGCATGGACGCTTCTCGACCAAATCAGATGTGTTCAGCTACGGAGTGCTGGTGCTGGAGATCATAACCGGGATGAAACTAAGCATGTACGAATCCGAGGAGGCCGACGACCTCCAGAGCTATGTAAGAATGAAAAATGCTTTGTTGTTTTGTTTGTTTGTTTGTTTGTTTTAACCATGGCTGCTTTGATGATGAATGAGTCTGTAGGTTTGGGAGCACTGGAGAGAAGGGAAGGCATTGGAGGTGGTTGATGGAAGCCTGGAGGATCGATACTCGGCACAGCAAGTGTTGAGATGCGTGCAGATTGGGCTGCTATGCGTGCAGGAAGACCCGGTGATGAGACCGAAGATGGGTTCGGTGGTCACGATGCTTAGCAGTTCTTCTATGAAGCTTCCCAATCCATCAATGCCGACATCTTACAGGGAGCTGAGCATCTCCATAGAATCAGCAGAATCTGCTCCTACAAGCATGGAAGAGTCTTTGCTCCAGGCGGGAGGGTGACCTTGTTTGAAAATTTTCCCCTTTTAATCACTTGTTTTAAAACATATACAAAATAATCATGTAAGAGCGCTTGCGTAGTTGTGTGAATGCAATAATTTTGATTTTTTTTATTTGATCAATAATAATTATATTGTTATTATAATATTAATAAGATTTAAAATATTGTACTCTTGTAAATTCTAATAACATTGACATCTACACTTATATTAAAGGAAAATCTGTGTTGCTACAGTATGAGAGTGTTGTTCTGTTACATTTGGTATGCCTATTTTACGTGTGTGGGTTGTTATCTTGTTTGACATAGTGAGAATCTGTGTTCCATTCTCATCATTGATAATTTTTGTGAGATTAAAAACTAGGTCATATGTCCGGATGAAAAATGGTGAGGGTTGTGTTTGGTAGACGGTCAGCGTAAAATTTAGTCATCCTTATGAATATGAATTAGCCGACCCCACTATAGTGGGATAAAAGCTTGAGTGTTGTTGTAAAAATTGGGTCATATGACCCTTTTTTTTCAATAAATTTAGAGATAAAATTATAATTTCATATTGTAGGGTATCATTCACAATTCAACTGTTTGCAAAGAGTTGTAACAAAAAGAAGATTGCACGGAAACTTTGGGACATAAAGAGTGTCCTGAAGCTGAATAGGAGTCAAATGCATCGTGCCAGATCCACAAACTGGGGATAGAGAACCATCCGCAATAAGAACCGAAGGAAACCGGTTACTCTTGTCAAGACAATAGAACAATCGAGAATTGCCAGTCATATAAGTAGTTGCACAAGAATCGATTAGCCACCTACCCATACTATCCACCTGAGCAGCTCCAGAAGTAGCCAAAGAAGTAGACTTCTTGGAGGAATCAGTTGAAGCAGGACATAGGTGAGGATGTTTAGTCCAGCAATGATCAACCAAGTGACCAACCCGACCACAATAAGAACAGAGGTGTTTAGTGGAACCCCGACCACTAGTACGGCCACCTCGACCACCAGAGGTGTTAGAACGAGCTAGATGAGCAACCTGATCAGGAGGAGAAGGAAGCAAAGGACACTGAAGAAGAATAGTAATAGCGGAAATTCGAGCAGCAGTAGCATCCAGAGTTGGAGATTTCGCCTCTCCAAGAATCTGTTGGCGAATCATATCATACAAGTCCGGGAGGCGAAGTAAATAGCACACCACAAGAAGTTTCTGGAAATGTTTATGTTGCTCAGCAAGATTAGCAGAAAATGGCCTATGCTGAAGGAGTTCAGCATCAAGAGTCTGAACCTCCTGATAGGCCAATGCAGGAGTCATGATTGGGAGAGCAAATAGATCCGCATATAAGGTATAAATGCGCGAAGTCTATGCTCCTTTGGAATACAAAGCAGCAAGATGATTCTAGACAGCCTTGACCATTGGATCATGTCAAATAACAGAATGCATTCATCCGACAAACTATTAGCTAACCAAGTACGAACCAAAGCATCGGTAGCATCCCAGTCATCAAAAGAAGAAAAGCCAAAAGGAGGAGGGTCATCAGTCAAATGATGACGTTTACGTTGAGAGCGTAACAGAAAAATAAAGGGGACACTCCAATCAGGATAATTGGGACCGGTAAGCTTGGAAGCGGTATCCAAATTACCAGAGCAGAGAAAGAAGAAGCGGAAAGAGGAGCAGAGAAAGTAGAAGAAGACGGAGTGTCCATAGAAAAAGACAGAAATCGCACGGTTAACAAGAACAACCCGCGCGAGAAGACAAGACGCAGCGACAAGCAGTGAACAAACCGCGCGAGAAGCCCACACGGTCACGGTGCCAAACACACCAGCGACAAGGAAAGAGGTCGCGACAAAAATGCGGAACCCGCATCGATGAAAGATGTCGCAGTGTCAAGAAAAGCAGGCAAACAATGAAGAGACCGCTCGGGAAGTCCACACAGTCACAGTGATAACACACCAGCGACCAAAAACAGAGGTCGCGACCAGGATGCGGAGCCCGCAGCGGTTATAGAAGCCGCATCGAATAGAAAAGTCGCAATGAGAAGAAAGAGGAAATGACGAGGCCACACGGTCAAGATGAGAACACACCAGCGACAAGGAAGATGTCATGACCAAAATGCGGGACTCGAACCCGAGAACATAAGCAGCGAACAGAGAAGCCGCGACAAAATGCGACTAAGCAAAGGAAGCCGCGCAAATTGAACATGCGTAAAGAAAAGATCGCATGAGAACGATAAGCGAGGGAGGGAAGGGAGGGAAGCCAGCGCGGAAAGCAAGCCGGAAGAAGCCGGAAAAAGCCGCGCGAGAAGCAAACCACGCGGTTAAAAAAACAAGTTGCAATTTGATTTGAGTAATGGATAACCTCCCTATGATACCATGTGAGAAATGAGCGAGAAGACGTCAAAAAGTAAATAAATAACAAATTTTATTGCTCCAAAAAGATAATCATTACATAGGTATGCCCCCATATTTATATGAAACGGGGGAAATGAGATAATACAATAAGAGATGTGGGACTAAATAAGAATCCTCCACTCCTATCTGCCTGTCCGCCAGCAAACCGCTTGTCCACTAGCTAACCGCCAGATTACTCCAGCTAACCGCCAGTCCGCCTGCTAGCCTCCAACCGCCAATGCTAGATGCCTGACCACAGCAACGATTAATCATCCAGACCGCAGTTGTTGGAAGCCCTCAGACCGCATATGCTAATAATAGCCATCAGACCACCAGATCGCTGGACTAACCGCTAGACCACCTGAATATCTAGCCACCCGACTAGAATGATAGACCGCAATTACCGGAAGCCCTCAGATCGCAACTGCTAAAATAAGCCATCGGACCACCAGACCTTTGGACTGACCGCCAGACCGCCCGAATAGCTAGCCGCCTGATTAGACTGTCATACCTCCAAACTCTATGTAAGACCCCTCCCCTTACCAAGGAGACTCCCGTTCTTATGCCCAGAACCACCGCCTTAAGGTGACACTAACTCACGGGTTAGTCAACGCCGGAATACGCCGATCCTGCCGGCTAGTACGATCATATAACCTGTTCGGCCAATCGAGAAATAGAAGTATAAAAGCAGTGTATAAAACAGCTAGTTCACAAGGCACAACACTATCATATATAATGAAAATTAAAGTACAATAGAGTCCAGAAT
Source organism: Platanthera zijinensis (assembly GCA_039513925.1). Taxonomy (NCBI): domain Eukaryota; kingdom Viridiplantae; phylum Streptophyta; class Magnoliopsida; order Asparagales; family Orchidaceae; genus Platanthera; species Platanthera zijinensis. The sequence continues at coordinate 56,941,033 of CM077084.1, read as the reverse complement.
GAGTACAACAGAAGAGAAAAGGGCTTATGCCCTGTACATGATATCAAATCTCTCTCTCTCAAAATGATAACAAAGCAGAAGCTAAACTATCATCAAAAAACTCGTCCCACCTGACGACGGGCTGTGGTAGTAGTAGGTTATGGTGGTATCAGCTCCTCACGTCCTGCCACCACGTCCTGTTGGTCGTGCTGGTACTCCATCTCCTCGAGCTCCTAAAATTATTTGGTCACAACCGACCGTTAGTCATAAAGACTAAGTCATTTTCTCCACACCCCGCTCCCGCAACTCCTAGGTGTTGAGATTAATTTTCCAGCAGGACACGTGTATGTGAGACCGTGTTATGGCTTCCTCACGGTGTTCCAGGTCTGGGTGTTGACCCCGGTGGGCCCCTGTGGCGGAATATCCCTATGGTCATATGGTTGAGATTAATCCCACATCGCCTGCAGCTTTCTTCCCTCCGTGTTCATGTACCACACCACCCTTCATCTCAATACCTGGGTTTTGAGATGAACTGTTGGGTTGGCGGGTTCTTTCATGGTATCAGAGCTAGGTTGTCCTGCTGCGGGGGTGTATTGAGATTAATTTGCCAGAAGGACACGTGTATGTAAGACCGTATTATGGCTTCCCTGCCGTGTTCCAGGTCTGGGTGTTGACCCTGGTGGGCCCCTGTCGCGAAATATCCCTGTGGTCCTGTGGTTGGGATTAATCCCACATCGCCTGCAGCTTTCTCCCCTCCGTGTTCATGTACCCCGCCACCCTTCATCTCAATACCTGGGTTTTGAGATGAACTGTTGGGTTGACGAGTTCTTTCACTAGGCACCGAGCAGGAGGACGAAGCGGAGGACAACAAGGGGTATAAAAGAAGCAGGTGACAGTTGAGCTATACTACCAAGTATATATAGTATCAATCTATGTCTACTCTAGCAGTTCTATATATATAGAACATGTAAGGTATGATGATCTGTATAGAAGGTAAGTAAGGTGTTGTAAGTAAACAAGGTAGTGTAAATAAAATAGAGTAAAGAACGATAAGTAGAATATGCTATCATTAAACCACCATCACAGAAGTACCTTAACTTATATGAATGCACATACAAACTTATAAGTTAAGGTTTTCAAACATAACTTATCATATAAAAGAGCTCATACTAATTTATATGATAAGGATCTATACTGCGTATGGCCTAGTTATGAATGTATGTTATGCATGCGTTTTATGATTCATACAAGTGCAACTCACACACACGACTCTGTGATCACAGACCTTTAGTTCTCACTTTTTGGAGCTAGCATCATTCTCTGGTACCACCGTTGTGGCTATGGCAGCAGCGGAATGGGCGCTTCCGCTTCCTAGGCAGGTATACACACTACCAAGCCCAGACCCTTCGTACGCCTCTGCACACATCCTAGGTGCACTCTAGAGTCTCTGTGTACTAATGCTGGCCAACTGCCAGACTTTCTTGGTCGGGTGTGCGTTTTTAGGGATTGTCCTCCAGACCGCAGTATAAACAACCTACTGGCCCCTCAAATCCTCACACCTCACCAGAGTCACCGTACTGTCATCGGTGTGACGATTGGCCCAGTACTGTATGACCTGCCACTAGTTTTGTTTCTATGCACATGCAAGGTATCTCAACCCGAGCCTCCAGCTCACAGGACCAACCTCGTCCTGATGTCAAACTCTCTAACATCCAGCTCGCAGGACTAACTGTCCTGAAACCCTCCAACCCTTCACGGATGAGATAGTCACATTGTTCTCTTAATACTGAATCCCTCCAACCCTTCACAGGTGAGATTGTCACAAGTTCTCTTAGCCTATTTAACTACCCTTGTTTAATGTTTATTACACTTAACAATTTAGGGTTAATCCCATGACCGCCCAGGGCATGCCCGGTGAAGGGCTCTCGGGGGCACTAGGAACTACGATGGGGTGAAGCCCAAAGTTCCCTTTCGCAAGGATATTTACGTTTATTAATGTCTACCCATGATCCATACCAAACTCTCGTTGTTACCCTGTGACAACCTAATAACTTAGGATGTTATTGGGAGAGTGGCGGTCTTCCTTAGTTACTATCCTTGGGATTTTACACTCTACCACTCGTTATCAAGAATTGACCTATTGGACACTAACCAGGGTTTATCTTCCCAACATAAATTCCATCTCAACCGACAACCTTATCCCCTGTGGGTCCCAGTATTATATGTTATTCATGCTAAGCGCACCCATGACCTAATATTGACCTGTATGACATGACTTCCAAACTCTTGGGCCAACTGCCCCTAATTATTTTTCATGGTTTGTTATGATGTATGATGTTGACCATCCCAGGTTTCATTATCTTTCTAAGGAATTAAGGGCCTAAATTAATTCTTTTCATTGAGTGACCTGGGTCATCTTGCACATGATATACTATCTATAATGGTTCAGCCTACCTAAGAAATTTATCAGATTTTCCATGAGGTTAAATTTGACTTCTTACCTGGTTTAATAATTTTCCCATGTGAATTTTCATTTAATATCCATTTAATATTAAAATCACAAATTGTCTACTTTCCAAATGAAATACAGTATTTATACAATCAAAAATTCTAGAAATATTACTGGAGCTCCATAATGATATAATGAAACTAAATACAGAATTACAAGTTCTTAAACAGTGATTTGAACTAACATATGTCCATATGATCAATATTACCAAAATGTCATTACTTGGATTTCCAGCCTATATATACATCCAAAAATTCTCAAATAATTTAACGGGGATTAGATCACATAAATAAACTACTATAAATTTTTTCATAATATTTAAACAATAATTTCCCTTATTTTTAATTAATTTTCATAATGGGCAAAATGATAAATTCTACTCAAAATCCAAGTTAACATTACCTAACAGTCCCATAAATTTTCCCAGAGGTGAGCTATGTCCTACTAAATCTTTTGACAAAATTTCGGAATTTAATAAATTCATATGCCCTAGATTCAAATTTATTTCCTATCTAGGCATATTTTCCAATAATTCCAAATAAAGAGATTTTTGATCCCAAAAATCCCAACCTTCCTATGGGAGGTGTATTTTATCCCTATAACCTCTGTCCAGAGTTTCATGGACATGCAATGGTCCAAATGAGCTAAATTCTCATTTTTCTAGTTTGATTATAGGCACCCCAAATTTGAACATACCTGTTGGGTACATTGGAAAATGTGTACCTGATTTGAAGAAGCCTAACTTAGCTCAATGATATACATCAAGGTGTATTTGATGTTATTTTGAGTTGACATGTGCAGGTTAAGAATGTACTAAAATACAGGAAAAATATTCTAAGTCCATATGTCGACACCAGAAGAAGCTGCGTCGACACTTCAGAATAATTGTGTCGACACTTGAAGAAGGCTGTGTTGACACAAAGAAAAAGAGTCGACAACATTTGTGTCGACACCGGAAAGCAGTGTCGACACACAGAAGTTTAGTCGACATCAACTGTGTCGACACTGGGAGGCTGTGTCGACACACAGAATTGCTAGCCGACAACATTTGTGTCGACACCAGAAGACTGAGTCGACACACAGAGGCAGTGTCGACACACACTATATTCTGAGTCTACATCAACTGTGTCGACACACAGGACTTGTGTCGACACACTGCAAAGTCAAGACCAAGTTAGTTGCTGGAGAATGATGAGGTGTTTGTGTCGACACAAATGTTCTGTGTCGACACATTCTCTAGATGCAGTATCTAGAAGCTGAGTCGACATAAAGGCAGACATGTCGACATCATAAAAGGCTGTGTCGACACTTAAGTCACTTATGTCGACATATATTGATAGATGGTCTCGACACTTTCTAACAGGCAGTCTCGATGCTTTGCTGACAAAGACAAAGGCATAAGATCTGTTTGAAGACTTGACAGCTGTGAGTTACAACAGGTTGACAGAAGCTGTCAGACTTGTCAGAAGTTTGTTAGAAACCGGATCAGCCAGTTTCCAAGGATGAAGTCTATAAATAGACAGATTCAGAAGAAGAAGCATAGCATTGAGACAACACGACACACATTAATCATCTATTGGGAGATAAGATCTCTGATCAAGAAAGTACAAGGCACAGAAGAAGATCTTCGTGAGAAGATCTAAGAAGACATTCAGACGTGTACAATCACTCAGGATCAGTCTAAGTAGAATTCTTTCAAGAATTCTGAAGTATCATTAAAGGTGTTGGATAGAGAGGGATCCAGCCATTTTGAAGACAAGAAGGAAGCTATCACAGGTTTCTTAAGTTCAAATTCAAGAAGCTTTGAAGAAAGCTAAGATCCAGTTGATTTCATCCATCAGGTTTTTCAAGAAGCTGATGAAGAACAGTCTTGTCCCTTCTCTCTCAACAGGGGTAAGATATTTTATAACTTTAATTTCAATTTCTGTAGGATCTATTTGTATAGATCTGAGTTGTAAGCCTAGATTATAAAGGCTGAGTGTAGGAGAGGTATTCTCTGAGTGGTAGGGCTGTTTATGCCTGAGTTGTAGGAGATGGTTTTCTCTGAGTTGTAGGCCTTGTGGCAAGGCTGAGGTAGGGCTGGTTAGCCTGAGATGTAGGAACCTTATAGGGTTCTGAGTTGTAGGATCTGAGGATCTGAGATAAAGAAGGAAGTTAGGCCGAATCTAGCACACTGCTAGATAGGTGAAGGGGGAAAGTGGATGTACCCAGACCTTGGGGAACCACTATAAATCTGTGTGCAATCTGTGGTGTGTGCATATTTGTGATTGCTGTGTTGTGTTTGCTGCAGTGTTTGCTGAATTCTCTTATAGTCAGTAATTATATTTTGCCTTAAGTTAAAACAAGCATTAGAACCTATTCACCCCCTCTCTAGGTGTTTAGGTGGTCTTGAAAGTATAACTATCAAGTGGTATCAGAGGGAGGTTGCTCAAAGAAGGACGTAACAGTCTGAGTTAGATCCCTAAGGCAGAATCAAGAATCAAGAAAATGGGTTCTGGAGAGAATCACAAAGAACTAGGGTCAATGAAATTACCCATCTACAGGAAAGAGATTTTTGGAATCTAGAAAGAAAGGGTAAGGTTGTTTATGGAGGCTTCTGATCCAAGGGTATATATCACAGTACAGGAAGGCCCCTTCATTCCAATAAAGGTATCAGTTCTTGATGCAAATATTCAAACTCCAAAGAGTTATTCTGAAATGACCAAGGATGAGATCATCCTGGCAACACTAGACAAAATAGCACAGAACATTATTGTAAGTGCTATAGATGATGCCACATTTAAAAATCTGATTCACTACAAAACCTCCAAGGAAATGTGGGACACTTTGATTGTCTACATGGAGGGTTCAGAAGAAGTTAGACAAGATAGAAAGTCTATGCTCAACCAAGAATATGAGAGTTTCAGACAAGGGAAGTCTGACAGCATAACTGAATGCTACAAGAAATTCTACAGGATAGTGAATGAACTAATGTCCTATGGAAGGGCCTTCAGTACCTATGAACTGAATGACAAATTCCTAAGATCCTTGACAAAGGATTGAGACACCAAGATTTGTGCCATAAGAGAAGTGGCCAAACTGGCAGACATTTCTCCTCCAACCTTGTTTGGAAAGTTGCTATCATATGAAATGCAACTAATGGCTAGGAAGGAGGAAGAAAAGAATTCAAAAGGAGAACATAGAGAAAGGTCTGTGGCCTTCAAGACTGAAGCCACTAGAAAGAATATGAGGATATCTCCATCACCTCCTAAGGAAGTTGCTGAAGTTAACTCAGAAAATTCAGACAATAAGAACTTAGAAAGCAGTGATTCAGATGCAGATTTTGCTGCCTTTACAAGGCAGTTTCAGAAGTTCTTGAAGAATAAGCAGTGGAAGTCAAGGCCCTCCACATTACAGCCAGTTGATGATTACTATCAGAAGAGAAAATCATCAAGAAAGGAGAGGAGCAGAACTAAGCCCAGCAAAGCTACTACATCAAAGATTGTTTGCTATTGCTGCAATAGGCCTGGACATGTGATGGCTGAGTGTCCAGATAAGAGAAAGGAGTCAACAAACAGAAAGAAGACTCAACAAAAGGGCAAGAAGTACAAATCCTTTGTTGCTAAGAAGGAGAAGAGTCTTACAGATCAATCCTCCTCAGAGTCAGAATCTGAAGTTAAAGCATACATTGGACTGTATGCAGCTAATGAAGAAGATGAGTTTATGCAATTGCTAAACTCCATTCATGATCAAGAAGACCAAGAATGCATGGGTCTGATGGCTGAGTCAGAAGATAACCAATGTCAGGATCAGCCTGGTCCTAGTAAGGTACAAAATGATTCTAGCACTTCTGATATTAGTACTGGTTCATAGTCAGATTCATCTATTTCAAGTGATGTGAATGGGTCTGAATCTGAAGGTGATATTCATCAATTGATGGATGAATATAGGGTCTTATTGGAGGCTCTTAAGAAAAACAAAAACTTGACTAAAACTCAGGCTCAGGAAATTGCTGATCTTAAGTTGGTTGTATCAGACTTGAAAAAGGAATTGGATCAAAAGTTGAATGAGGTTGCCAAACTGAAAACAATAACTGTGATTCAGATAGGCACAATCACATACAAATCTGATCAAATTAAAAGTCTGGAGGCCAAACTTCAAGTTGAGAGGAACTTAGTGGCTAGTTACTCTAAGCCAAAATCTGTCCTACCCTTGATAGATGAGTTTGTAGCTCAAAAGGGTAAGGCAGGCTTGGGCTTTAAAGGTAACACTAGAGCTGACCAATTCAAAAGAAAAGGCAAAGCTCCAGTTTAACCACAAAACTCCAAAGTCCCTATGATATTTAGAAAAGTGTAAGTGCCTTCTAACAAATATGATCTTGAAAATATTCATGGTCATATTAAGACTGATGTTCTGAAAAATAAGGGTGTTAATGCCAATAGGTCTGCCCACGTTCATAAACCCAATGGTTATAAGAAATCAGTGGGTGAAGCTGCTGCAGAACCAGCACTGGACAGAAATTTTTCTGCCAAGGGTATATCTAGACCTAGATACAACAAATATGAATGTTGGTGTTGTGGCAAGAGAGGCCATTTTGCCTTAGACTGCTGGCATAACACAAGTGGAAGAAAGAACAATAGTCTACCAGTTAGAAGAGCTGCTGGTAGTTTTGATGTGAATGGTGCTAACCTGAACCAAGGACCTAAGACTTACTTGGGTTCTAAGGGAAAGTAATTCTGTATTGCAGGAAAGTCCAAGTTGCCATGCCCCTATATGGTACTTGGACAGTGGTTGTTCCAGGCATATGACTGGAACAAAGGGGCTGCTGAAGGAGTACACATCTGTCAAAGATGGGCCTAAAGTTATCTTTGGTGGATCTGAAAGAGGGATCATCAAAGGGTTTGGTAATATTTCCTCAAACCAAATTACCATCACTCAAGTGGCTTATGCAAAAGGTTTGAAACATAATCTGATAAGCATAAGTCAATTGAGTGATCTTGGATATGACATTTCAATTGTTAAGGATGGATGTCATATCAAAAGGTCAAGTGATCAAAAGGTCATATTGACTTGGTATAGAAAGAGAAATATTTATTGTCTTGATTTTGTATGTGAGAACAAGGTTTCTCCTATCTGTCTTGTAGCTGATGATAATGCATCTCATTGTGTCAAATGGCACAAGAGGCTGGCCCATCTTAACTACAAGACAATTGGCCAACTCTTTAGCAAAGAGTTAGTGAGGAATGGTCCTCAAGTTAAGTGTATAAAGGAAGGGATATGCTCAGCTTGTCAAAAGGGCAGACAGACAAAATCCTCCTTTCATAGCCTTGAAAGCAAGGATTCAGTGAGGTGTTTATACCTCTTACATATGGATCTTTTTGATCCTATGTCAGTTCATAGTCTAGGTAGGAAGGTCTACACTTTTGTGGTTGTAGATGACTATTCTAGATATACATGGGTGTTCTTTCTGAGACAAAAATCAGAAACTCCAAGTGTCTTACTTAGTTTTGTAAAACAAATTCAGAATGAACTGAACAGTACAGTGGTCAAAATCAGAAGTGACCATGGCACTGAATTTCAATCTGAAAGTATAACAAAATTATGTGAAGACTTTGAGATTTTCCAAGAATTCTCCTCACCTAGAACACCACAGCAAAATGGTATTGCTGAAAGAAAGAATAGGACATTGATTGAAGCTGGTAGAACTCTATTGAGTAACACTTCTCTTCCAGAATATTTCTGGGCTGAGGCAGTAAACACTACATGTCATGTGATCAATAGGTCTTCTATCACCAAGAGCCACAAAAAGACTCCTTATGAAATTATGAAAGGTAGAAAACCAAATCTATCCTACTTTAGGATCTTTGGTTGCAAGTGCTATATACTTAACAATGACAAGTCTTATCTAACTAAGTTTGCTTCCAAATCTCAAGATGAGATATTTGTTGGGTACAACATCAATAGTAAGTCTTATAAAGTCTACAACTTGACTACTCAAGTTGTAGAAGAATCTGTACATGTTGTATTTGATGAAACAAGATTAATCAACAGTGAATTGCCTTGTAGATCAAATAATCCAACAGGTATAAGCAAAAGGATGGACAAGCTTTCCATTGTAGAAGCATCAAATGCAGATGAAGTATTGGAAAATGAAGGCTACTGTCCAGGGGGAGTATAAGACTCAATAGAAGCTGATGACAACCAAGAGGTGCAGCATAATGAAGGAGCTGGAGATGTTCAACCTAAAGGAAATCTACCTCCAGCTACAAGACATCTAAAAGACAATCCAGCAAATCAAATTATAGGTGATCCAAGACAAGGAGTGCAGAGTAGAAGCAGAAATCTGAGCACAGTCCCGCATTCGAGTTTTCTATCTCAACTAGAGCCTAAGAAATTTGAAGAAGCCATCCAAGACCAACACTGGATTAATGCTATGCAAGAGGAGCTTAATCAATTCAGAAGGTGCAAAGTCTGGGAGTTAGTTCCTAAGACAAGAGACCACAACATCATTGGCACAAAGTGGATCTTTAGGAACAATTTGGATGAAAGTGGAGTAATAGTAAAGAACAAAGCAAGATTGGTTGCTAAAGGATACATGCAGGAAGAAGGGATTGACTTTGATAAAACATTTGCCCCAGTAGCAAGACTGGAGGCAATCAGAATGTTCCTTGCCTATGCAGCATATCAAGGATTCAAAGTATACCAAATGGATGTGAAATCAGCATTCCTGAATGGTGATCTAAAAGAAGAAGTCTATGTAGAGCAGCCATCAGGTTTTGTAGATTCTCTTAAACCTAGTTATGTCTATAGACTTAGGAAAGCATTGTATGTGTTAAAGCAAGCTCCAAGGGCTTGGTATGAAACCCTGTCTACTTTCCTTATTGAGAATAAATTCTCAAGAGGTAAAATAGACAAAACTCTATTCCTAAGGGAATCAAAAGGTAAGATAATCTTAGTCCAGATCTATGTAGATGACATAATTTTTGGGTCTATAGAGAACAACCTTTGCAAAAAGTTTGCCAAACTTATGCAAGGGAAGTTTGAAATGAGCAGTATGGGGGAACTTAAGTTCTTCTTGGGACTCCAAGTAAGACAGACTGAAGATGGCTTGTCCATATCCCAGTCTAAGTTCACCAAGGAATTAATTAAGAAGTATGGTATGGAATCATCCTCCACCATGAGAACTCCTATGGGAACAAATATTTCAATATGCAAAGATGATGCAGGTAAGCCTGTAGATGAGTCTTTGTATAGAAGAATAATTGGCTCTCTATTATATCTCACTGCTAGTAGACCAGACATTATGTATACTACATGTGTCTGTGCTAGGTACCAAGCTTGCCCTAAAGAATCACATTATACTGCAGTCAAAAGGATCTTGAGATATCTTAAGGGCACACCTAATCTAGGCCTTTGGTACCCTAGGAATGGAGATTTTCTACTAACAGGTTATTCAGATGCAGATTTTGCTGGCTGTAGAGAAGATAGAAAGAGTACTACAGGTACATGTCAATTCTTGGGAGGAAGGTTGATATCCTGGAGCAGTAAGAAGTAGACTAGTGTGACAATATCCACTACTGAGTCTGAATATGTGGCTGCAGGAAGTTGCTGTGCACAACTATTGTGGATTCAGCATCAGTTAAAGGACTATGGTATTCAAGTAAGTAGAACACCTTTATTGTGTGATTTTAAGAGTGCTATTTCTATTGCAAATAATCCTGTTTCACATAGTAGAACTAAGCATATAGAAATAAAATACCATTTTCTTAGAGAACATGTAGAAAAAGAAGACATCTCATTGGAATTTGTTAAAACAGATTATCAAATTGCAGATGTATTTACTAAGCCGCTGGATGAAACTAAATTCAATAAATTTAAAATTGAATAAGGAATGCTGGCCATAGGTTAATTTACCATAAAATTGGCTAAGTAAAATGGTGTCGTCACATTCAGTGATAAAGTGTCGACACAGAAAAGTCATGTCGACTTGTCGGGGAAATTGTGTCGACACATGAGAAAATGTGTCGACACCTAGGGGTCAAGAGTCGACTCATCCAGAAATGTAGTGTCGACACATCCAGTATAAAGATATCAACACTTACATATTTTGTGTCGACTATTATACTAAGAGTCGACACATAATTTCTGATGCACTACTTAGTATCTCCCGTGTCGACATATCCTCAATTGGTGTCGACACAAAGTAGTCAACATTAATGACGAGACAATAGATGTTTGTGTCGACACATTCCGACTGTGTCGACACATTTAGACTGTTTTTGCCCGACTTTTGACCTTCTTTCATTAGAGGGTATAAATAGGTCGAGAACGTATTCTGTCGACACGCTTACAAGGTTTTCGAGACTAAAACCCTGTGTCAACAATCTCTCTTCTCTTCTCTCAAGCTTTCTCATCTTTCCAATGACGCCAAAGGTTGAAGACAACATCAATGAGGGATATGAGTTGGTTAGGGATGCATTCGACAATGCCGCGACAGAAATCAAACAGGTGATTTCTCTTCTTGCTGACAATGGATTGGAATATCTTGTTTCTGAACCTTCAAAGATTTGGAAGAAAGAAGTTGTCGAGTTCTATACTGCTGCAATGTTGGATTCCACTGGTCTCAAGATAAAATCTACAGTTCATGGGACTAAGGTTAAAATTACTCTCAAAAGTATACGAAAGATTCTTCGTCTACCTAGCATTAAAGATGAAGAAGAGGTCCCAGCCTCAAAAACAAGGGAGGCTCTCCATTGGTGTGGACTGGATCCAACCATAAAGATTGGAGCAGCCATCAATCGAAAGGGAATGAATCAACAGGGAAAGTTCCTATCTGAGATAGTAGGAAAAGTAATTTTGTGTAAACCAGGAGGCCATGATAGGATATCTGCCATGATGTTCACTCTCATGACAAGGATACTCTACAAGATTAACACAGACTGGTCTGCAGTTGTGTTTGATAAAATCAAAGAAGGAATGAAGAAGCCAAATTTGGCTAGAATTATGAGTCTATACCTGGAGGGACTCATTCCAGAGGTCATGTGTAACACCCCGAAACTCAAAAGAGGGACGAGTGATGTTTTAAGCCCAGTTTGGTTTTTGGAGCAGGTGTCACGGGCGTGTCACGGGGGTGTCACGGGCGTGTCACGGGCGTGTCATGGGCGTGTCACGAGCGTGTCACGGGCGTGTCACGGGCGTGTTCGGCCTCGGCTCGTGCGGTCGACGCTTTGGCGGTCGACGCTAGTCGATTTGTAGAACACGGCCTAGGACACAGGCGTGTCCCAGGCCGTGTCACTCCAGGGATTCTGCAAGTGTGGTACACGGCCCGTGACACGGGCACAAACACGGGCGTGTCAAATTTGACACGGGCGTGTCTGATGTCGTGTCACAAGGCCGTGTACCTCTCTGACTGCGAAATGTTGGTCGATTGCACACGGGGGGCGTGACACGGGTCCCGACACGGGCGTGTCGCAGGTGATACGGGCGTGTCAGAGGTCGTGTCAAAGGCCGTGTGCTGGTTTTTCGACTCGATCGATACGGCGAATGGGTGACACGGCCTGCCACACGGCCGTGTTGCAACCCGTGTTCGGCCCAGTTTTTCTATTTTGGGTTCCGATCGTGGTCGTTCGTTCTTTTCTTTGGAAGATCCAACGGTGGGGAGCCTCCCTGGGTGGTTTAAGGCCGGGAATAGGGTTTCAAACCCTCATTTTCCATTTGGCTTTATCTCTCTTGATTCTAGAGAGAAGGGAGAGCAAGGAGGAGGAAGGAGGCCAAGTTCCGGCCGCCGGCGAAGCCTCGGAGGTCCGTTTCGCGAGCGGAGTTCAGATCCGCGAAGGTGGGAGCGTTGCGGTGGTGTTCAACCGAGCAAATCTTCTCCATGGCTAGGAAGAGGGGACGAAAGGTAACGATACTTCTCCTCTCGGTTTTTAGGATTTAGGATGCATGAATAACATCCCCTTTCTTTCGTATTTTGAGCACCGAATCTCTCAAATGAGAGGGATTCGTGTAGCCTAGGTTTAAGAGGAACCTCCGGGTTGAGTATGTTCATCCCGGCATGCTTTGCATTAGAGATCCGCTCCGTTAGCGGATTAAGCATTGTGGGTGAAGCCGTGGTCGCGACCGTTAGTCTGACCCGGTGATGTTGCATAGCGAGATGTGAGGTTTCGGTAGAAATCCGTTGCGGCGTTACGCCGTTGTGTGTATGTGTTTTCCCTCTTATATTTGAGTGAGTACTCGTGGTCAGAACCGGACAAGGTTAGCTCCGTGTTGTGCGGTAGATGATTTCCTTGGAGCACGGGAAAGACACGGTGCGAATGGTGATTGGGGGGGGGACCTTTGTTTGTGCTGTGCAAAGGCGCAGCTATGTCTCCGTGGTTGGCTGGCTATCCCGTGATGCGCAAGTCATGTGGGGGAAGTGTCCCGGCGAGACTAGCCCCTTGTGTGGACTGACGAGAATGTCGAGCGGAGGGCAAGCCCGGGCAATGTGGCCATGAGCGGGTGGGGTCCAGCAAGACTTCTTAGAATCGGTCAGTGTGAGACGGAACCCTGACGTGCGAAGTCAGAGTGTGCGGGCAAGCCCGGGGTATTTGACCATTGTGCGGGTGGGGCCTTTGCGAGGTTGCGTGTGATGACGTGTGTGCCGTTAGGGACCTGGTGGTTCCCTTGCGTTTGCGGCTTTAAGACAATGGGGAAACGGAAGTACCCAGTGTGTGATGTTGTGCTAGATGCATACGAACTAGGGTGCCTTGGGTGAAACCCGGGTTGCATTCATGTTGCATAGTAGGCCCCCTTTTCACTTTGTACAAAACATAGAAAACATGTATGCTGTATGAGACATCCAAGCCTGTTTTACCGCTTTAATATATATGCTCTTTTGGTATACGAAGTGCTAACTTGCAGGTGGAGTGGTACCCCGGGGTCCGTTTGGGACGGCCGGGAGGAGATGTGTTTGCTACACAGTAGAGGTCAGCCTTTGCTGACCCACGTTACTTCAAATCCTTACAGGGCAAGGATCGCATGTAGGAGCTAGCGCGCCGGGCGAAAAGCCCTAAGCCTCATGAAGTGTTGCTGTGCTTGGATTTTCCTTTCGTGTTTGTTACCCTTGTTATGTTTATGTCTGGCTTGCATGCCGAGGTAGCCTAGGAGTGCTTGGCACATTTATATTTTTGGACTATTTTTGTGTAAGGCCTTAAGGTCATTTGATACTCTACCGTTAGTGGATAACTTCTGTCTGCTAGTTTTCTGTTTCCGCTGTGTTTGTCTGGAGTTTTGAGATTGGGTAGTTTTCATATCATCTTTTAATACTAAAGCTGTGACGTCCGTATGTTGTGGGGCCCCGGCCGGACCCATATTATATGGTCTTTACAGGGGAGGTGTTACAATTTGGTATCATAGGGAGGTTCGCGTTCCAATGAGAAGTTTCTCGGTCGAAAGTATAAGTCGAGTCGCGTATAAGAAGTTATCCACATAGGAGTATCGCGGGACCATGAGTGTCTTTGTGTTTGAGTCTTGCAATTAGAGACTGATTTGTGTTTTCTTGCTTGTGTTTAGAGTGCAAGCAACGAGGCTGGGACCTCGAGGCCAAGAGAAGAGCTCTCGGCAAGTAGTGCGACTGCGCAAGGTCCGCTAGGGATGGGGGTCACACCGGCCGACTTCTGCCGCATGCTTGCAGAAGCGATGGTGGCGGCCCAAGCTGCAGCGACAGCACAGGTAGCAGCTCCCGTTGCTCAGGTAGCAACTCCTGCTACCCCGGTCACGGCAGCGACCGTGCAGGTTGAGGAGGCCAGGAGGGCGGAGCCGCAGGCCGAGAGAGTGGTTGTCGGGCAGGGGGACTGGCAGATGAAGTACTTTCTGAGCTTCCACCCTCCAACCTTCAAGGGAATCGGCACACCCACAGATGCAGAGGATTGGTGGGCTAGAATTCAGGAGCTTCTGAGGGCGGTAGAGGCGCCCGAAGAGAAAAAGGCAGAATTCACAGCCTTTATGTTGGAGGGAGATGCCAAGTTATGGTGGGTGAGCCACAGTGGCCGGCAGTTTGTAGGACGCACACCGTCCATCGAGGAGTATGGGAATGCCTTCCTGAAGAAGTACATTCCCGCCTCAACGAGGTTGGCCCTTCAGAGGCAGTTTCTACATCTGGCGCAGCGAGACAAGTCAGTGGATGAGTATGTTCAGGAATTTACTCGCTTGGGTCGTTATGCAGGGACGACCATGACAGACGATGAAGAGAGGGACAATCTCTTTTATCATGGATTGAGGGAGAATCTAAGACAACCCCTCATATCGATGAAACGTGTGGGTTTCAACGAATTGGTGGAGGCGGCCCGAATTTTGGAGAGTGACATGGAGCGATCCCAGCATCGCAAGGGTTTCACACCCAAGCAGGGGGAGGAGAAGAAGTCTGCTCAGTCCCATGGAAAGACGGAAGGGAGCCGATGGAAGAAGAAGCCTTCCCCATATAAGACGGGCGAGAAAAGTAATTGGACGTCCGGAGGGTCACGCTCTAAGGGACCGCAGACGTGTTACAATTGTTGCAAGCCAGGCCACATAACAAGATTTTGTACCCAAGGGGGCGCTGAGCAAGAGCTAAGGCAGGAGCAGACCGTACGCGCCGGACCCAGTGCAACAGAGAAGGGGAAAATGGCGGAGTCGAGTGCTTCCCGGTTTCAACCAGTGCAGCCGAGGGCTTATAACCTTGGGCAGCAGGAAGCAATCCGCCAAATCGACGTGGTGACAGGTATGAGAGTTCAACCTGCATCGTAGATTTCTTCCTTTCAAGCCTTTTTATGTTTGTTGCATGTGTGTAGGCTTTGTAGTGGTATCTGGGTACCCCGCTAGAGTACTTTTTGATACGGGAGCGTCGCACTCCTTCCTTGCGGAAAGTTTCACCCGGAGGATTGGAGTTGAGTCCTTTGCAACGGACTCAGAGTTGAAAGTGCGCATGCCCAATGGGTCGTCTATGACAACCAGGGCTAAAGGGCGGATTAGTTGGAGTCTTGAGGGAGTCGACTTCATATTGGTAGCGGCGATCTTGCCGTTGTCCGAGTTCGATGTGATTTTGGGGATGGATTGGCTAGCAGAGCAGCGTACCAGTATCGACTATTTGTCCAAGGTGGTAACCCTGAGGAGCGTGGGGCAAGAAGAAGTCAAGTTTGAGGGCCTGCATGGAGTGGCCTGTTCCCTAGTTTCGACACTTCATCTAGTGCGAGCTGTTAACCAAGGGGGTGTAGCTATAGTAGCGTTGTTGGAGGTTAGCCTTTCCAGGCTGTCTCTTGGAGAAGTGCCCGTGGTGGCAGAGTTTGGAGATGTTTTCCCTGAGGAGCTACCGGGAGCACCTCCTCAGCGGGAGATTGATTTCTCCATCGAGTTAGTGCCCGAGGCTAGACCGGTGTCCCGACCACCCTTTAGGATGGCACCAAAGGAGTTGGCCGAGCTCAAGGTTCAGTTGCAGGAGCTTTTGGAGCAAGGGTATATCAGGCCCAGCTCTTCACCGTGGAGTGCGCCGGTGTTATTTGTAAAGAAGAAGGACGGTAGCATGCGTCTGTGCATAGACTACCGAGAGTTGAACAAATTGACTGTCAAGAATAAGTATCCGATTCCCAGGATAGACGATCTCTTCGAACAGTTGGTGGGGTCGGTGGTATACTCCAAGTTGGACCTGAAGTCCGGATATTATTAGTTGCGGATTCGTGACGAAGACATACCCAAGACCGCGTTTGGTACGAGGTATGGTCATTTTGAGTTCTCGGTGATGCCGTTCGGGCTGACGAACGCGCCGTCCATGTTCATGGACTTGATGAACCGAGTGTTTCGCGAATATTTGGACTGGTTCGTAGTCGTCTTTATCGATGACATATTGGTGTATTCCAAGTCGGAGGCGGAGCACGAGTCGCACTTGCGGACAGTGTTGCAAGTATTGAGAGAGAATCAGCTTTATGCGAAGTTCTCCAAGTGCAAGTTCTGGTTGGAGAAAGTGGCATTTCTAGGCCATGTGATTAGTGGGGATGGGGTGGCGGTAGATCCAACGAAAGTAGAAGCCATCAGAGAGTGGCCAGTTTTGAGGACCGTGGCGGAAGTCCGAAGTTTTCTTGGACTAGCCGGGTACTACCGAAGGTTTGTGGAAAACTTTTCGCGGATAGCTCTACCCCTCACTTCACTAACTCGCAAAGATCAGAAGTTTGTATGGACTCAAGAGTGCAATCAGGCATTTGAAACCCTGAAGGAGAGGCTAATGACGGCGCCGATCCTAAGTCTACCAAAGGGGACCGAAGGGTTCCAGATTTTCAGCGACGCATCCGGATGCGGTTTAGGGTGCGTGTTGGTGCAACATGGTAGTGTGATAGCTTTTGGGTCGAGGCAGCTGAAGCCTCATGAGAGAAATTACCCCGTCCATGATTTGGAGTTGGCGGCGGTAATTTTTGCTTTGAAGTTGTGGAGGCACTACGTTTATGGTGCAAAGGTGGAGATCTTCACGGACCACAAGAGTCTGAAGTATCTCCTAGATCAGAAGGACCTCAATATGCGGCAGCGTAGGTGGGTCGAGTTCCTTGGGGACTACGAGGTGGCGATTCAGTACACGCCAGGGAAAGCCAATGTGGTGGGGCAGATGCTTTGAGTAGGAAATACTCGGGGCAAGGAAATTGGATTGAAGCTCATGATGAGCGGTTAAGGCGGGACTGGGAGTCCCTTGGTTTGGAATGTGTGGCAAGAGGCGAGTCTAGCGTGGCTCGACTAAATTGGATTGAGATGCAGAGTGACTTATGCGATCGTATTCGGGAAGCGACCCGTGTAGATGCGGAGTTCCAACCTTTCGTGGAGGAAGCTCTAAAGGGCGAGGGTAGCGCCTGGGAGATGGTTGATGGAATTCTGAGGAAGGGCGGAAGGATTTGTGTACCGCAGTTCGGCAAGCTCCGTGAGGAGTTGATGTTTGAGGCCCACTTCACTAAGTACTCCATTCACCCGGGCAGTACAAAGATGTACTTGGATTTGAAGAAGTCCTATTGGTGGCCTGGGATGAAGCGGGACGTAGCCTTGTGTGTGAGTCGGTGCCAAACTTGTGCCTTGGTGAAGGCCGAGTGTCAGAAGCCGGGCGGGTTCTTGAAGCCTCTTCCAATCCCCGAATGGAAATTTGATGACATCTCCATGGATTTTGTGCATGGGTTGCCTAGATCACAGTAGGGTAATGATGCCATTTGGGTAATTGTGGACGGCTTGACCAAAGTGGCACATTTCATCCCAAACCGGAAGGAGGACGGTGTGGAAAAGTTGGTGGAGTTGTACGTCCGCAATATTGTACGACTCCATGGGATTCCGAAGAGTATAGTCAGCGATCGGGATGGACGTTTCATGTCTAAGGATTGGCAGTTGGTGCAGAAGAGCTTGGGCACAAAACTCAAGTTCAGCACGGCTTTTCATCCTCAAACCGATGGGCAAACTGAGAGAACGAACCGTACTTTGGAAGATATGCTAAGGATGTGTACTCTCGACTTCGGCAAGAAGTGGGAGGATCACCTCTTCATGGTGGAGTTTGCGTATAACAATAGTTACCAAGCTAGTATCAAGATGGCGCCATATGAAGCTCTGTATGGGAGGCGGTGTCGAACACCGATGTCTTGGACAGAGGCGGGAGACACCAAGCTTTTGGGGAAAGAAGTGGTAACCGACGCTAGTGAGCTAGTGTGGACCATCCAAGAGCGCATGAAGGTAGCTCAAGATCGGCAGTCGAAGTATTTCAATGCTCGCCACAGGCATGTGGAATTCGCTGTGGGCGACTGGGTGTATCTTAAGATCAAGCCGTTAAAAGGCGTTTCGCGAATTCGCCGACTCAAGAAGCTGAGTCCGAGATTTTTGGGACCATTCAAGGTCATCGAGCGAGTGGGAGAGGCAGCGTACAGGTTTGCATTGTCCACAGAGCTAAGTGGATTGCATGACGTTTTTCACGTCTCCGTCCTGAGGAAAGCGTTGTTAGAATCCAGCGTGGTGATTGAGCTGACGGCGGTGCCGGTAGAGGAAGACTTGAGGACGCGAGTTCGTCCAATCGGGATAGAAGACTCAGAGGTTCGGCAATTGTGGAACAAGGAGGTCAGACTCGTAAAGGTCCGTTGGGACAACTGTGGTTGTGAGGAGCTCTCATGGGAGCGAGAGCAGGCTATGCTGGAGGAGTACCCTGAGCTTTTCTCCTCAGGTACTGTTTAGTTTTGTTTACCTTTCATGTTTTAAATTTCGGGACGAAATTCTTTTAAGGGGGAGAGAGTTGTAACACCCCGAAACTCAAAAGAGGGACGGGTGATGTTTTAAGCCCAGTTTGGTTTTTGGAGCAGGTGTCACGGGCGTGTCACGGGCATGTCACGGGTGTGTCACGGGCGTGACACAGGCGTGTTCGACCTCAGCTCGTGCGGTCGACGCTTTGGCGGTCGACGCTAGTCGATTTGTAGAACACGGCCTAGGACACGGGCGTGTCCCAGGCCGTGTCACTCTAGGGATTCTGCAAGTGTGGTACACGGGCCGTGACACGGGCACAAACACGGGCGTGTCAAATTTGACACGGGCGTGTCTGATGCCGTGTCACAAGGCCGTGTACCTCTCTGACTGCGAAATGTTGGTCGATTGCACACGGGGGGCGTGACACGGGTCCCGACACGGGCGTGTCGCAGGTGACACGGGCGTGTCGGAGGCCGTGTCAAAGGCCGTGTGCTGGTTTTTCGACTCGATCGAGACAGCGAATGGGTGACATGGCCTGGCACACGGTCGTGTTGCAACCTGTGTTTGGCCCAGTTTTTCTATTTTGGGTTCCGATCGTGGCCGTTCGTTCTTTTCTTTGGAAGATCCAACGGTGGGGAGCCTCCCTGGGTGGTTTAAGGCCGGGAATAGGGTTTCAAACCCTCATTTTCCATTTGGCTTTATCTCTCTTGATTCTAGAGAGAATGGAGAGCAAGGAGGAGGAAGGAGGCCAAGTTCCAGCCGCCGGCGAAGCCTCGGAGGTCCGTTTCGCGAGCGGAGTTCAGATCCGCGAAGGTGGGAGCGTTGCGGTGGTGTTCAACCGAGCAAATCTTCTCCATGGCTAGGAAGAGGGGACGAAAGGTAACGATACTTCTCCTCTTGGTTTTTAGGATTTAGGATGCATGAATAGCATCCCCTTCCTTTCGTATTTTGAGCACCGAATCTCTCAAATGAGAGGGATTCGTGTAGCCTAGGTTCAAGAGGAACCTCCAGGTTGAGTATGTTCATCCCGACATGCTTTGCATTAGAGATCCGCTCCGTTAGCTGATTAGGCATTGTGGGTGAAGCCGTGGTCGCGACCGTTAGTCCGACCCGGTGATGTTGCATAGCGAGATGTGAGGTTTCGATAGAAATCCGTTGCGGCGTTACGCCGTTGTGTGTATGCGTTTTCCCTCTTATATTTGAGTGAGTACTCGTGGTCGGAACCGGACAAGATTAGCTCCGTGTTGTGCGGTAGATGATTTCCTTGGAGCACGGGAAAGACACGGTGCGAATGGTGATTGGGGGGGGGGAAACCTTTGTTTGTGCTGTGCAAAGGCGCGGTTATGTCTCCGTGGTCGGCTGGCTATCCCGTGACGCGTAAGTCATGTGGGGGAAGTGTCCCGGCGAGACTAGCCCCTTGTGTGGACTAACGAGAATGTCGAGCGGAGGGCAAGCCCGGGCAATGTGGCCATGAGCGGGTGGGGTCCAGCAAGACTTCTTAGAATTGGTCAGTGTGAGACGGAACCCTGACGTGCGAAGTCAGAGTGTGCGGGCAAGCCCGGGGTATTTGACCCTTGTGCGGGTGGGGCCTTTGCGAGGTTCCGTGTGACGGAGTGTGTGCCGTTAGGGACATGGTGGTTCCCTTGTGTTTGCGGCTTTTAGCCAATGGGGAAACGGAAGTACCCAGTGTGTGATGTTGTGCTAGATGCATACGAGCTAGGGTGCCTTAGGTGAAACCCGGGTTGCATTCATGTTGCATAGTAGGCCCCCTTTTCACTTTGTACAAAACATAGAAAACATGTATGCTGTATGAGACATCCAAGCCTGTTTACCGCTTTAATATATTTGCTCTTTTGGTATACGAAGTGCTAACTTGCAGGTGGAGTGGTACCCCGGGGTCCGTTAGGGACGACCAGGAGGAGATGTGTTTGTTACACAGTAGAGGTCAGCCTTTGCTGGCCCACGTTACTTCAAATCCTTACAGGGCAAGGATCGCATGTAGGAGCTAGCGCGTCGGGCGAAAAGCCCTAAGCCTCATGAAGTGTTGCTGTGCTTGGATTTTCCTTTCGTGTTTGTTACCCTTGTTATGTTTATATCCGGCTTGCATGCCGAGGTAGCCTAGGAGTGCTTGACACATTTATATTTTTGGACTATTTTTGTGTAAGGCCTTAAGGCCATTTGATACTCTACCGTTAGTGGATAACTTCTGTCTGCTAGTTTTCTGTTTCCACTGTGTTTGTCTGGAGTTTTGAGATTGGGTAGTTTTCATATCATCTTTTAATACTAAAGCTGTGGCGTCCGTATGTTGTGGGGCCCCGGCCGGACCCATATTATATGGTCTTTACAGGGGAGGTGTTACATCATGCAACAAATTCCTGGGTCCAAAATCAATCACATGAGGAAAATAGACATGAGATTATTCTCCAGGTGGGATAGGGTTCTGTCCAAAGAGATGCCTGAAGTGGACAGGCAGGACACTACTGAGACATCACCAAGACATGTTCTTGGCACTGAACAAATTTAAGGAGAACAAGTTAGAGAACAGGCTGAGGACTAGACTGGGTCTACTCAAGTCCAGGAAGAACCAATACCTGCACAGGTGCAGGGGGAGCCAGCTCACACTCCTGCCCAGAACATTTCTAATCCTGACCAGTTGCAGGGGGAGCCCAATTTTAACCAAGTACAAGTGGAAGAGACACTAAACTTATCAGAAGATTTGAACACTGCTGATATTGATATATCATCACCTGCACCAGCACAAAAGGAATACACTCTAGAAGAGTTGTTTCATGACATTGGACAGGCAGCTGATAAGGATGACACCCTAAGGGTTGAGGAGGAGAAAGGTGTTGTTGAGGAGGAGAAAAGTGTTGTTGAGGGGGAGCAAGTGAATGCTGAGGAAGAACAACAAGACACTAAGAAAGAAATTCCTCCATCTCCTTAAGAAAGAGTTCAGATTGATAGTTCTTCAGAATTTGAGGCAGAAGAAGCCAGGGAGGCTAAGAAAAGGATGCTCATGGTCTTCAAGAGAAGAAGTCAAAGCTATAAGCAAGCTATCCAGACTGCAAGTCATCAATCTCCTACTGAGTTTGATTATAATAAGTTCATGGTGAATTTGCAGGAAAAGATGGATGAGCAAAGAAGAGCCTTGGAAAAATATGTCGATGAAAGTAATAAGTCACTTCAGTTTGATCTTGCCCAAGACATCAAGTCAATCAGATTTGAGGTAAATCTGAATAAAAAGGAGATGACAGATTGCTTCCACAAGGGAGGTAATGCTGTGGTTTTTCTAGCTCAACAACACCAAACTATCCTTGGTAAGGTGGATGACATTGCATTGAAACAAGGATATGTTCTAGAAAATCAGCTGAGAATGAATGACAATCTGACTGAATCTCACAATGAAATTCTCACTGAGTTAAAAGATACTGCAACAAAGCTGACTGCTGCAAGGACTAAAGATATGGAAGACTTTGATCAAAAGCTCAAAGATGCCCTGGATTCAGTTCAAACTGTAATAACCACCTCACAGAAAGAAATATCTGACAAGCTGCTCAAATTAAAATCATTCTTTAAAGAGGGTGTGAATTTTCTTGATGGACAAATAAGGTTTCAGAAGGATGATCTTAGGGATCATGTTGCCAGAGAAGTCCTAAAGGGGGAGAGGGTACTTATCCATACTGGCTCAGAACATGCCAAGTGGGTTACCAACAGTGTTAGAGCCACATTGGGATATCCACCATTGTGTGATGATGATGCAGTTGCTGAGTCAGGAATACAACAAGGTCTACTTGAAGGCAATCAACCTGAGGTTGCCCAAGTTATATACCCCCCTGCTAATTTTGAAATGATTCATCAGCAAGTGCAGGCAATGTACAGCCCTCCATAGGAGGTTACAAATGTAATTATTGAAAAAGTAGATCAGCAAGGAGCCAATTTGAAAGATCAACAAGATGCTCAATTATCCAAGAAGAGATTTAGAAAGCAAGCTGAACAAAGACCTAATTTTGAGCAGTGGAGCTCCACCTCAAGGAACATTATACTAACTGCCTGGAAGGCTGTGAACGATCAAATGCAAGAAAGAGGAAAGTGATATAATGAAATTGAATGACAAAAGTATGAGGCAAGGCAGGAGGCCATAGTACAGTTCAGAAGAAAGGCTAAGATGGGGAGGCTACCACCTGATTCTCAGGAGCCGAGCAAGTATTTTCCCAAGCCCTTTCATTACTTTGAAAGGCAAAGGCTCAAGGAGGAAGCTCAAAAGAAAGCTGAACTGAAAGGCAAAAAGCCTGCTGATGTTGCTGAAACTACTGTGAAGGTTCAGATTCAATCAGGAAAAGGAATTGTCATCCAGGAGCCTGATCAGTCTTAGTTTAAGTTTATCAGTTCTTTAAAATGTTTTGTAATGATCTGTTTGTTAATCCAATCAATGTAACCAAGCTGTAACAAACATTTCTAAATGAATAAACAAAACCTTGTTCTGTAATCATTTCTTCATGTTCATCTTTATTCTCTGATGAATCTGTGGTTAATGTTTTGTTTATAAAAGATTCCTGTTATATTATGCTCTTGTACATCATCATATTAAATTTTCATAAATGGTGTATATCATTAGCTAAAAGGGTTATGACTTCTCCAAATAGGGGGAGATTGTTGGGTACATTGGAAAATGTGTACTTGATTTGAAGAAGCCTAACTTAGCTCAATGATATACATCAAGGTGTATTTGATGTTATTTTGAGTTGACATGTGCAGGTTAAGAATGTACTAAAATACAGGAAAAATATTCTAAGTCCATATGTCGACACCAGAAGAAGCTGTGTCGACACTTCAGAATAATTGTGTCGACACTTGAAGAAGGCTGTGTTGACACAGAGAAAAAGAGTCGACAACATTTGTGTCGACACCGGAAAGCAGTGTCGACACACAGAAGTTTAGTAGACATCAACTGTGTCGACACTGGGAGGCTGTGTCGACACACAGAATTGCTAGTCGACAACATTTGTGTCGACACCAGAAGACTGAGTCGACACACAGAGGCAGTGTCGACACACACTATATTCTGAGTCTACATCAACTGTGTCGACACACAGGACTTGTGTCGACACACTGCAAAGTCAAGACCAAGTTAGTTGCTGGAGAATGATGAAGTGTTTGTGTCGACACAAATGCTCTGTGTCGACACATTCTCTAGATGCAGTATCTAGAAGCTGAGTCGACATAAAGGCAGACATGTCGACATCATAAAAGGTTGTGTCGACACCTAAGTCACTTATGTCGACATATATTGACAGATGGTCTCGACACTTTCTAACAGACAGTCTCGACGCTTTGCTGACAAAGACAAAGGCACAAGATCTATTTGAAGACTTGACAGCTGTGAGTTACAACAGGTTGACAGAAGCTGTCAGACTTGTCAGAAGTTTGTTAGAAACCGGATCAGCCGGTTTCCAAGGATGAAGTCTATAAATAGAAAGATTCAGAAGAAGAAGCATAGCATTGAGACAACACGACACACATTAATCATCTATTGGGAGATAAGATCTCTGATCAAGAAAGTGCAAGGCACAGAAGAAGATCTTCGTGAGAAGATCTAAGAAGACATTCTGACGTGTACAACCACTCAGGATCAGTCTAAGTAGAATTCTTTCAAGAATTCTGAAGTATCATCAAAGGTGTTAGATAGAGAGGGATCCAGCCATTTTGAAGACAAGAAGGAAGCTATCACGGGTTTCTTAAGTTCAGATTCAAGAAGCTTTGAAGAAAGATAAGATCCAGTTGATTTCATCCATCAGGTTTTTCAAGAAGCTGATCAAGACCAGTCTTGTCCCTTCTCTCTCAACAAGGGCAAGATATTTTATAACTTCAATTTCAATTTCTGTAGGATCTATTTGTATAGATCTGAGTTGTAAGCCTAGATTATAAAGGATGAGTGTAGGAGAGGTATTCTCTGAGTGGTAGGGCTGTTTATGCCTGGGTTGTAGGAGAAGATTTTCTCTGAGTTGTAGGCCTTGTGGCAAGGCTGAGGTAGGGCTGCTTAGCCTGAGCTGTAGGAACCTTATAGGGTTCTGAGTTGTAGGATCTGAGGATCTGAGATAAAGAAGCAAGTTAGGATGAATCTAGCACACTGCTAGATAGGTGAAGGGGGAAAGTGGATGTACCCAGACCTTGGGGAACCACTATAAATCTGTGTGCAATCTGTGGTGTGTGCATATTTGTGATTGCTGTGTTGTGTTTGCTATAGTATTTGCTGAATTCTCTTATAGTCAGTAATTATATTTCGCCTTAAGTTAAAACAAGCATTAGAACCTATTCACCCCCCTCTAGGTGTTTAGGTGGTCTTGAAAGTATAACTATCAATACCTATCTCATGCATGTAGGATTTTCCAAACATATATAGGTCAAAATGACCTGAAATTTTTACCATGGTTTTATATTGATCCAATGGATATGCCACCAAAATTTTGGGGCATTTGGGGTCATATATCCTCAAAAATACACTTAATTTAAATATTAGTATTTCACCAAATACTATAGCAAATGTCTGACCAAAAATTCTCATTTTTGGTCAGAGCCTAGGTTTAACCTAATCACAATCATGACCAAAATTTTAGGTCATGAGAACTTATGGTTTGGCTTGGGTATTTATTTTAAGATCTGCCCTAGGACCAGTCATGGTAGAATGGTCCTATAGGGAGTTCTACTATACCAAATCCTAAGTTTAGGGTGTCATTTTAAAGGTAAGGTCAAGGCCTATATTTTTCATGTTGATAGCTACCTCTGAATGTGCCTTTAACAGGCCTAAAATCAACATGGAAAAACACTGTAAATGTGTGACATTAATAACACTGATCATAAATAATGAAATATCAATTTAATACAATGGATCAGACGGCTCCTGACCATCGTCCCCAATCAGCCAACAGCTGAGATAGAGCCATCATGGGCCAAGTTTACTGGCTTATTCCGGCCACCTGGGCCGGCTCCACCGCCAATGATTATCGCCACCACCTCCGTTGAGGTGGTGGCT
This sequence comes from Platanthera zijinensis, assembly GCA_039513925.1. Classification (NCBI taxonomy): domain Eukaryota; kingdom Viridiplantae; phylum Streptophyta; class Magnoliopsida; order Asparagales; family Orchidaceae; genus Platanthera; species Platanthera zijinensis. Next base: position 56,915,336 of record CM077084.1, on the reverse strand, counting down.
AGCGTTTCCCGGCGGTGAAGCTGTCGGAGGCGGCTCCTCTAGTGATCACGAGCTAGAAGAAAAGCTCGGAAAAATGTGCACAATCTCTCATGGTATCGGGCTCAATTGAGCCTGATGTCTCGCCTAAGTGAGCTAGAAAGCTATTACGAGGTAAGGTGAGGCAAAACGAACCTGTAGTCGGGCTTGGCGGCATGTGTGGTGGTGGTGTGCCATGACCAACGATTTCTCCGACGATCTAGCCTGATTCTTTGTTTCTCCAGCAAAATCCTTGCTCCAGGCATCGAAATCCACTCGTCTGAGATCTTTGAGAGTGATGGTGGGCATGGATTTGGCTGGAAGTGGCTGGAGGGGGAGTTTTGATTAAGGGGGTGGTTGGCCATGAGCATTGTAAGCTCCGCCTAGCTGCCAAGTGTCCACCATCCCCTTATTCAAGTTGAAAAGATGTCTGGGAACTCAGCCAAAGGCTTGGTCAGAGGGAAGGAGGGAAAAGCGGCCTCCATACCCACTTTCTCTCTCTTCTCTCTCCTCTTTTTCTCCAAAAATCCGCAAATGCCCCTTTGCATGTATTCTCTCTCCTATTTCAGAGGGTTAGGGCTGTCATTGACCTATTGGGTTGGTCATGGGCCTTGAGCCATGGGCTTAGTCCATTAGGAATGGGCTTGGCTCATATCATTTCCTTTCTTTAAGCCCTATGTTGACTTGTTGACTTTTTAGGTTGACTTGGTCAACATGATGAGTGGGCTGACCCCACTTGATGGTCATGGACCCAATGATACCACCCAACTTGGGTTAGGCCATGGTGGTGCCCTACTTGGTCTAATTTGGAATTTATGTGTGAGTTTGACCAATTTAGGTTTTGGGTTAACTTGAGTCAACTTGGGTCAATAGGTGACCCAATGACATGGCTTATGATTCACTTAGATTGTTATTAGGGCTAGGGGTATAGTGGTGGGGCCAATGTGTAGCTAAGATCCCAATTTAGGCTAGTTTGACTTGAGTTAACTTGGGCCCTATAGTGGGTTCTATGTGACCACACCCTAACTCCCTTGGTCAAACCTTGCCTAAACTCATACCCCCACCACATGTCCTAACCCAATCTAAGTTACGAGGTCTAATAGGAAATGGGATGTTACACTCTAACACCCTTCATGAATTGCAACCTGACAGAGGAGGAGTTCCACTCACTACTTGGGCTCTACGTCTCGTCGGGCTTCACCGCACGTCTCCCGGGGAAGGAGGAATCGTTAAGCCATTTATCACCGACCGAGCTCGTGATTCCTTCCAAGCACTTCGAGGTAGGGCTTCGCCTCCCACTGTGGTTAGAGGTGCGCCAGGCCCTTCGGTACTTTGGGGTTTTTCCCGTATAACTCAACCCCAACTCTATCGCCTTGCTGGTGGCATTCGCTTGTTACCTGCGGGAGGAGCAGATTGAGTTCAGCTTCCCAGTTGTCCGCAAGCTCTTCAACTTCTGAGCCAAGAGAGACGATATCACCTTCTTCTCTGGCAAAAATCTTAAGTTCGTGGGTCTCGCCAACAAGAATCATCACTGGATTCGCAAGTTCATCTTCGTATCTGGTGATTTCGGCAACCTCCCTCTCTCATATGTCCAACAGGAAGAATCGACCTACCGCCCTCCCAGCCTTGGTGGTCACAAGTCCAAACTCCACTAATTCCTCTTCCAGAAGGACATCAATGTTCCCTTCCTGAGGAGTAATGTCGACTCACTCCTTCCCATACTCGCCGACGAAGGTACCCTTATCCCTTCCCTCTTGAACTTGATTATAAGAACTTCTACTAACTAATGCACGCACAGGGGAGCGTGACCTACCCCTTCACCTTCCTTACGCGAGTAGTAAAGCTCTTGCCTCCAAAAAGGCACGCGTGGAGGCTTCTACTACGACCTGCAGGAGCGAACCAGGACCATTGCCAAAATCAATCGGTCAGAAGAGAAAGCCTAACGCGTCTTGTGCCCAGTCACTCCCCAAGAAGCCCAAGGACACATATCTCGTCAATAACAAGGAGGTCAGCACGACTCCTCCCGTGAGAACTCTGGTCACGAGTGAGGCTGCTGGTAAGGTCACCAGTAAGACCGGCGGGACCTCGACGACGCCAAAAGGGAAAGTGGGGTCGAGAGGCCACAAGAACTTTGGTTTGGGCGAGAAGTTGCAGGATAACGCCGGCGAGCCCCTGCTGCTCTGGGATATAGAAGACAACAAGGCCTCCATCTCAACTATCCTCTCCTCTTGACAAGGGCGAGACCGTCTCCGACCAAGCATACGCCTTCTCCTTCGGACTCTACGGGTGGGATAGCGCCGTCTACTACGACGGCGCAACAATGCAGGCACTCACGTATGAGAGCGCGCGAGACCAGCTTCGCGCCATCGAGCTTTCTTACATGACAGCATGCCGCGATATTCGCCTATCGCAGAATCTGACTAATGTTAGTTATAAAACCCTTAAAAATCAGGCAAAGAGTGTGTAACACCCCTATCCGTCGCATAGCATATAGCAGTAGGTCCGGCCGGGGCCCGACGCCATATACTACGGACAGACCGGTTGGTTACGCGTTGAAACCACACAACCAATCAGAGCGTCCTACACAACACCTAGCGGAAGCAATTTAATTAAGTTGCAAAAAGATAAGAACCTTGCCACAGAGCATGAATGTCCACTACAACCCAGGAATGAGTACATACACAAAAGAGTTCACGGCCTTAAGGCCTTACAAAAATGTTCACTTAATAAGATAGCGTCTTTCATACATCGGCGCGCAGGCCGGCCATACATGAATATGAAAAAGCTAATAACTAAGCCTTCGAGGGCTGGCGCTGCAACTTGGGCTTTAGCCCGCTATTTGCCGCTTGGCTCCGCAACATCACCTGTAGGAACAACCCACCCAAGAGGTGGCAATACAAAAGGGCAACTGTCAGCAAAGCTGACCAAATTATAACGACCCCGTCCCGTTTCTCGGGACGGCGGTGCTCCTTCCCTGCAAATAAAACTATCATAGCAATTCTATAAAGTATTTTATTCGCCACAAGTGTCGGCACGCACGGCCGCACACTCCGTGCTCTCAGGGCACTAATCGGTGAACCCGGTCCGGACCCAGTCCGACACCGCGATTCCACCACCATCCCTCAGATGGCAACACACGTGAGCATTTAGCCCTTTCAGCCGAAGCCTAGGCCCGTTTTCAGCCCCCCGGGAAGTCCCATGTACTTTAGGTCGCTTCTACCGAGACCACTTGGAATGGGTAGAGTTCCACCCGCCCGTTGCTCACTTCACCACGGCCATTTAGCCATCGGTGCGGGCCAAGTTTCTCCTCATTCCCACAATCGATCAAAACACGCACATAACCCCGTTATGTACCGATTTGCCCTCCGAGGCAACATCGTGGCGGCAATTCGATTCCGCCCAAGCTTTCCGGGTGCGCCTTGAGGTTAACCCCCAAGGATCCCTGTATGCAATCTACCGCGTAGAATTTTCGGAAAACTAAATTCACCGGCGCGGAGTCTTCTCCGGCCATGCAATGCAAACATCACCGATCCGGGTTAAACCCGAATAGGCTTCACACACAATGCCTACGCCCGTACTCCGATTCCGGGCTCTAACAACGGGGACTTTACATATCTACCCGAAGGGATTCCGTGCCTCAACGCTCACTCGCGAGAGGGGGATTTCCCCATGCATAAAAAGAAGGGCGACTACACATGCCCTATGAAGAGGATCGTTACCCTCGCATTTTTCCGCGGCGCCATGAAGATGTAGTCGGATGGAAAGCTTCGCCTCGCCCTTGCCTTCGAGGATCCGGACTCGGATCGCGAATCGGGGCTTCACAACTCCTCCGGCGGCCGGATCTTGGGCTCCTCCTTCCTCTTGCTCTCCCTTCTCTCTAAACACTTAGAGAGAGAGTGGACCAAAGAAAAATGAGGATACAAAACCCTAATCCCGGCTAATAACCCCCCAGGAGCAGCCCCCACCGTCGGATCCAGATCCAAGGGAACGAACGGCCGAGATTAGATCCAAAATCCCAAAAACTGGGCCGAACACGGCTTGACACACGGCCGTGTGTCTGGCCGTGTAGCTCATTCGCCGATCGACACGGCTCCTGACACGGCCGTGTGCCACGGGCCGTGTTACCTGGAGCTTCAGGACGATCGTCGGGCTTCCAGAACACGGCTTCGAACACGGCCGTGTTCGAGGCCGTGTGCCCCACACACGGCTTGAGACATGGCCGTGTGTCTCAGGCCGTGTCCTTCTCTGACTCGAGACTGCACAAAAACACTGAACACGGGTAGGCACACGGCCGTGTGCCAGGCCGTGTGCCCCTGTTCAGACCTCTAAAAGGCTGCTTGATCGCCCCGCGATCATCTCCGAGGTTGGGGTCTTACAACTCCCTCCCCCTTAAGAGAATTTCGTCCCGAAATTAAGAACAGAGACTACACAAAAATATACAAATCGAGTACCTGAGGGGAACAACTCGGGGTACTCCTCGCGCATTGTCTGCTCTCGCTCCCAAGAGAGCTCCTCGCGCCCGCAGTTATCCCAACGGACCTTCACCATTCTGATTTCCTTGTTCCGAAGCCGCTTGACTTCGAAATCCTCAATAGATATGGGCTTGACTTTCGTTGTCAACCCTTCCTCAACCGGTACTTGATCAGCCGCGATCACCTGCGAAGGCTCTTGCACCGCCTTCCGCAACACAGAAATGTGGAACACATCATGTAATCCACTCAACTCCACTGATAGCTTCAAACGGTATGCAGCTTCGCCGACTCGCTCCAGGACCTCAAAAGGTCCAAGGTACCTTGGGCTCAGCTTCTTCAAGCGTCTCACCCGCAATACCCCCTTGAACGGCTTCACTTTCAGGTATACCCAATCGCCTACCGCGAACTCCACGTTCCGGTGCTTGGCATTGTAATATTTCGCCTGCCGGTCCTGAGCGATCAACAAGCGCTCCCGAATGATCCGCACTAACGAGGTAGCACTCTCCACCTCCTGCTTCTTGTATAACCTTGCCTCACCCGCTTCAAGCCACGATAACGGCGTGCGACACTTCCTACCATACAAGGCCTCGAAGGGCGCCATTTGTATGCTCGCTTGGTAGCTGTTGTTGTACGCGAACTATACCAAATAAAGGTGGTCTTCCCAATGCTTCCCGAAGTCTAGAACACACATGCGGAGCATGTCCTCCATCGTTCTATTAACCCTCTCGGTCTGCCCATCCGTCTGCGGATGGAAAGCTGTACTGAACTTTAACTTTGTTCCCAACATCTGCTGCACCAACCTCCAATCATTTGACGTGAACCGCCCATCGCGATCACTCACAATGCTACGAGGCACACCATGCAGCCTAACAATATTGTCAACGTACAACTTTGCCAGTTTCTCCACTGGATCATCCTTCCTATGCGGAATGAAATGCGACACCTTATTTAGCCGATCTACGATCACCCAGATGGCGTCGTTCCCCTTCTGTGACCTTGGCAACCCGTGCACAAAGTCCATGGATATGTCGTCGAATTTCCACTCCGGTATAGGCAAGGATTTCAGAAATCCTCCTGGCTTTTGGCACTCCGCCTTCACTAAGGCGCACGTTTGGCATTTAGCCACGTACAACGCCACATCTTTCTTAAGTCCCGGCCACCAAAACAACTTCTTAAGATCACGATACATCTTCGTGCTCCCTGGGTGGATTGAGTACTTGGTATGATGAGCCTCGTACATCAACTCTGCCCGGAGGTTACCCCCACTTGGGACGCACAAACGATGATCCTTCCTTAATAACCCATCTTCTACCGAGAACTGGGAATTTGACCCATCCAGAGCAGCCTCCATAAGCTCTTTCATGGAGTCATCTAACTCCAATGCCTGCCGAACCCGGTCAGCCAGGTCATACTGCACCTCTGTCCAGTTTAACATTGCTTTGGCGCTCGTCTGCTTGTCCACGCAACAGATCTCAAGCTCCTCCAACTCCCGCACTAGCCGCTCATCATGCACCGACAACCAGTTGGCTCGGGCGGGAGCCCTGCGGCTCAGCGCATCCGAAACTGCGTTGCCCTTCCCGGGTACATAATGTATCTTGAAGGTGTAGTCCCCCAGGAACTCCATCCACCTCCTCTGCCTCATATTGAGATCCTTTTGATCCAACAAGTATTTTAGGCTCTTGTGATCGGTGTATATGTCGACTCTTACGCCGTATAGGTAGTGCCTCCACAACTTGAGTGCAAATATCACGGCCGCCAACTCCAAGTCGTGCACCGGATAATTTCTTTCATGCACCTTTAGCTGACGCGATCCATACGCTATCACGCTACCATGCTGCAACAACACGCAGCCCAAACCGCTACCCGAAGCGTCGCTATACACCTCAAAGCCCTCGGTCCCACTCGGCGAACTTAGCACTGGCGCCGTGGTCAACCGCCTCTTCAGCTCCTCAAAAGCTTGCACGCACTCTTGCGTCCACAAGAATTTCTGACTCTTCCTTGTCAACTTCGTGAGAGGTAACGCTACCCGCGAGAAGTTCTCTACGAAGCGCCTGTAATATCCGGCAAGCCCGAGAAAACTACGGACTTCCGCGATAGAAGATAACGCAGGCCACTCCCGTATCGCAACAATCTTCGCCGGATCCACCGCTATACCTTCCCCACTCACTATATGACCAAGGAACGCTACCGAGGGTAGCCAGAACTCGCACTTGGAGAACTTCGCGTAAAGCTCATTCCTCCTCAGAGTCTCCAACACCAAATGCAAATGCTTGAAGTGGTCTTCTTCGCACTGCGAGTATACCAAAATATCGTCAATAAAGACGATCACAAAGCGATCCAGGAAATCTCTGAACGTCCTGTTCATCAGATCCATAAACACCGATGGCGCATTTGTCAGTCCAAACGGCATGACCGTGAACTCGAAATGCCCATACCTCGTACTGAACGCCGTCTTCGGGATATCACACTCCCTGATCCTCAACTGATAGTACCCCGACTTCAAGTCCAACTTGGAGTATACCGACGATCCGACTAACTGATCAAAGAGGTCATCAATCCTCGGGATCGGGTACTTATTCTTTTCCGTCAACTTGTTCAATTCTCTGTAGTCGATGCACAGCCGCATGCTACCGTCCTTCTTCTTAACGAAGAGGACCGGTGCGCTCCAAGGCGACAAACTTGGACGCACATAACCTTGCTCCATCAGTTCCTCCAACTGAACCTTCAACTCCGCCATCTCCTTTGGCGCCAACCTATAAGGAGCACGTGACACGGGTTTGGCACCCGGCACGAGCTCGATAGTAAAATCAATCTCTCGCTGCGGTGGGGCTCCGGGAAGGCTATCCGTGAACACATCGGGGTATTCGCAAACCACGGGGATGCTATCCAACGGAGACTTTGGCTCCACAGCCCCCACTATCGCAAAGAACAGCTCTGCACCAGCACGAACCGCCTTCACCACCTGAAGAGCAGACATTAGTGTCTTGCTCGACCCCTTAAGCACCTCGAAAGTAGTCTCCCGCCCTACACCCAGCTTGACCTCCTTACGGTCGCAATCGATCCAAGCCTTCTGCTCTGACAGCCAATCCATTCCAAAGATAACATCGAACTCTACTAACGGCAGTAATGACGCTAGCAAGTCGAACTCTTGGCTCCCTATGTGAACCTTCACGGCGCACACTCTGTCCGCACGCATCGAGCACCCATTCGGTAGCAACACATCTAACTTGTCCTTCGCCATCGAAGAAGGGACTCCGATACGCGATATAAACTGTTCGGACAAGAAAGAATGCGAAGCACCAGTGTCGAACAGTGCCCGTGCCGGACTATCGCTAATCACCACAAAGCCTAAGCAAAATGCATTAGCTTAACAAGCAATAGGTAATAGTATTCTCAAGTCAACTTGCATAAATTAACTCATACCTGTCACCACATCCGCTTGCTTGATGGCCTCCTGCTGGCCCAGGTTGTAGACTCTAGGCTGAGTCGGAGCATAGTGGGACGCGGTCGACTCCACCGCTTTGCCCTTTTCCTCGTAGGTAGCTCCTTGTTTCCTTTCGGACTTTGAGCGTCCACTCCAGCAATCACGGGCAAAGTGCCCTGGCTTTCCGCACGTGAAGCAAGCGCCCGGGGTTCGATTGGTAGTTGCCCCCGAGGCACCTGCAGAAGGAGCTGGACCCGACGTCCTAGACTTCTTGGAGAATCTGCGGTAGCCCGACTTCGACGTAGTCGGCGCCTTGAACTCTGATCTCTTGCCACCAGATTCCCTCTCCTTCTTTGCTTGCACGTTTCTCATATCCTTCTCCAAGGACCGGGCTGAACTGACCAGGGTCATGAAACCCTGCGTCTTGGGCCCCGACAGCAGCAACCTTAAATCATCCCTTAGCCCTTCATAAAAGCGGCTCGTCTTGCGCTCCTCGTCTGCGAAGGTAGCGCCGGCATATCTCCCCAACCGAGTAAACTCGTGGAGGTATTCATCAACGGTGTTATCACCCTGCACCAACTTCTGGAATTCGCTCTCTAGCGCGATCCTCTGCGCCGAGGGGAGGTATCGAGCCATAAATAGTCTCGCAAACTCCTCCATCGGGACTTCGGCCAATGGCCTTCCCCTCAACTGATGCAGCTCTAGGCCCTTCCACCACAGTCTTGCGTCCCCATCCAAAAGGAACGTCGCTATAGTGGTCTTCTGCCACTCTTCAGTTTGCGTCGCAGTCATCACCCTGTTGACCCTTGAGAGCCAATCCTCTGCTTGGGTCGGGGTTTCTGCCCCCGTGAACACCGGTGGGTGAAAGCCCATGACATGCTTCAGTTGTCTTTCAGTTGCTCTCCTAGGCAACTCTGGCTCCAAAACTACTTGCTCAACCCTCCTTTGCTCTGCCGTCTGAAGCGGTACCTGTTCCACAGCAGGAGCAGGCTGCTGCACCTGCCTTGCAGGCTGCGCATTGATCATTGCCATGACCGCTTCTGCCACCAACCTAATGGTCTCAGTAGACAAAGGTGTTGCAGGCGCATCGCTTGGCACACTGCTCGCCTCAGAACCTGGCCGTTCAGACGGCCCAGCACCACTTCTGGTCACCTAAAATCGTGCAAAACACCGATAAGCGACCAAAAATTACTGCAAACAGCAATTATAGGAACACGCAGGTTCCTCAAACATGTGTATTTTCATTCCTAAGTGGACATTCATGGGTTCTTTTCATGTTATAACGATGACGCACACAATGTGCTCACCACCCCTTAAAGTGAATTCGTCCACGAATTCATTTAAGCGTGACCGAAACCAGAAGTCTGATACCAATTTGTAACACCCCTATCCGTTGCATAGCATATAGCAGTAGGTCCGGCCGGGGCCCGACGCCATATACTACGGACAGACCGGTTGGTTACGCGTTGAAACCACACAACCAATCAGAGCATCCTACACAACACCTAGCGGAAGCAATTTAATTAAGTTGCAAAAAGATAAGAACCCTGCCACAGAGCATGAATGTCCACTACAACCCAGGAATGAGTACATACACAAAAGAGTTCACGGCCTTAAGGCCTTACAAAAATGTTCGCTTAACAAGATAGCATCTTTCATACATCGGCGCGCAGGCCGGCCATACATGAATATGAAAAAGCTAATAACTAAGCCTTCGAGGGCTGGCGCTGCAACTTGGGCTTTAGCCCGCTATTTGCCGCTTGGCTCCGCAACAGCACCTGTAGGAACAACCCACCCAAGAGGTGGCAATACAAAAGGGCAACGGTCAGCAAAGCTGACCAAATTATAACGACCCCGTCCCGTTTCTCGGGACGGCGGTGCTCCTTCCCTGCAAATAAAACTATCATAGCAATTCTATAAAGTATTCTATTCGCCACAAGTGTCGGCACGCACGGCCGCACACTCCGTGCTCTCAGGGCACTAATCGGTGAACCCGGTCCGGACCCAGTCCGACACCGCGATTCCACCATCATCCCTCGGATGGCAACACACGTGAGCATTTAGCCCTTTCAGCCGAAGCCTAGGCCCGTTTCCAGCCCCCCGGGAAGTCCCATGTACTTTAGGTCGCTTCTACCGAGACCACTTGGAATGGGTAGAGTTCCACCCGCCCGTTGCTCACTTCACCACGACCATTTAGCCATCGGTGCGGGCCAAGTTTCTCCTCATTCCCACAATCGATCAAAACACGCACATAACCCCGTTATGTACCGATTTGCCCTCCGAGGCAACATCGTGGCGGCAATTCGATTCCGCCCAAGCTTTCCGGGTGCGCCTTGAGGTTAACCCCCAAGGATCCCTGTATGCAATCTACCGCGTAGAATTTTCGGAAAACTAAATTCACCGGCGCGGAGTCTTCTCCGGCCATGCAATGCAAACATCACCGATCCGGGTTAAACCCGAATAGGCTTCACACACAAGCAGAGCTCGACGAATCGTCGAGCTGAGCTCGATGCAATTGTTCCCATTCGACGAATTGTCGAATTATTTAGTCACCGAAGTGGTGACTCGTGTCAGGTGGCTGGTATGCGGCGACTGGGCAGTGGTTGACTTTGTCAGCTCAAACTCGAGCCATTGATGTGAAAAGATCATGTGGTTGGGGTACAACCTGAGACCATATCTGTAGAGAGATGGATTGAGGAAGTTAGTATTATTTCCTTTTCTCTCTCTCTCTTCCTTGTTTCTCAGTTCTGGAGTAGAACTTTCTACTGGTGCTAGGGTTTGGTGGAGCTTGAAGTTGCTGGAGAAGATCTGGTAGCTGGAATCAAGGGCCGAAGCTAGATCCACGAAGAGGAGAGTGACGTGTTCCTTTCCATCCGCGTAGAAAAGCATCGTCATGGACCCGAAAAGAACTACAAGGGTAACGAGTTTCTACCAGACAAGTGAAGTCCTCAATATGCATATTTGCATGGATCCCCTCACCAAAAGGTGAAAAAGGGTAGATTCTAATTGGAAGATCGGTTTGATCCCCATATATTTCTGCATTTAGATCCGGAAATGTAAAGTACGGAATATGTTCGGTCCGGCGTTCCTTCACTTGACCCGTGGCGCTCTGCTACTTATTTAAAAAATTAAGTAGCGCCCTCTCCAACAGTCCGGGCTTTTGGTGCAGTTGGATATGCACTTGATCCTTCAATTGGTATCAGAGGGAGGTTACGGGTTCAAGACCGGGGGGCGCTATTAAATCCTGATTTTTCCCTTCTACTTGTGTGGGTCTTGTGGGTCAGGCAACCGTGGACATGTGGTAACCCCACCTCTGAGCCGTGTGGGCCATGTGGTAACCCCACCTCTGAGCCGACGAGTTGTGCTGGACGCCGGGGGGGATTGTTGGGTCCGGCGTTCCTTCACTTGACCTGTGGCGCTCTGCTACTTATATAAAAAATTAAGTAACGCCCTCTCCAATAGTCCGGACTTTTGGTGCAGTTGGGTATGCGCTTGATCCTTCATAATAAGCATGCTGTGAGAAGCCCATCTGAACAAGTTGGTCTGGATTGGTGATGATTTATTTGCATGCTGAAGAAGTTTCTGTGGATATACGTGTGATGTACGTGTGATATCCGGAGTCAAAGGGTATGCAGGAGGCTGCATTAACATACTGGATAGATTTCCAGAAAATTACCCAGGAAAGATCACAGTTTTGATAACTATTGATGTCGCCGGGTGATAATGAGTGTCGCCAGGCGATAGCTCCTTATGAGCTAATGTTATGAGGCCTGTCTTTAAGAGACCTGGGGGGCCATTGTATGTAAGACTGTATGCTTAAGTTTCCCGGCTTATGGTGGGTTCCAGCCCGAAATGGGCATAACCATGTGGCTTGTGATGAGTTGAGCCATAAAGGCCAACTACTATGCCATCAAGTTAAGTATCTCTGAACGATTGGGTCGTCAAGTTAAGTACCTCTTAATGGGCAGTTGGTCATCAAGTTAAGTACCTCGGAATGATGTAGTTGTCAAGTTAAGTACCTCTGAACGATAAGGTTACCGTTAAGTCATGGACCTCTGAACGGTGGTGTTACACGGGGGAGTCCGATACACCGAAAATGTGCCCTGAGTGCACAAGGCGTGTGGTCGTTGGGCCAACGTCTGTGGTGAATGGTGTTTAAGTGCACCTTGATGTTGCCAATATATATGTGTTATGTCTTGTTTGTAGGGATGGAGAAAGACTATCCCGAGTAAGGGGTGAGATCGTTATAAATGAGTCAGCAAAATGCTGACCGTTGCTTTGTTTACCACATTTTTGTGGGCCCTTTTGTGCAAGTGCTGGAGAGCCAAGTGGAAAGTAGCGGGCTGAAGCCCAAGTGCTGTCGTTGGCTGGCCCTTGAAGGACCAAAAGCGAATATTTTTCATGTGTTGCCGTCTTGCGTGCCGAAGTATGAAATCACTTGGTGTATATGAAACAGTTGTAATAAGGCTACGGCCAAACCATGTGTTATGTATTTATATCATTCCTATTGTGTAGTGAACATTCTTGTTTGGTATGAGTTCATAATCTAAAATACTTCCGCTAGAATGCTCTAGTTAGAGTGCGTTCAAAAGTGAACTTGGATTTGTAAACAACTTGTAATCTCCATACCTGTCTGTAGTATATGACGCCGGGCCCCGGCTGGACCTTCTGTCATATGCTATACGACGAATGGGGGCGTTATAAAATTGGTATCACATTCTATTCTCGATCTTTCTTCTTTGAATTCGTGGTCGAATTCTTTTCAGGGGTGGTGAGCCCGTGTATGTGCGCTTCCGTGATAACATAAATGAACTCATGAATGTCCACTTAGGAATGAAAATACACAGGTTTGAGAAATTAGCAAGTTCCTGTGATTGCTTTTGGCAATATTTTCGTTGCTTAATTGCGTGTTTCACATTGTAGGCAACGAGAAATGGTGTGGGGAAGCAAGAACCCCAGCGCTCGGTGGAGAGTAGTGCACCAAATGAGGTGCCAACACCTCCTCCTTTTGCAGAAACTATACGGTTGGTTGCTGAAGCTGTGTTTGCAATGATAAATGTGCAACCTGGAGGTCAGATACAACCTCCTATTCCTGCGATGACCGATGAACCGGTTGGCGGAGTGGAGAGCGTAGTGGTGCGACAAGTGGTCGTTAAGCCAGTGGCCGCAAGACGAGCAATGAAGAAGCAATTGAAACACGTGATGAGTTTCAATCCCCCTATGTTTATGGGTACTGGAACACCAACACAAACCGAAGATTAGCTCTCACGAATAAAGAGAGTCCTGACAACAACGAAAACGAAAGAGTGGCAAAAAGTCACCGTGACTATCTTCTTATTGGATGGTGAAGCAAGACTTTGGTGTGATGAGTTAGAGCTTCACCAGTTTGTTGGTCGGCCGTTGAGCGAGACCTCAATGGAGGAGTTCTCGAGGTGTTTTCTGGCAAGATATGTTCCATCGGGACAACGAATTGTTATGGAGAACCAATTTCAAAGGCTAACTCAAGGCGAGAGGTCGGTGGATGATTACTTGCATGATTTTACACGGTTGGGACGATATGCAGGCTTTACGTTTGCCGATGAGGAACGAAAAACAAATCGGTTCTATGAAGGGCTGAGAGATGATCTGCGATTGCTTCTCTCAGGACCGATGACGCATGGTTTTCTTACCTTGGTCAATACGGCCCACTCCCTTGAGCTGGACATGAAGCGCGTGCAACGTAAGAATGACTTGGCAGGGAAGAAGTCAGAGTTCAAGGTACCTTGTTCTTCAAGGTCTGGCTTTCGACAGTGGAAAAAGAAGCCGAAAACTTCGGCGCCGGCTCCTTCTTCTCCTACGTCTAGAGCAACATATGGGAGAGGTCCGCCCACATGCTATACATGTGGAAAGGTGGGTCATATCGCTCTATACTGCTGGAGTAAAGGGGAGAAAAAGACGGGTGCGTCTTATGCTGAAAAGGGGAAGACAGTGGTGGAATCAACTGCATCTCAAGCGCAACCCCAAGTCTATAATATTGGCCAATAGGAGGCCATAAAACAAAATGACGCCGTAATTGGTATGAGTTACGATTTAGTTTTTACTGCTTTCCATACTTAGTACCTTGTGCGTTACTTGTGTGTGTGATTGTTTTGCATTAGGCTTTGTCCTGATTTTGGATCATCCGGCGAGAGCACTGCTTGATATGGGAGCTTCTCATTCTTTTCTGTCGGAGGATTTCATAGGGCGTATCAGAGTGCCTTCGTTTACACCGACAGATCAAGTGAATATGCTGCTTCCTAACGGGTGCCTGATGCGCGCGGATTGAGCTTGTTGTGTGGAGGTACGGATAGGAAGTTTGGATTTTTGTTTGGAAGCATCTGTGCTCCCGATATCAGAGCTTGATATAATCTTTAGTATGGACTGGCTCTCAAAGCAGCGTGTCTATATAGATTTCAACTCGAAGGAAGTCACACTGGGTAAGAACACCGAATGAGAGGCTAAATTCGCTGGTATGCAGGGATCGAGCAAGACATTGATGTTTGCTATCCAAGTAGACAAGGCAGTTCAGAAGGGCGCAGAGTTGTTCTTCACGCTGTTGGAGGTTGTTGAGTTGAGGCCCAGTGTGAGTAATGTTCCTATTGTATCAGAGTACACTGATATTTTTACTAAGGATCTTCTGGGGTTACCGCCCCAGCGGGAGATGAACTTCACTATTGAGTTGGTGTCAGGTACGAAACCTGTGGCCCGCTCGCCATATCGTGTTGTGCCAAAGGAGATGGCAGAACTATAGGTTCAATTGCAAGAGTTGCTGGAGTAAGGCTTTATACACCCAAGTATGTCACCTTGGAGCGCTCCGGTCCTATTTGTGAAAAACAAGGACAGAAGCTTGCGGCTATGCATTGACTATCGAGAGTTGAACAAGCTGATGGAAAAGAACAAGTATCCAATTCCACGGATTGATGACTTGTTCGATCACCTAGTGGGATCAACTGTGTGCTCGAAGCTAGAATTGAAGTCTGGCTATTACTAGTTGAGGATTCAGGAATGTGATATTCCCAAGACAGCGTTTGGTACACGCTATGGTCATTACGAGTTCACGGTAATGCCATTTGGGCTAACAAATACGCCATCGGACTTTATGGACCTAATGCACCGAATGTTTCGAGAGTACTTGGATCTATTTGTCATCGTCTTTATTGACGATATTTTGGTGTACTCTCAGTCTGAAGAAGATCATGCGAACCATTTGCGGATGGTGTTGCACACCCCGAGAAAGAACAAGCTCTATGCCAAGTTCTCAAAGTGTGAGTTCTGGTTGTCATCAGTGGCCTTTCTTGGCCATGTAGTTAATGGAGAGGGCATTGTGGTGGATCCTGCAAAAATAGTTGTGATACGTGAGTGGCCGGTGTTGTCTTTTGTAGCCGAAGTCAGGAGTTTCCTTGGACTGGTGGGCTACTATAGACGCTTCGTAGAGAACTTCTTGCGGATAGCCTTGCCTCTCACCACACTGACGAGAAAAGATCAGAAGTTCGTTTGGACGTCGGAGTGCGTACGAGCTTTTGAGGAGCTTAAAAGTCGTCTGACTACGGCGCCAATCTTGACGACGTCATGTGGTTCGTACGGCTATGAAATTTATAGTGATGCATCAAGGAGCGGCTTAGGTTGCGTTCTTCTTCAGTTTGGTAAGGTAATAGCCTATGGCTCACGCCAGTTGAAAATGCATGAGCGCAATTATGCTATCCATGACTTAGAGTTGGCGGCGGTGATTTTTGCACTCAAATTGTAGTGTCACTATTTGTATGGCGTGAAAGTTGATATCTTCACGGACCATAAGATCCTAAAGTATTTATTGGATCAGAAGGATTTAAATATGCGACAACGTCGGTGGATGGAGTTCCTTGGGGACTATACCTTCCAGATTCATTATACTCCCAGGAAGGGAAATCTCGTCGCAGATGCTTTGAGTCATAGGACTCCAGTAAGGACAAATTGGTTGCAGATGCATGATGAGCATCTAATCCAGGAGTTGGAGGCCTTAGACATCACTTGTGTGGACAAGAATGCTACTGCAAGTGCATGCTTGAACTGTATGGAGGTACAATATGACCTTGTGGAC
Organism: Platanthera zijinensis; assembly: GCA_039513925.1. NCBI lineage: Eukaryota > Viridiplantae > Streptophyta > Magnoliopsida > Asparagales > Orchidaceae > Platanthera > Platanthera zijinensis. The sequence goes on along the minus strand of CM077084.1, from coordinate 56,899,330 downwards.
AGGATTCGGCGAGCAACGAAACTTGATGAAAGTCTACAACGCTATGCAGTGGATGGGTCAAATGCCCAATTCTCCTGGGATGATGGCCTTTTGCGGAAAGATGACTGTTTGTGCTGTAAGACCCCTTTTTTTTTTGAAAACTCGGGGTCTTATGCCCAGAACCGCCGCTTTGCGGTGACACCTTCGCACCCGGGAAGGTCGCCACTACAACGCGCCGATTCTGCCGGCTTTTTCGATCACAATAAGTAGCAAGCAAGAGAGAAGCAAGTCCACCAAAAGAGATTATCACATAAAATAAAACTCCACGAAGGGAGTGTCCACAGAAAATCATCAGAGTATAAATAGTCTGGAAATAAAAGGGCTCATGCCCGGTACATCAAGTCCTCACTACAAAATCACTCAATGCGGAAGCAAAACTAAATCTCTACTAAAGGGCCGGGACTCACAGTCCCCGTAGTCTGGACTCCCGTGCTAGACTGTCCCATCTCCAAGCGTACCGGCCTCCTGGGCTGCTCCTCCATGCTGGGCTCCGCGATCCCCTAAAATGATATGGTTCGAAAACCGTTAGTCTAAAAGACTAAGTCCTATCATCCCCCACCCCTTCTCCCACGCTCTAAGGCACCGGGCGGAGAGGAAGAAAGGGGAGGACATGAAAGTGGAGAGTAGTCAAAAGCAGATGACGGTGAACCTAACTAGCAAGTTATGACATGGGAGCAATATAAATGTTGTAATAGGTATAACAGAAAGGAAGTAAGTAAGAAATTAAACCTTTGCTTATGTGAGTACACATAGGCCAAGGGGTCTTTTGCAAGGCTCCCATCGTATAAAGTGTCCCATACCACTTATACGTTGGGGGTGTCGGTTATCAAACAGCAGCATATATATATTGAAATTAACCTTTGATTTATAAACATGCCCACACAAGCTTATAGACCAAGGGGTCGTTTTGCAAGTCCTAAAGTATAAGCGTCCCATTCCACTTATACTTTAGGTGTCAAGGTTGTTATGAATGATTATGATATGCAACTATATGGTGGGTATGTTATGTCATGCAGTGCAACTCACCCACCCAACTTTGTGTACACAAACCTTTAGTTCCCCCTTTCTGGAGATAACTCCCAGGATACTCCCGTAGTGGCAGACGGAAGCGGTGGGTTGGGCCTCGCCCACCTCAAAACCAGTAAAAGCACTACTGGTCTGACCTATCGTACGCCCTCAACGCCTGGTGCACGAGGCGGACTCCTGCGTACTCTTGCCGACTGGTCCGCCGGACTTAACCTTGGCTAAGTGCTAGTCACCTTGCCGAGTCAACGATATCGGTGTCGGTGCAATCGAACTCCCCGATATCGAGAACCCACCACCTTACTCCTTCCTATTTTTATGCACATGCAGCAGTTTAATATATAATAATTCAAAGTGTCAAACTCCCGGACTAAACCGTCCGTATTAACCACATCCAAGATCAAATTCCCCGGACTAAACCGTCCGGCTCATCTCCAGACTCCATCCCTTAGAACACCACGGAACAGCGCCCCCTTGAACACCTCGGGACGACTTAACCATTACCAACCCTAACTAATGAGTGTGTGCAATGTGAATCCCTATTAGGCTAATTACTCTTTCGTTTGTTTTAAGATTTATGTTAGCCCAGGACTGCCCCCGGCATACCCCGTGAAGGGCTCTCAAGGGGCACTAGGAACCAAGACGGCGGCATTACGGCCCGAAGTTCCCTTTCGCAAGGCACTTATTGTTATTGGTTGTCTACCCTTTACCCAATCCCTTTTTAATGTTATAATGAATCTAACCCTAGTGTATTTGACTCTTCCACTCCTAGGGCAAGACGATCTTTCGTCTACCCCGAGCACCTCCTATGCTAGCCAAACACATCTTTACTCATCATAATCTCCAATGATGAATCCCATGCTCATTTTCCCAAGCCTATAAGGTACAAAACTCCACCCTTATATCCAAGTCTCATACTAACACTGTTCATGCCTTTTTCACACCAGACATACCCTCTACCCTATACGTTGCCCATGATAGAACGTCCATTAAATTCTCCTCCAAAACCCTTGTAATAATTACTGGGAATCTACCATGTCATAATATGCCTAAATCCAGAAAATTATAATTTTTCCTAATTAAATTGATAATTAATTAATTTTCCAAATAATTGACCATGGGTGATAATGAACATGAACTACATGATCTACTCAAGTATTGGTCATCCAAAAATTATAGTTACTGTATAACAGTGAATTATTACTAAATATTAACTCCCATGATTTTACAAATAGTATTTATCCTCTAATTAAATTATTCATCGAAATTCCACAATTCATATTTAATGAAGGAAGTACAACAATTAATCATCATAAAATTATGTAAAAATTACAGAGCCTTGATAATCATCAGAAAAGTCCTCTGACCAAAAATAATAATTTTATTTGCATTTAATATACCAAATTGAATTTATCTAAATTTTTATGGGCAATAACATTTAATGAAGCAACCCCTAAATTTATAAATCAAATAATTCCATAAAAATTCACTGAGATGTAATATGATATTAAAACTCCTCTGACTAAATTTCACAAACTTTAAATGACTGGTTACTTCATAAATAATTCCTAAGTAAAAATCTCTATTTGCTAAGTTGTAAAGGAAGTACTCTAATTATTATCCCATAAATCATGATAAAATTTCCAGAGGTTTAATATATCCTAAAAACATGATGTACACAATTTCATTAAAATCTAAATCATATTACCACATAAATTATTTCTCCCAAGATTCTACGATTATGTACTTTTGTTAAGATACACATATGAAAACTTATTTAAATTTCATGAAACAACAACTACTGTTCAATATATCAAAATTAACATCCTCTATCATAATTTTACATGAACTTAAAATCCTTTGACTCATCATCCATTCCATAAGATATAAAGACCTAATTTTGTATAATTAGAATTAAGTGATGTGACTAAGTACCCATACCATGCAACTCCTTCCTAGGGCATAATTCCACCCCTAGAACATCATGGACTAAACTCTAGATCCATACAAAGTCATAAAACCCTATGTCCTTCACAAACCCCATAGATCAACCCTTAAGGTTTGAACTTGGATCCTAGGGCAAACCCACCCCAAACCATCTCAAATTCCATGAGAGGGTGTTTTCTCTGTCCATGGGGCTCTGGCCAAAATCCCAACCCATTTGGGTGAGAATTGGACCCACCATGCCCCAACAACCCCTTGCCCTAATTTTCCCCTTTAAGGACCAATCTTTGATCACATCAAAACCCAATCATTTCAAACCCAATTGGGCTGAAATTTTTATCAGAGCTAAATGATAACCCTAAAAACATGCCTCCAAAATTTTGGAGAATTCTGAGGTGATTTAACCCTTCAACTACCTTACCCTAGCTTCTCTAGGTTTAGGGCAAAACCCTAGGTTAAACTTCTTTAAATGGGTTCCAATTTTTACAGGAGCTAGGTCTAGGTGAGAGTAAGCCCCTGTCCAAAATTCAAAGCATTTGGACAAAGGGTTAGGTGTGGGGAATTTTTCAAAGATTTGCCCTATTTGTAGGACCTACCCTAGAAAAATGACCCTACAGGTCAGAATACTTGTCCTAAAATTTTCCATAACATATCAAACTGTAGATAATTAAAAAGCCTACAATATTCATGTTGATCATTTTTGATGAACATGCCCCTAAAGGGCCTAAATAATTTTTAGAAGAAAACTACCCTAGTTGTAGGACATACCCTTACTAAAAAGGCTCTACAGGGCAGTCCCCTCATCCAATTTTTCACCACTACATATCAAATTGTAGGTATTCAAAAGACCTACAACTTTCATGTTATACACCTTTTCAGTAGATGCCCAGAAGGGGCCTAAATTCCTTCTACAGTGAACTGTTTTATTAAAATACAGAAAAATCTGAAAATATGGGTTGCACGAATCTTAAAGCAAGATCCAACGGAGGCTGTTCATCTTCTCCGATTGAGCCGAAAATAGACCCGCGCAGGTGGTTTTTGCGGCCCATTTCCCGGCGGCCTGAGGCGGCGCCACCACCGGGAAACATCACCCATTTGTTCCCGGTGGTGGGGGCTATCCATGGCCGGAGCTAGGGTGGCCGGAGGTGGCGGCGCTGCCCTACCCGAGAGCTCCAAAAGTCCATGAAAAATGACAAATTTCTGAAATTTTGAAGCTTGGCTCCGGTTCGTTTGGGCATGAAATCAACTTTTAAACATTCCTAGGATCTAAGCATGAGAGAAGGAGAGGAGGAGGACCTTATTTGGGGGGTTCGACGACGACGGCGGCGGCGGTTCGCCATGGCGTTTTTCCTCTCCGGCGAACTTCCCGATCCCTCGTTCCTCCACCAAAACTATTGATCTTATATGTTATTTTGACTGCCATGGACGTTTTGAGGGAGATGGAATAGTCAAAGTTCAGAATAGGGGGCTGCATAGGGGGTTTTATAATTTTTTCATGGGAGGGGAGATGAAGGGGTGTTTGGCCATGGTGGTTGGGCTTCTCCATTGATGGTGGCTGATGGGAAAACGATGGGAATCTCTTCCCAAAGGTCAGGAGGAATGAATGGAGGCTTGGGGAGATGAATGGGGTGGCTCATGGTGTCCTTCCATAACTCCCATCTCTCTTTTCCTCTTTCTCTCTCCTCCATTAAGGAGAAATTGAAGCTTTCTCTCTCCTGCCACCCTATGGCCGAAATTATTCATGGCACCAGCCTAAATGCAACCCTCAAAAACATATTATTAATTAAATGATGAAGAATAGAGGGGTGATTCACCTCCCCACCATGAGTGACCCTCTTTCTTCTCACTTTCTCTCTCCTCTTTATCTCTTTAAATTTAGGCTTCTCTCTCTCTCTCCTAGTCACTAGGTTGACTTGGTCAATCCTCTAGGATATGAGCAACCAAATTAATACATAATAATCATGCAAGAGATTAGCCTAAGGGGAGGGTGGCTTGAGGTTGGGTTGGCCCATATAGGCTAGGTTTGACTTGATTTGGGCTTGGGGTTGACTTGGTCAAATTGATCACTATGGTTGACCCAAGTGGGTCCTTGGCGACTCATTGGGCCCACATTAGGTCTAAGGGAATTTTTAGAGTCACAATGAACCTACTAGGCCACCCAAAACCAAAGTTTTGAAAATTACTATTTGCAGACCAAGTGGGTCTCAACTAGGTTTTTAGGTCACTTGGTCTCCTGGGCTCACCTAGGTTAACTCATATGACCTAGTTATGCTCAAGTCACACCTAGGGGGGGTCCAATTTGAAAATGGGATGTTACATGTGCGTCCCGAATATGGGTAAATTACGTGAAGAATTGTTGTATGAGACACACTTCACGAAGTATTCTATCCACCCAGGGAGCACAAAAATGTATAAGGACATGAAGAAGATGTTCTGGTGGCCAGGTATGAAGAAAGAGAAAGCCCATTATATGGCAAAATGTCAGACTTGTGCCTTGGTAAAAGCTGAATGCCAGAAGCCTGGAGGTTTCCTGAAGTTGCTACCTATTCCGAAATATAAGTTTGATGATATTTTGATGGATTTCGTGCACTGTTTGGCGAGATCTCAACGCGGGAACGATTCTATTTGGGTGATCGTGGACCGGTTGACTAAAGTGGCTCACTTCATTTCGAACAAGAGGGACGATTCAGTGGAAATTTTGGCTAAACTTTATGTTGAGAAAATGGTGCGATTGCACGGTGTGTCCCATAGCATCGTCAGTGCTCAAGATGAGCATTTTACTTCGAATGATTGGAGGCTAATCCATCAATTGTTGTGGACAAAATTAAAGTTCAGTACGGCCTTTCATCCGCAAATGGATGGTCAGACTGAAAGAACCAATAGAACTATAGAGGATATGCTCCGGATGTGCGCCTTGGATTTCGGGAAGAGGTGGGAAGACCATCTCTATATGGTAAAGTTCGCCTACAACAATAGCTATCAAACTAGCATAAATATGGCGCCTTTTGAAGCTTTGTATGGTAGGAAATGGCGTACACCGTTGGCTTGGGAGGAAACAGGCGAGTCGAAATTATATAAGCGTAAGGAAGTCGAAGAGGCTAATTAGATGATACGCTCTATCCAAGAAAGGCTATTAATTGCCCAAGATAGGCTATTAATAGCCCAAGATAGGCAGGCAAAATACTACAACGCCAAGCATCGGAACGTGGAATTCGCAGTGGGCGATTGGGTATATGTCAAAATCAAGCCATTCAAAGGCGTGTCCAGGATTCAGAGCTTGAAAAAGTTAAGTCCGAAGTATCTTGGTCCGTTTGAAGTGATGGAGCGAGTTGGAGAAGCTGTCTATCGGCTAGCTCTTTCGGCAAAATTGAGGGGGTTGCATGTTGTGTTCCACATATCAGTACTTCAAAAAACCATGAAAGATCCAACTCAAGTGATTGTGAAGGATTGTGTACCGGTCGAGTATGAGCTAACGAAGAAAGATAGGCCCATTCTGATCGAGAATAAAGCAAATAAGCAGTTGCGGAACAAGACAATCGGGATGGTCAAGGTTTGATGGGACAATTATGGCAGTGAGGAGCTAACATAGGAGCGGAGCAAACCATGCGTGCTGAATTTCCCGAGTTGTTTGTATAACCTATTATAACAATTTTATTTACACTAATATAACATGTTGCTGTTCAGAAAATTTTGTCGTGACATATTTGTTACTGGTTTCTGCAAACTGATATAACATTTTACCGTACAGATAATTTTGTTGTAACATATCTGTTACTGGTTTCTGCACACTGTATTAAATTTCAGGACGAAATTTCAGTAGGGGGGAGGATTGTAACACCCTTAAAAATCAGGCAAAGAGTGGACCTGAGCTGGATAGGAATCATCGAGCAGAGCTCAACGAATCGTCATGAAGAGCTCGACACAATTGTTCCCGTTCGACGAAAATGTCCCCATTCGACGAATTGTCGAATTATTTAGTCACCAAAGTGGTGACTCGTGTTAGGTGGCTGGTATGCGACCATTGAGCGGTGGTTGACTTTGTCAGCTCAAACCCGAGTCATTGATGTGAAAAGATCATGTGGTTGGGGTACAACCTGAGACCATATCTGCAGAGAGATGGATTGAGGAAGTTAGTTTTATTTCCTTTTATTTCTCTCTCTCTTCCTTGTTTACCAGTTCTGGAGTAGAACTTTCTGCTGGTGCTAGGGATTGGTGGAGCTTGAAGTTGCTGGAGAAGATCTAGTAGCTGGAATCAAGGGCCGAAACTAGATCCGCGAAGAGGAGAGTGACGTGTTCCTTTCCATCCACGTAGAAAAGCGTCGTCATGGCCCCAAAAAGAACTACAAGGGTAACGAGTTTCTCCCGGACAAGTGAAGTCCTCAATATGCATATTTGCATAGATCCCCTCACCAAAAGGTGAAAAAGGGTAGATTCCAATGGGAAGATCGGTTTAATCCCCATATATTCTTGCATTTAGATCTGAAAATGTAAAGTACGAAATAGGCATGCTGTGAGAAGCCCATCTGGACAAGTTGGTCTGGATTGGTGATGATTTAGTTGCGTGCCGGAGAAGATTCTGTGGATATGCGTGTGATGTACGTGTGATATCCGGAGTCAAAGGGTATGCGGGAGGCTGTATTAACGTACTGGAAGGATTTACAGGAAATTACCCAGGAAAGATCACAGTTTTGATAACTGTTGATGTTGCCGGGCGATAATGAGTGTCGCCAGGCGATAGCTCCTTGTGAGCTAATGTTATGAGGTCTGTCTTTAAGATACCCGAGGGCCATTGTATGTAAAGATGTGTGCTTAAGTTGCCCGGCTTGTGGTGGGTGCCAGCCCGAAATGGACATAGCCATGTGGCTTGTGATGAGTTGAGCCGTGAAGGCCAACTACTATGCCATCAAGTTAAGTACCTCTGAACGTGTGGGTCGTCAAGTTAAGTATCTCTGAATGGGCAGTTGGTCGTCAAGTTAAGTACCTCTGAATGACAAGGTTACTGTTAAGTCATGGACCTTTGAACGGTGGTGTTACACGGGGGAGTCCGGTACACCGAAAATGTGCCTTGAGTGTACGGGGTGTGTGGCTGTTGGGCCAACGTCTATGATGAATGGTGCTTAAGTGCACCATGATATTGCCAATACATATATGTGTTATGCCTTGTTTGCAGGGATGGAGAAAGTCTACCCCAGTAAGGGGTGAGATCGTTATAAATGGGTCAGAAAAATGCTGACCGTTGCTTTGTTTACCACGTTTTGGTGGGCCCTTATGTGCAGGTGCTTGAGATCCAAGTGGAAAGTAGCGGGCTGAAGCCCAAGAGCTGCTGTTGGCTGGCCCTCGAAGGCCCAAAAGCGAATATTTTTCATGTGTGGCCGGCCTGTGTGTCGAAGTATGAAACCACTTGGTGTATATGAAACAGTTGTAATAAGGCTACGACCGAACCTTGTGTTATGTATTTATATCATTCCTTTTATGTAATGGACATTCTTGTTTGGTATGGGTTCATAATCTAAAATGCTTTTGTTAAAATGCTCTGAGTTAGGATGCGTTCAAAAGTGAACTTGGATTTGTAAACAACTTGTAATCTCCTTACCTGTCCATAGTATATGACATCGTGATGTAACACCCCTATCCGTCATATAGAATATATCAGTAGGTCTGGTCGGGGCCCGACATCATATACCACGGACAGACCGACGAGTTACTAGATGAAACCATTCAACCAAACACATGTCCTACACAGAGCATCTAGCGGAAGCAATTTATTAATTTGCAAAAGCAAGAACCCAGCCATACGCACGAATGTCCACTATCAAAACCAACATGAATGAAATACAAAGTACCAAAAACTACTAGCCTTATGACCTTACAATAGTTCACCAATATTTAAACAGTGTCTTACAAACTTCGGCTCGCAGGCCGGCCACACATGATTTAAACAAGTAAACAAACAAGGCCTTCGAGGGCCGGCTCAGCAACTTGGGCTTTGGCCCGCTATTTGCCACTCGGCTCCGCAGCACCTACAAGCACAATTCACCGCAACGGTGGCAAACAAGAATAACGGTCAGCTAAAGCTGACCAAATTATAATGATTCTGCCCCCATACTCGGGGTGGCAAAGCTCCTTCCCTGCAATGCATTAGTAAAAACAAACAGGATTGCGAAAGTACAATTTAAGCACACTTCACAACAGGCATAGGCACACACGACCGCACATCCCGTGCTCTCAGGGAACTTATACGGTGAACTCGGTCCACCACCGCCCCCAGGACGGCAATATCGTGAGCATTTAAGTCTTCGCGGCTTAAGCAGAAGACCCTCCCTCTATGCCATTGGTAGACCTCTAAAACCGAACCATATAGAGCAGGTACGGTTTCACTCAACTCGCTGCTCACATCGCCACGACAATAAAAATCATCGGCGCGAGTTAAGCTTCCCCGTAACCCGTAAACGAATAAACAAAAGTACATAACCCGGTTATGTACAAAGATGGCTCCCGAGCCACCAATGATGGCAGAACCACGCTTCTGCCTAGATTTTCGGGTGCACCTTAGGGTTAATCCCCAAGGAACCCTGCTGCAATCTACCACGTAGAAACCCGAAAATAACAAAAAGGCATGGAGTCTTCTTCGGCTAACAATGCATAGTAAAACATCACCGATCAAGACCAACTTGTCCGTATAGGCTTCACACACCATGCCTATGTAAGTTTCTCGATATCAGACTCTACATGCAAATAAGGGGGACTTTACATATCTACCTCGAGGAACACCGCAAACTCGTCGCACACTCGTGGGAGAGGATTTTCCTATGCAAAAGAAGAAGAGCTATGCAGAAATTACTAAAGATAAAATCATCTTGGTTGTAATGGATAAGAGGGCACGAAACATTATAGTTAGTGTCATAGATAACTCTACTTTTCAAAACTTAGTGCACTTCAAAACCTCAAAGGAAATGTGGGACGCTTTGGTGATATATGTAACACACCCCATCCGTTACAAGTAATATAACAGAAGGTCCGGCCGGGGCCCCACGTCATATTAAGCGAACAGACGGAACAGTTACTAGATTTGAAATACCATAATCCGATACATTTATTTAAAACCGTATCCTAACTCAGAATCATTCTAGCGGAAGTATAAAAAGGAGGTAAAGGAAAAACCGCGCACAACGGCGAATGTCCACTAAGCAACAAAAGGAATGAAGATACAAACAACATGTTCACAAAACGGCCTTAAGGCCTTACATGAAAGTGTTCAACTAAAAATAAAGATAGCTTGCATACATCGGCACGCAGGCCGACAATACATGAAACTAGCTAACAAAAAGGGGCTGGGCCTTCGAGGGCCAGATCAGCAAAAAGGGTTTCGGCCCGCTATTTCCCGCTCGGCTCCGCAGCACCTGCAAGCAAACATTCCACCGAGCGGTGGCAAACAAAGTAACGGTCAGCAAAGGCTGACCAAATTATAACGACCCCACCCCTTTCTCGGGGTGGCGGTGCCTCTTCCCTGCAAGTGGATTAGCATAATCACATAAAGCTAAAAAGTTCATTTAAAGTATCAAAACACCACAAATGTTGGCTCAACCGGCCCAACACCTCGTGCACTCAGGGCACCTTATCGGTGTACCGGATATCCCCGGTCCCACCACCATTCTCAGTCCTGGACTGGATGGCTACATAATGAGCATTCGCTAGTCGTGACTCAAAGGTCTCGACTCTCCCCTATGCCTGTAGCAACCCACCAATTACCTTAGGTGGTTGAACTACACCACATAGTGCAGGTACAGTTCGGTCGAGCCCGCTGCTCAAATCGTCGTACCCAACACGCACGACGCGGGTCGACTTCCCCTTGCCTGTTATCGCGTACATAACCGATTGTTATGTAACAAGGGTGGCACTCGCGGCCACCTAAGTTGGGCCCTCAAGGAGCACAACTCCACACACTAGCCATACGGTCTTCGATAGACGGGCTTCGCACAAATACGACAAAAACCTCTCGAGGGTTGATGTTGACGAACCAACGGCCTAGTGCAAGCATAAAACAACCACAGAGTCTTCTCCGGGCAATCATAAACATCACCAATCCAGACGCATCCAGATGGGCTTCACACAGCATGCCTAAACCGTACTCGCGCTTCCGGTACTAATGCGATTAAACTAGAGGGGATGTCAACATCGACCCGTCGGAGAGCACCTTTCCCCCACGCGATGGTGGGGAGACACTTCCATGCAATTATGCTAAATAAGGGCTTCACCTGCCCAAGAAGAAAAGTCGTTACCCTTGACGTGCGTTTCTGAGGCATGACTTGGTCACGAATAACTCTTGTAGCGGCTTCCACGCACGTATCCGGCTTGCTCACGCCGAAGAAATCTCCAAAACAAATACTCCCGGTGCGGCTTCGTCTTTCCAAAGCACACTCTAACCCTAACCCTAACCCTTGGTCGGCCAAGAGGAGGAGGGTGTAGGTTGGCTTCAACCCTAGCCGGCAGCGGCCGGGGCAAGGAAGAGGGAAGAAGAAGCTCGGGCTATCTCCTCACAGCCGGCGGCCAAGAGAAGGGGGAGGAGGAGATCGGGGAAAAATCACAGGAGGCGGCTCGTTCTCGCCGATCGGGAAAAGGGCAAGAGAGAGAGATCAGGAGAGGGAGGCGAGGGAGATGGAGCTCCGGCCACTCTTGCCTCACCGGCGACGGGAGAGGTGGAGGGAGGCGGGGCTCCGGCTTCTTCGTTCCGTCGAGAGAGAAAGAACGAGAGAGAGAGAGGGAGACGATCGGGAGTTGGAGTGCGGCTGGGTAGGTTTAGGTTTAGATTGAGTTTGTATTTATATAACTCCCACCTACAACCGGCTATTGGCAGCCCTCACACTAACCGCACACCAAACTCATTCAAACTCGCGCGCCAAAAATACGGGGCGTTACAATTCTCTCCTCCTAAAAAGAAATTTCGTCCCGAAATTCAAAATACGAATAACGAAATGAAATTCGCCATACCTGAGTTAAACAGATCGGGGTACTCCTCGCGCATGACCTCTTCAGGCTCCCAAGAGAGCTCTTCGCGGCCACAATTGTCCCAACGGACACGCACCATCTTGATTGTCTTTCTCCACAACTGTCGGATGTCGCTATCGATAATACAAATCGGCTTCACCTTAGTAGATAGGCCGCTATCCACCGGCACCACATCGGCTTCCAACACAGAATCGGGTTCCCGCACCGCCTTCCTCAGCGCTGAAATATGGAAGACGTCATGCAACCCACTCAGCTCCGTCGACAAAGCAAGTCGGTAAGCTGCCTCGCCGATGCGTTCGGTGATCTCGAATGGCCCTAAATACCTTGGACTCAGCTTCTTCAAGCGACGAACCCTTGACACTCCTTTGAAAGGCTTTATCTTCAGGTACACCCAATCTCCAACCGCGAACTCCACGTTCCGGTGCTTTGCGTTATAATACTTTGCTTGACGATCTTGGGCGGTCAACAACCGCTCTCGAATGATCCGTATAGAATCATTTGCATTGTCAACGTCTTTGCGTTTCAACAGCTTTGTATCACCTGTCTCTGCCCATGCCAACGGAGTGCGGCACTTCCTGCCGTATAACGCTTCATACGGGGCCATCTGGATACTTGCCTGATAACTGTTGTTATAGGCGAACTCAACCATGTGCAGGTGATTCTCCCAATGCTGTCCGAAATCCAAAACACACATGCGCAACATATCTTCCATCGTACGATTTGTCCTCTCAGTTTGCCCATCAGTCTGCGGATGGAAGGCTGTGCTAAACTTGAGCTTTGTGCCCAACGATCGATGAACGTGCCTCCAATCACCGGACGTAAACCGTCCATCACGGTCACTAACTATGCTGCGAGGGACTCCATGCAACCGAACGATGTTCTCCACATACAACTTTGCTAGCTTCTCCACTGGATCGCTCTTTCGATTTGGAATGAAATGCGCAACCTTGGTCAACCGATCAACAATCACCCAAACGGAATCATTTTTCTGCAACGACTTCGGCAAGCCGTGCACAAAATCCATGGAAATGTCATCAAATTTCCACTCCGGGATTGGCAACGATTTCAAGAAGCCTCCAGGTCGTTGGCATTCGGCCTTCACTAGCGCGCACGTTTGACATTTTGCCACGTAGAGAGCTATGTCCTTCTTCATGCCTGGCCACCAAAACAATATCTTCATATCCTTGTACATCTTTGTGCTCCCAGGGTGAACTGAGTACTTGGTATTGTGAGCCTCGTACATCAATTCTTCCCGTAGAGTGTCAGACTTTGGGATGCACAAGCGATCACCTTTCCGCAGAAGACCGTCTTCAACCAAGAACTGGGAATTTGACCCTTCCGATGCATAACGCTTCATGCTCTCATCCAGCTCCAACGCTCTCCGAACTCTGTCTGCAAGGTCGCATTGCACCTCCGTCCAGTTCAAGCATGCGTTTGCACTAGTACTCCTGTCGACACAGGTAATACCCAAGTCTTCCAACTCCTGGATTAAACGTTCATCATGCCTGCTCAACCAGTTTGCTCGCGCTGGAGTTCTGCGACTTAAAGCATCAGCGACCACATTCCCCTTCCCGGGTGTATAATGAATCTCGAATGTGTAATCTCCGAGGAATTCCATCCATCTTCTTTGCCACATGTTCAACTCCTTCTGGTTCAACAGGTACTTAAGGCTTTTATGGTCCGTAAAGATGTCAACCTTCACGCCATATAGATAATGCCGCCACAGCTTCAGGGCGAATATCACCGCCGCTAACTCCAAGTCGTGGACGGGATAGTTTCTCTCATGCACCTTCAGCTGGCGCGAGCCGTAAGCTATAACTTGTCCAAACTGTAGGAGAACGCAGCCTAAGCCGCTCCCTGAGACATCGCTATAGATTTCATAGCCGTCCGTACCACATGGCGAACTCAAAATAGGCGCCGTGGTCAGACGACCCTTCAATTCCTCAAAAGCTCGTACGCACTCTTGTGACCACACAAACTTCTTATCCTTTCTCGTCAAGGTAGTGAGAGGTAAAGCAATCCGTGAGAAGTTCTCCACGAACCTCTTGTAGTAGCCGGCAAGTCCCAGGAAACTCCGGACTTCCGCCACTGTAGTCAGTACGGACCACTCCTGTATAGCTGCTATCTTTGTTGGATCCACAGCGATACCTTCTCCACTAATGACATGACCGAGAAATGCTACAGACGATAGCCAAAACTCGCACTTAGAAAACTTGGCATAAAGTCGACTTCTCCTCAGGGTGTGCAAAACCAATCTCAGATGGTTCGCATGATCCTCCTCCGACTGTGAATATACCAAAATGTCGTCTATGAAGACAATCACAAATCGGTCCAGATATTCTCGAAAGGTCCTATTCATCAAATCCATGAATACTGACGGTGCGTTTGTCAGCTCGAACGGCATCACTGTGAACTCGTACTGGCCATAGCGTGTGCCAAATGCCGTCTTGGGAATATCACTTTCCCTTATACGCAACTGATAATAACCAGACTTCAGATCCAGCTTCGAGTAGACAGTTGATCCAGCCAACTGATCAAATAGATCATCGATTCTCGGAATCGGATATTTATTCTTCTCTGTCAGCTTGTTCAGTTCTCGGTAATCTATGCATAGACGCAGACTTCCGTCCTTCTTTTTCACGAAAAGGACCGGCGCACTCCAAGGTGAACCACTTGGACGTATATACCCCTGCTCTAGCAATTCCTGCAGCTGAACCTTTAGCTCTGCCATTTCCTTTGGCGCCACTCTATACGGTGCACGGGCCACAGGTTTCGCACCTGGCACCAGATCAATAGGGAAATCAATCTCTCGCTGGGGTGGAATCCCAGGGAGATCTTTAGGAAACACATCCGCGAATTCTGACACAATGGGAATGTCGTGCAAACGGGACTTCGGCTCTACAGCCTCCAATAATGTGAAGAACAACTCTGCGCCCTTCTGAACTGCTTTTACCACTTGGAGAGCAGACATCAGCGTCTTGCTCGATCCTCGCATACCAGCAAATTTGGTCTCGCATTCAGTACCTTGTCCCAAAGTGATTTCCTTCGAGTTGCAGTCAATACATGCATGCTGCTCTGAAAGCCATTCCATGCCAAAGATCATGTCAAACTCGGATATCGGAAGTAGAGTTGCTTCCAACTTAAAATCACGACTACCAATCCGCACTTGGACACAGCAAGACCTATCCTCACGCAGTAAGCATCCGTTAGGTAGCAAAACATCCAGTCTATTACTTGATAACACGGAAGGCACTCCGATGCGCAATATGAAGTCCTTGGATAAAAATGAATGAGAAGCGCCTGTATCGAACAGTGCTCTCGCCGGATAGTCCCAAATTAGGACGAAACCTAACTCAAACATGTTAAGCATGACACAAAGTAGCAAGTATATAAAGAAGTAGAAACTATATACTACGACATACCTGTCACCACGTCGTTTTGCTTTATGGCCTCCTGTTGGCCAAGGTTGTAAACTCGAGGCTGAGCGGGAGTATAGTGAGAAGCTGTTGACTCCACCGCTTTCCCCTTCTCGGCATAAGATGCCCCTGCCTTCTTCTCAGTCTTCGGAGGGCCGCTGCGGCACTCCCGGGCATAATGCCCCACCTTGCCGCAAGTGTAACAAGTAACCGAGCCTCTACTCGGAGTAGCTCCAGAAGTAACAGTAGAAGGGGCTGGTCCAGACGACCTACCCTTCTTGTTCCACCTGTTGCGGAACCCAGACTTCGAAGAGGTATTTGCCTTGAACTCTGGCTTCTTCACAGCCAGATCTTTCTTACTCTGCACTCTCCTCATATCTACATCCAACGATCTGGCAGAGTTCACCAAAACCTGAAAGCCCTGCATCATCGGGCCTGAGAGAAGTAGCCTCAGGTCATCCCGCAGTCCTTCATAAAACCTGTTGGTCTTTCGCTCCTCGTCCGCAAACGTGAAGCTGGCATACCGACCCAACCTCGTGAACTCGTGCAAGTACTCATCAACTGAACCTTCTCCCTGAGTTAGACGTTGAAACTGATTCTCCAACGCAATCCTCTGCGTGGAGGGGAGGTACCTGGCCAGAAATAGTCTCGAGAACTCCTCCATCGAAACCTCAGATAGCTGCCTGTCAGCAAGCTGGTGTAACTCTACCTCGTCCCACCAAAGCCTTGCCTCTCCATCCAGTAGGAAAGTGGCTATGGTCACCTTCTGAGCTTCATCAGTCTCTGTCGCTGTCAGGGTCCTCTTGATACGGGAGAGCCAATCTTCGACCTGAGTCGGTGATTCCACTCCCGAAAATGTAGGAGGATGGAAGTTCATGACATGCTGCATCTGTCTGTCATTTGCTCGCTTTGCCACTAAGGGCTCAACAGGCACTTGCCTCGCCGCCACTGGCTTGGCTACAACAGTCTGCTGCGGGGCCACCACAGGGTGTACCTGCTCTCTGGGCTGCGCATTGATCATCGCAAACACCGCTTCCGCAACTAATCGGATAGTCTCGGAAGAAGGAGGAGGTGTAGGCGCATCCCTCGGTGCATTACTCTCTGCAGTGTGCTGATTCCGGGACTCCGCAGCACCACTTCTGGTTACCTATAGTTGCATCGCACACTATAGTGACTAAAAGACATAGCAAACATAAAACAAAGGAACGCTCAGGTTCCACAAACAATGTTTTTCAATGTGTTTCATGCATGTTTTTCATTCCTAAGTGGACATTCACGGGTCTTTTCATGTTAAAATGGCAACGCACATAAGTGCTCACCACCCCTTAAAAGGAATTCGACCACGAATTTGAATAAGGAAGATCGACACCGGCTTTGATACCAAATTGTAACACATCCCATCCGTTACAAGTAATATAACAGAAGGTCCGGCCGGGGCCCCACGTCATATTAAGCGAACAGACGGAACGGTTACTAGATTTGAAATACCATAATCCGATACATTTATTTAAAATCGTATCCTAACTCAGAATCATTCTAGCGGAAGTATAAAAAGGAGGTAAAGGAAAAACCGCGCCCAACGGCGAATGTCCACTAAGCAACAAAAGGAATGAAGATACAAACAACATGTCCACAAAACGGCCTTAAGGCCTTACATGAAAGTGTTCAACTAAAAATAAAGATAGCTTGCATACATCGGCACGCAGGCCGGCAATACATGAAACTAGCTAACAAGAAGGGGCTGGGCCTTCGAGGGCCAGATCAGCAAAAAGGGCTTCGGCCCGCTATTTCCCGCTCGGCTCCGCAGCACCTGCAAGCAAACATTCCACCGAGCGGTGGCAAACAAAGTAACGGTCAGCAAAGGCTGACCAAATTATAACGACCCCACCCCTTTCTCGGGGTGGCGGTGCCTCTTCCCTGCAAGCGGATTAGCATAATCACATAAAGCTAAAAAGTGCATTTAAAGCATCAAAACACCACAAACGTTGGCTCAACCGGCCCAACGCCTCGTGCACTCATGGCACCTTATCGGTGTACCGGATATCCCCGGTCCCACCACCATTCTCAGTCCTGGACTGGATGGCTACATAATGAGCATTCGCTAGTCGTGACTCAAAGGTCTCGACTCTCCCCTATGCCTGTAGCAACCCACCAATTACCTTAGGTGGTTGAACTACACCACATAGTGTAGGTACAGTTCGGTCGAGCCCGCTGCTCAAATCGTCGTACCCAACACGCACGACGCGGGTCGACTTCCCCTTGCCTGTTATCGCATACATAACCGATTGTTATGTAACAAGGGTGGCACTCGCGGCCACCTAAGTTGGGCCCTCAAGGAGCACAACTCCACACACTAGCCATACGGTCTCCGAGAGACGGGCTTCGCACAAATACGACAAAAACCTCTCGAGGGTTGATGTCGACGAACCAACGGCCTAGTGCAAGCATAAAACAACCACAGAGTCTTCTCCGGGCAATCATAAACATCACCAATCCAGACGCATCCGGATGGGCTTCACACAGCATGCCTAAACCGTACTCGCGCTTCCGGTACTAATGCGATTAAACTAGCGGGGATGTCAACATCGACCCGTCGGAGAGCACCTTTCCCCCACGCGATGGTGGGGAGACACTTCCATGCAATTATGCTAAATAAGGGCTTCACCTGCCCAAGAAGAAAAGTCGTTACCCTTGACGTGCGTTTCTGAGGCATGACTTGGTCACGAACAACTCTTGTAGCGGCTTCCACGCACGTATCCGGCTTGCTCACGCCGAAGAAATCTCCAAAACAAATACTCCCGGTGCGGCTTCGTCTTTCCAAAGCACACTCTAACCCTAACCCTAACCCTTGGTCGGCCAAGAGGAGGAGGGTGTAGGTTGGCTTCAACCCTAGCCGGCAGCGGCCGGGGCAAGGAAGAGGGAAGAAGAAGCTCGGGCTATCTCCTCACAGCCGGCGGCCAAGAGAAGGGGGAGGAGGAGATCGGGGAAAAATCGCAGGAGGCGGCTCGTTCTCGCCAATCGGGAAAAGGGCGAGAGAGAGAGATCAGGAGAGGGAGGCGAGGGAGATGGAGCTCCGGCCACTCTTGCCTCGCCGGCGACGGGAGAGGTGGAGGGAGGCGGGGCTCCGGCTTCTTCGTTCTGTCGAGAGAGAAAGAACGAGAGAGAGAGAGGGAGACGATCGGAAGTTGGAGTGCGGATGGGTAGGTTTAGGTTTAGATTGAGTTTGTATTTATATAACTCCCACCTACAACCGGCTATTGGCAGCCCTCACACTAAACGCACACCAAACTCGTTCAAACTCGCGCGCCAAAAATACGGGGCGTTACAATATATATGGAGGGTATTGAGGAAGTTAGAGATGATAGGAAGTCTATGCTCAATCAAAAGTATGAGACTTTCAGGTAGATCAAGGAGGAGACCATAGCTAGCTGCTATGAAAGGTTTTTCAGAACTGTAGATGAGCTAAGGACCTATGTTCGGGTCTTTAGTAACTATAAGTTAAATGATAAGTTTCTTAAGTATTTTACTAGAGACTGAGACACTAAGATATGTGTCATTAGAGAAGTGACAAAGCTGGCAGATACTCTACCACCCGCACTTTTTGAAAAGCTACTGTCATATGAAATGCAGCTGACTGCAAGGAAGGAGGAAGAGAAGACTAGCAAAGCTCAGGCCAAAGAATCAACTGTGTCATTCAAGGCAAATAGTTCCAAGAGGAGCAAAGAGAAGAATCTTTCTCTCCTAAGAAGGCCAGCTAAGTTTGATGATTAAGATTAAGATACATCAGAATGCAATGTCTGATGAGGAATTTGTTGCTTTCTCAAGGCAGTTCATGAAGCTGATGAAGAAGAAAGGATGGAGGAGCAGTCCTTCTTCTTCCTTTCAACACAAGGAGGACTACTACAAAACCAAGAAGAAACCTTCCAAGGAAGGTAGGTATGACTCAAAACACAGTAAACAGATTTCTAATAAAGTTATCTATTTTTGCTGCAGCAAGACAGGACATGTTGTGGTTGTATGTCTTGTGAAAAAGAAGAAGGCTGATGAGAAAAATCACCACCATAAGAAGGGCAAGAAGGAGAAATCCTTCATTACTAAAAAGGAAAAAAGTTGGACTGACTCATCCTCCTCAGAGTCAGATGATGAAGATGAAGCCTACATTTGGCTGGGTGCTAGATTAGATGAGGAATCTTGTCAGGATCAGTCTGGACCATTTAAGGTACACTCTTCATTCAGCTCTTCATCTAAGTCAAGTTATAAGACTGGTCCAGGTTCAGGAGCATTTTCATCTAAGGATGAAGGTGATTCTGAATCTGAGGATGACATCAATAAAGTGATTGATAAATATGATGAACTTCTAAATGCATTCAAAAGGAGTAAGCAGCTGTTTAAAAAGCAAGCTCAAGAGATTGCATCTCTACAGCTTGCTGCTTCCCAACACTCTGAGACAGCTATCATGCTGGAATAGAAAATTAGGGAAGTCAGTCAGTTGTAGACTATTATTATTATACAGATAGACATCATAAAGCATAAGAATATCCTTATTAAGGATCTATAAGAAAAGCTTCAAAGGAAGAAGAGAATTGTGATAAGTTTTTCTAAGCTCAATTCAGTGTTGCTCATTATTGACTCCTTCACTTCTCAGAGAAACAAGAGAGGAGTTGGATTCAAGGGAAACACTAGAGCTCCCCCTTTCAAAGGAAAGGAAAAAAGCTCCATCTAAGCCACCCATTGCCTTTAAAAGGGTAATACTCCCTACTAATAGGTATGACCAGGACTTCATGTATAGTCACTGGAAGAATGAGAATTCTTCTTGGAAGGATACTAATGTATCTTCTAATGTAAGGAGAAAAGGAATGGGGATGAGTGCCTTCAAGGCTGCTCATGAAGAAATACAAATGGTCCATCCTAGACCATTAGTCTTTGGCGTTCCAACTCCAACTCTTAAGAATGGAGCAGTGGCCAAAATTCAGATTTAACCAGAAAAGACTCAGACTAAAGGTCAGTCTTATATCAAGCCTAATTTGGGTGTTTCTGATGCTATCCGGAGCATGATTTCTGCAAAGAAAACTGCTGCTGATGGCACTCAGAAAAGCTAAATAAAGCTGTTGAAAGACTTTCCTTCATCTAGATAATTATTCAAAGAAATCTGAAGAAGATCACTACTGTTCCTTCTTGAAAGGTTGTTACTGTTGACACAGTTACTAGACCAGCTCAGAAAAGAAGGTATAACTTTCATGAGTGCTGGTGTTGTGGCAAGATAAGGCATTTTGCCATTGATTGTTGGCATAATTCTAGTGTGCCCAGAGCTAAAGTAAGTCTACCAGTCAAAAAAATTGCTGGTAGACATGTTCATTTTGAGACTAACATGTACCTAGGACCAAATAAATATTATTTTCCTAAGGTAAAATAAATATGTTTAGCAGGTTAGTCCAAGTTTTCATACCCCTATATGGTACTTGGATAGTAGTTATTCCAGGCACATGAATGGAACAAAGAGCAATTTGAGGGAGTTCGTTCTAGTGAAGGATGGACCAAATGTGATCTTTGGTGGATCAGACAAAGGGATTGCCGGAGGTTATGGTAAGATCTCAAATGACTTAGTCACTTTCATAAAACACTACTAGAAAATTGGCTTTTAGCCACGGTTTTTTTTGCCACGGGGAAAAACCGTGGCTAATACTGAAGTATTAGCCACGGTTTCTATTCCGTGGCTAATAAGCTAGTATTAGCCATAGATGACTAATCCGTGGCAAATAACCCGACTTTTTGCAACGGTTTGCCTGTTTCGTGACTAATAATCTAGTATTAGCCACGGAATCCTAATCCGTGGCAAAAAGTCTGTTTTTTTAGTCTCACACCGCCAATAAAAAGCTCGATTTGGGGTTTATATATGCCATTCAAAATTATTGTTTGAAATGAAATCGGCGTGGCGGCGGCGGCGGCCGGGCGGCAGCGATGGTTGTCGGGCGGCGGCCGGGCGGCGGAGGGTGGCCGAATATTTTTTATGTTTGGTTTATTACAGGTCCTTTAGCAACGACAATTGAACTGTGGTAAATGAGGAACTTTTAGCCACGACAAATTAAGTGTGGCTAATAACTTATTAGCCACGGATTTGGCGTGGCTAATAGTATTAGCCACGCTCGTATTGCTCATACCCATTTGCCGTGGGTAGGTCGTGGCTAATAGTTATTAGCCACGGTTTTGGACTTTTAGCCACGGAAATCTATCGTGGCTAAAAGTCTGTTTTTAGTAGTGAAAGTGGCTTATGTGGATGGGTTGCAACACAACCTTATATGCATAAGCCAACTCTTTGATTTTAGCTATGACATTTCTTTCTACAAGGATGAGTGTCACATAAAGAAGTCAAGTAACCTAGAGGTCATCTTGACAGGCACTATGAGTGAGAATGTGTATTGTTTAAATTTTCTTTGTCTAAATTCAGAATCTATCATTTGCCTAGTTGCAAATGAGAAGGCCTCACACTATGTCAAATGGCACAAGAGGCTAGCTTATTTGAACTATAAGACCATAGGTCAGCTCTTCAGTAAAGAGCTAGTTAGGAATGGTCCTAACATAAAATGCACTAAGGAGAGCATTTGCACTATATGCCAAAAAGTCAAGCAGACCAAATCTTCTTTCAAAAGCATTGAAACCAAAGACTCTATGAGGTGTTTATACCTCCTGCATATGGACTTTTTTGGTCATATATCAGTTCATAGTCTAGGTAGAAAAGTCTACACCTTTGTGGTTGTTGATGACTTTTCCAGATTTACTTGGGTTTTCTTTTTAAGAAAAAAGTTTGAAACTTCTGATGTCTTCACGACATTTGTCAAACAAATACAGAATGAATTGAACAGTTTTGTTGTCAGAATCAGAAGTGATCTTGGAACTGAGTTTCAATTTGAATGCATGACAAAGTTTTGTGAAGAACTTGAGATTCATCAAGAATTTTCCTCTCTAAGAACACCCCAGCAAAATGAGATTGTTGAGAGGAAGAATAGGACTCTCATAGAAGCTGCAAGGACATTACTGAATGACACAACTCTTCCAGAATATTTTAGGGCTGAGTAAGAAAACACTGCTTGTCATGTCCTTAATAGGCTTCTATCGCTAAGTGGCACTAGAGGACTCCCTATGAGATCTTGAAGGGCAGAAAACAAAACCTTGCATATCTCAAAATCTTTGGGAGCAAGTGTTATGTACTCAATAATGGGAAATCATATATAACTAAGTTTGCTGTCAAATCCTATAACGGGATCTTTATTGGGTATAACAATCATAATAAGACTTATTTGATCTACAATTTGATAAGTCAAGTTGTAGAAGAGTCAGTAAATGTAGTGTTTGATGAGTCAAATATGATTAACAATGAGTTGTCAAGCTCCTTTTCTAGTCCTACAGGCACAAAAGTGATGATGGATAAGCTGACTATTAAGGAAGCTGATATATATAGTTCAAGACAAAGATGAAAGTGTGTGCATTCTAGAAGAAGCACAGACACACAAGAAGTGGATGATGTTCAACAAGATGGATACCTTGAAGCACAAAATGTTAAAGGAAGATTGCATCCAGCTGTCAGAAATTTGAAGAATCATCCAGGACACCAGATCATTGTTGATGTAAGTCAAGGTGTAGTGACAAGAAGCAGATGTATCAATACAGTAATGTACTCTAGTTTCCTATCACAAGTGGAGCCCAAGAAATTTGAAGAGGCAAATATGGACCAGTTCTAGATTGTAGTTATGTAGTAGGAACTGAACCAGTTTAAGAGGTGTAAGGTTTGAATGCTGGTTCCCAGACCACAAGGACATAATATCATTGGAATCAAGTGGATTTATAGGAACAAACTTGATGAAAATGACATTATAACCAAGAACAAAGCTAGGCTGGTAGCTCAAGGGTATAAACAAGAAGAAGGTATTGAATTTGATCAAACCTTTTCCCCTGTAGCAAGATTAGAAGCCACCAGACTATTCCTTGTATATGCTATATACCAAGGATTCAGAGTCTACCAGATGGATGTGAAGTCAGCCTTCCTGAATGGGGACTTGAAGAAAGAGGTCTATGTTGAACAACCCCAGGTTTTATTGTACCTAACAATTCTAATTATATTTATAGACTTAGAAAAGCTCTATATGGGTTAAAGTAAGCCCCTACAGCATGGTATGAGACCCTTTCTAGCTTCCTCATTAAGAATAAATTCTCAAGGAGAAAGACATACTAGACCCTATTTATAAGGGAATCAAAGGGAAATATCATCCTAGTCCAGATATATGTTGATGACATTATCTTTGGATCTACTGATGACAACCTTTGTAGAAAATTTAACAAACTTATGCAAGGGAAGTTTGAGATAAGCAGTATGAGTGAACTTAAGTTCTTCTTGGGTCTCCAAGTAAAACAGACTAGCAATGGATTATTCATATCCCAGTCTAAGTTTATTAGGGAGTTGATTACAAAACTGGGATAAAGAATGCCTCTACTATGAAAACTCTCATGGGGTCAACTATGTCTTTAGACAAAGATGAGGCAGGAAAACCTGTTGATCAAACTTTATATAGAGGGATAATTGGTTCCCTTCTATACCTAACTGTTAGTAGGTCAGATATTATGTATGTTATATGTATTTGTGCTAGGTATCAGGTCTGCCCTAAAGAATCTCATTACTTTGCTACTAAGAGAATTTTGAGATATCTGAAGGGAACACCAGATCTTGGCCTTTGGTACCCTAAGAATGGGGATTTTGAACTAATATGTTTTTTAGATGCAGACTTTGCAGGCTGCAGAGAGGACAGGAAAAGCATATCAAGCTCCTATCAGTTTCTGAGAAAAAGGCTAGTGTTGTGGAGCTGCAAGAAATAAATAAGTGTTTCTATTTCTACTGCAGAATCAGAATATATAGCTGCAGGGAGCTGTTGTGCATAGTTGTTGTGGATCCAACATCATCTTCAGGATTATAACATTCAGTTACGTACGTAGAAGCTCTTTATTCTGTGATTCTACTATTACAATATCTATAGTTAGGAATCCTGTCTCACATAGCATGACTAAGCACATAAAGATTAGATATCACTTTATAAGAGAGCATGCAAAATGTGAGGATATTAGTTTTGAGTTTGTCCTAACAGGCAAGCAAGTGGCTGATATCTTCACCAAGCCACTAGATGAAGCAAATTTCAACACCTTCAAGTTTGAGTTGGGTATGTTGAACTTGGTGTAGCTTCAATTGCTCTTCATGTTATTTTGTTGCAGGAACTACTTCATCTTGCAGGTTGTGAAGAACAGAAAATGGTATCAAGGCTGGAATTTCCAAAATCTTGGTAGAAGATGCTTTTATTGAGGGGGAGCAAGTCCACCACCAGTTGATTATCTGTAATCAGAAAAGGGAAAAGATAATCACAGATAGCCAGCTTCTCCCTTTTTCTGAAAAAGTCAAAAAGGGGAAGAAGGTGACTAAGGTGCATAGGTGTCAATGCGGCAAAATAAGGGGAGCATCTTGTGTTCTCATACAAGGGGAAATGTGAACCTTGCAGCAAAATAGGGGGAGTAGGTGATGATCACCATACTAGCAGAAAAATGGGAAATGTGGTAACCCTTAACTCTCTTGTGTTAATATGTTATTGTATGTTGTTGTTGCATATGTTGGTTTATATCATTGACAAAGAATTTTCAAGTGGTGTTTTGACTTCTTCAAATAGAGGGAGATTGTTGGGTCCATTGATCTCAATGTTCCAGATTTGGGGAGATTGTTGGGTCCATTGATCTCGATATTCAAGTTTTGTAAGAAGTCAAATAAGTCAATGGTATACACATAGTTTTATTTGATGTATGTTTAAGTTAATGCATGCAGGTTGGTCTATGTCATATTGATTGGGTAGGTGGTCCAAGTGATATTGACAGGTAGATACAAAAACTGACTGGAGAGACAAAAAAATAACTAAGTACATAGGCGTCGAGTGAAGTCAGTTCACTCAACGCCATATAGCTAATAACACATAGTGAAGTCAGTACAGTCAAAGCCCAGCAAGTTGTAGCGTATAAAAAATGACTAAGTCCACAGGCATCGAGTGAAGCCAGTTCACTCAACGCCATACAGCTAACAACGCTGAGTGTACAACCCCATATTCGATGAGTAGACCCCGTTAGATAGGCGAGTGGAGCAGTTTGGAATGCACTCGCCCAATGACTAAAGAGGTGCATTCACGCAGCACAGGGAGGAGCGATTTGGCCCTTCAGGTGAGGACAATCTTCATCCAAGCACTCACCTAAATATCTCGCGCCCTTGCGCAAATGCAAGACAAGTTCTCGCCAGGACAGGCAAGTGACCACCCAGCTAGGCACTCTCCCTTCAGGGATCTTCAAGGGGGGGGGGGGGGGGCGATTGTGTTGTGCTCCTGATATTCGCCCCTTCTACCGAGTGGGGCCCTCATAGATCATTCACCTAGCAGGGTCCAGAGGAAAATTTACCTAAATGCCCTCTGAGGTCTGCATTTAACCCCTCAGAACAGTGGAGTTACGTTGTTGGCAGGCCAATTTGGACTGCGTATAGCCATTTGGAACAACGAAGATTGGCTATTTGCAGACCGTTTTTCAGAAATCTATAAATAGACCCAAGGGGGTACCTCAAAAGGCATGCTTACTTGTGCCCCGGTCTTCTTGCGATTTTTGAGGTATCCTTAGCTCGGTATTTGGCTAGGGAGGGGAAGCGCTCTAAGATCTTCCGGGTGTGTGGTGGAACCTCCACGCCGAGCCCTTGGGTCTATTCCCTGTTCTTTTTCCTTAGTTGTCTGACTCGCGAGAGAGAAGTAAGTGTGCGATCACCCCTTTTCCAAGGGCGAACTCCACAGAGATCGAGTTTTCGATTTCAACATTTTTGGTGCAGTGAGCGTGGAGCATGGTCAATACCGAAAATCTTCAACAAGCTCGATGACTAGATGAGAAGGGCAAGGTTCAGGCGGGGCCAACTCGCTACCCCCACCTCCCTCTCTCGCCACTGTCGGCATGTTGGATGAGTTCAGGTAGGAGATGCGGAGTCTCATCATATTCGCACTCGGCACTCGCGCCGAGTGCTCGACACCAGCGGTTATAGTAGTCGCCTCCCCAGACCTGGGAGAGGATGTACCCGGTAGACGAGCTGGGAAGGAGGTAGCAGGTAGAGGAGGCGAGCGCAAATACAGGGGCGCATGCTCTTCCCCAACTCGGCATCAGAGGGCCGGTTCGGCGAGATGGGGGGCAAGATCCCCATACTAGCCCAACAGAGGGGGCATCCCCTTCAGCGAGTTTGTTTCATCAGCCCCAGTTCTGAAGGGGTTCCAGGAGCCGGAGATGTCCTACTACACCGGGAAGGGTAACTCGGTCCAGCACATCCAGTGGTTTGAGGACGTTGTCTCAATCCGACAGATGTCGGATGGGTTCAAGTGCAGACTCTTCGCCATCACCCTCAAGGATAAGGCAAGAGATTTGTTCCACCAACTCCCGGCCGACTCCATCTACTATTTTGAGGACCTATGCCGGGGGTTCATGTTGAGATTCACCACTTCAAAAAAGAGGAAGAGAGAGTCTGAGTCTCTGTTCCGAGTCAAGCGGGGAGTGAATGAGACCTTGGGGAGCTACTTGGACAGGTTCTAGGAGGAGGTTCTCCAGGTGCAGGGGCTTCAGTTGGGGTTCTTTGAAATGGAGCTAAAGAGGATGCCTCTAGTGTCCTTTGAGGCACTGATTGAAAGAGCGGCAAGTCGACATGGAGGCGTCGAACCCGGAGTTTTCCCGGAAGCTGGCTAGGTGGGCCACGAGGGAAGAGGAACCAAGATGTGGCAAAGGTCAGGAGGAGAGGAGAGCTAAGTCCCGGTAGAGGGAATAGCAGCAGAAGCAACAGCCCAGGTGGGGGGATAGGATCCAAACCATCGGTTAGGTTGGAGGCTAGAGTGGTAGGACCAGGGGCCGCGGAGAGGTTTCCATGGAGGAGGCAATCGCCAGGGGGTTTAGGGCCAGTTTTATCCTCCAGGTGGAAGGCAAGGCTAGAGAGCACCTCTCCCCGACCAAAATCAGGCTATAACGATAGCCATGGGGGGAAGGAGGAGAGCTGGGCGAAGGAGAAGGCAGGAAGCCAAAGTAGAGTTGCCCTACTATGACTTCCATCAGGAGGAGGGGAATGCTACAACCACATGCCCGGAGTTTCTCGAGGTGAGAAAAAACAGGGAGCAGCAGCAAGCCTGCCGGGAGGTGCGGATTGATGAAGTCCTACCTCAAGCAGAGGAGGACAGGTGTGAGGATAGGGATGATGTTGGGACTAGAGGCGGGATCAGAGTGATCCATAGAGGGGTGAGAGTCGAGGCTTCCTGGAAGGCAAGTCTCCACATCATGTATCGCCGGAGCATCAGCTCCACGTCCCAAACCCCACCCCTAGATGAAAAGATCACCTTCTCAAGGAAGGATATGTCGGATCATGAGGATCCCTTTTACGATGCGCTGGTCATCCATACAGCCATCAAAAATTTCACTGTCTCCCGGATCCTCATCGATAATTGGAGTTCGGTCAATGTCATCTTCAAGAAGGCGTTTGGCGTGATGAAAGTATAGGCCAAAAGGGTGCTGGCCTCGGATGGGCCTCTATTCGGATTTTCTGGGGAGAGGAAGGAAGTGGAAGGAGGAGTTGGACTCCATGTTACTCTGGGGGGGAGGGCAGCCCCGTACTTGCAGGTTTGTCATCGTGGACTCCCCCAAAAGCTACGTCACGGCAGTGAACTCCATCTCTTGGCAGGACGGGGAGAGGATATGGAGAGGAGGATGGAGGAGCTGTCCGGGCCGGGGCTGGAGAAGAGGTGGAGGAGATGGAAGTGGATGAAGAAATCCGCGCCGAGGTAGTGGCGGTGGAAGCTGTTCTTGAAGAGCTAGCTGAGGCAATGGTTGTGGAAGAAGCAGAGGCCCTAGTCCCGGGAGAAGGGGACGTTGGAGAATGGGGAGAGTAGTCCAGGATAAGTTTATTAGGGAGTTGATTACAAAAACTGGGATAAAGAATGCCTCTACTATGAAAACTCTCATGGGGTCAACTATGTCTTTAGGCAAAGATGAGGCAGGAAAACCTGTTGATCAAACTTTGTATAGAGGGATAATTGGTTCCCTTCTATACCTAACTGTTAGTAGGTAAGATATTATGTATGTTACATGTGTTTGTGCTAGGTATCAGGTCTGCCCTAAAGAATCTCATTACTTTGCTACTAAGAGAATTTTGAGATATCTGAAGGGAACACCAGATCTTGGCCTTTGGTACCCTAAGAATGGGGATTTTGAACTAATATGCTTTTTAGATGCAGACTTTGCAGGCTGCAGAGAGGACAGGAAAAGCATATCAAGCTACTATCAGTTTCTGAGAAAAAGGCTAGTGTTGTGGAGCTGCAAGAAACAAATAAGTGTTTCTATTTCTACTGCAGAATCAGAATATATAGCTGCAGGGAGCTGTTGTACATAGTTGTTGTGGATCCAACATCATCTTCAGGATTATAACATTCAGTTACGTACGTAGAAGCTCTTTATTCTGTGATTCTACTATTACAATATCTATAGTTAGGAATCCTGTCTCACATAGCATGACTAAGCACATAAAGATTAGATATCACTTTATAAGAGAGCATGCAAAATGTGAGGATATTAGTTTTGAGTTTGTCCTAACAGACAAGCAAGTGGCTGATATCTTCACCAAGCCACTAGATGAAGTAAATTTCAACACCTTCAAGTTTGAGTTGGGTATGTTGAACTTGGTGTAGCTTCAATTGCTCTTCATGTTATTTTGTTGCAGGAACTACTTCATCTTGCAGGTTGTGAAGACCAGAAAATGGTATCAAGGCTGGAATTTCCAAAATCTTGGTAGAAGATGCTTTTATTGAGGGGGAGCAAGTCCACCACCAGTTGATTATCTGTAATCAGAAAAGGGAAAAGATAATCACAGATGGCCAGCTTCTCCCTTTTTCTGAAAAAGTCAAAAAGGGGAAGAAGGTGACTAAGGTGCATAGGTGTCAATGCGGCAAAATAAGGGGAGCATCTTGTGTTCTCATACAAGGGGAAAGGTGAACCTTGCAGCAAAATAGGGGGAGTAGGTGATGATCACCATACTAGCAGAAAAATGGGAAATGTGGTAACCCTTAACTCTCTTATGTTAATATGTTATTGTATGTTGTTGTTGCATATGTTGGTTTATATCATTGACAAAGAATTTTCAAGTGGTGTTTTGACTTCTTCAAATATGGGGAGATTGTTGGGTCCATTGATCTCAATGTTCCAGATTTGGGGAGATTGTTGGGTCCATTGATCTCGATATTCAAGATTTGTAAGAAGTCAAATAAGTCAATGGTATACACATAGTTTTATTTGATGTATGTTTAAGTTAATGCATGCAGGTTGGTCTATGCATATTGATTGGGTAGGTGGTCCAAGTGATATTGACAGGTAGATACAAAAACTGATTTGAGAGACAAAAAAATAACTAAGTACATAGGCATCGAGTGAAGTCAGTTCACTCAACTCCATACAGCTAATAACACATAGTGAAGTCGGTACAGTCAAAGCCCAACAAGTTGTAGCGTAGAAAAAATGACTAAGTCCACAGGCATCGAGTGAAGCCAGTTCACTCAACGCTATACAGCTAACAACGTTGAGTGTACAACCCCATATTCGATGAGTAGACCCCGTTAGATAGGCGAGTGGAGCAGTTTGGAATGCACTCGCCCAATTACTAAAGAGGTGCATTCACGCAGCACGGGGAGGAGCGATTTGGCCCTTCAGGTGAGTACAATCTTCATCCAAGCACTCACCTAAATATCTCGCGCCCTTACGCAAATGCAAGACAAGTTCTCGCCAGGACAGGCAAGTGACCACCCAGCTAGGCACTCTCCCTTTAGGGATCTTCAAGGGGGGGGGGGAGATTGTGTTGTGCTCCTGATATTCGCCCCTTCTACCGAGTGGGGCCCTCATAGATCATTCATCTAGCAGGGTCCAGAGGAAAATTTACCTAGATGCCCTCTGAGGTCTGCATTTAACCCCTCAGAACAGTGGAGTTACGCTGTTGGCAGGCCAATTTGGACTGCGTATATCCATTTGGAACAACGAAGATTCGCTATTTGCAGACCGTTTTTCAGAAATCTATAAATAGACCCAAGGGGGTACCTCAGAAGGCATGCTTACTTGTGCCCCGGTCTTCTTGCGATTTCTGAGGTATCCTTAGCTCTGTATTTGGCTAGGGAGGGGAAGCGCTCTAAGATCTTCCGGGTGTGTGGTGGAACCTCCACGCCGAGCCCTTGGGTCTATTCCCTGTTCTTTTTCCTTAGTTGTCTGACTCGCGAGAGAGAAGTAAGTGTGCGAGCATGGTCAGTGAGCGTGGAGCATGGTCAGTACCGAAAATCTTCAACAAGCTCGATGACTGGAGGAGAAGGGCAAGGTTCAGGCGGGGCCAACTCGCTACCCCCACCTCCCTCTCTCGCCACTGTCGGCATGTTGGATGAGTTCAGGTAGGAGATGCGGAGTCTCATCATATTCGCACTCGGCACTCGCGCCGAGTGCTCGACACTAGCAGTTATAGTAGTCGCCGCCCCAGACCTGGGAGAGGATGTACCCGGTAGACGAGCTGGGAAGGAGGTAGCAGGTAGAGGAGGCGAGCGCAAACTACAGGGGCGCATGCTCTTCCCCAACTCGGCATCAGAAGGCCGGTTCGGCGAGATGGGGGGCAAGATCCCCATACTAGCCCAACAGAGGGGGCATCCCCTTCAGCGAGTTTGTTTCATCAGCCCCAGTTCTGAAGGGGTTCCAGGAGCCGGAGATGTCCTACTATACCGGGAAGGGTGACTCGGTCCAGCACATCCAGTGGTTTGAGGACGTTGTCACAATCCGACAGATGTCGGATGGGTTCAAGTGCAGACTCTTCGCCATCACCCTCAAGGATAAGGCAAGAGATTTATTCCACCAACTCCCGGCCGACTCCATCTACTATTTTGAGGACCTACGCCGGGGGTTCATGATGAGATTCACCACTTCAAAAAAGAGGAAGAGAGAGTCTAAGTCTCTGTTTCGAGTCAAGCGGGGAGTGAATGAGACCTTGGGGAGCTACTTGGATAGGTTCTAGGAGGAGGTTCTCCAGGTGCAGGGGCTTCAGTTGGGGTTCTTTGAAATGGAGCTGAAGAGGATGCCTCTAGTGTCCTTTGAGGCACTGATTGAAAGAGCGGCAAGTCGACATGGAGGCGTCGAACCCGAAGTTTTCCCGGAAGCTGGCTAGGTGGGCCACGAGGGAAGAGGAACCAAGATGTGGCAAAGGTCAGGAGGAGAGGAGAGCTAAGTTCCGGTAGAGGGAATAGCAGCAGCAGCAACAACCCAGGTGGGTTGATAGGATCCAAACCATCGGTTAGGTTGGAGGCCGGAGTGGCAGGACCAGGGGCCGCGGAGAGGTTTCCATGGAGGAGGCAATCGCCAGGGGGTTTAGGGCCAGTTTTTGCCTCCAGGTGGAAGGCAAGGCTAGAGAGCACCTCTCCCCGACCAAAATCAGGCTATAACGATAGCCATGGGGGGAAGGAGGAGAGCTGGGCGAAGGAGAAGGCAGGAAGCCAAAGTAGAGTTGCCCTACTATGACTTCCATCAAGAGGAGGGGAATGCTACAACCACATGCCCGGAGTTCCTCGAGGTGAGAAAAAACAGGGAGCAGCAGCAGCAGCAAGCCTGCCGGGAGGTGCGGATTGATGAAGTCCTACCTCAGGCAGAGGAGGACAAGTGTGAGGATAGGGATGATGTTGGGACTAGAGGCGGGATCAGAGTGATCCATAGAGGGGTGAGAGTCGAGGCTTCCTGGAAGGCAAGTCTCCACACCATGTATCGCCGGAGCATCAGCTCCACGTCCCAAACCCCACCCCTAGATGAAAAGATCACCTTCTCAAGGAAGGATATGTCGGATCATGAGGATCCCTTTTACGATGCGCTGGTCATCCATACAGCCATCAAAAATTTCACTGTCTCCCGGATCCTCATCGATAATTGGAGTTCGGTCAATGTCATCTTCAAGAAGGCGTTTGGCGTGATGAAAGTATAGGCCAAAAGGGTGCTGGCCTCGGATGGGCCTCTATTCGAATTTTCTGGGGAGAGGAAGGAAGTGGAAGGAGGAGTTGGACTCCATGTTACTCTGGGGGGGCAGCCCCGTACTTGCAGGTTTGTCATCGTGGACTCCCCCAATAGCTACGTCACAGCAGTGAACTCCATCTCTTGGAAGGAGGGGGAGAGGAGATGGATAGGAGGATGGAGGAGCTGTCCGGGCTGGGGGCTGGAGAAGAGGTGGAGGAGATGGAAGTGGATGAAGAAATCCGCGCTGAGGTAGTGGCGGCGGAAGCTGTTCTTGAAGAGCTAGCTGAGGCAATGGTTGTGGAAGAAGCAGAGGCCCTAGTCCTAGGAGAAGGGGACGTTGGAGAATGGGGAGAGTAGTCCAGGCTGGAGGCTATAGAGGAGCTTGTGGAGACGGAAGTTTTCTCCTAGGGAGGCAGGGTGGAGAAGGTTCGCATTAGCGGGGGGCTTACCCCGATGGACCTGGCGAGGATGCTAGCATGCATCCAGAAGAACGTGGACATCTTCGCTTGGAGCACCACGAAGATGCCAGGGATCAATGCGGACAATGCCTGCCACCGCCTTAACCTGGATCCAGAAGCCCGTCCCATCCAGTAGAGGAAGAGATCTGTTGTGGAAAAGCTGGCCTAGCCTATCAGGGAGGAGGTGGCCAAATTTCTCAAGGCCGGCTTTGTATCTGAAATTCAATACCCCGGTTGGGTCTCCAATGTAGTGATGGTTTAAAAAGGAGACGACCGACGTCGTATGTGTGTTGATTTATCTTTGCTTAATAAATCATATCCTAAGGATTGTTATCCCTTGTCTCGAATTGATGCGTTGGTTGACTCAGCCATCGGTTTTCCTGTAATGAGCTTTTTAGATGCATTTTCAGGTTATCAACAAATCAGGATGCACCCCCCCCCCCGACATAAAAGATGTCTCCTTCATCACAGTGGATGGATGCTACTGCTACAAAATGATGCCCTTTGAGCTAAAGAATGCAGGGGAGACGTACCAAAAAATGATGGACAGGGTCTTCCAAGAGCAAAGGGGAAGGAACCTGTAGGTGTTGTAGATAATATTATGATCAAGAGTCGAGATGTGGACTCTCACCTCCAGGACCTGGAGGAAACCTTCACCATCTTGCGCAAGTACAAGTTGAGGCTAAACCTCCTGAAGTGTGTCTTCGGGACTAGCAGAGGCAAGTTCTTGGGTCATCTTCTCACCCCTGCAAGGGTGGAGCCGAATCCTGACAAGGTCAAAGCAATCATGTAGTTGGGATCGCCTCAGAATGTAAAGGAGGTGCAATGACTGACGGGCAAGCTGGCAGGGTTTAGCAGGTTCCTTTTCCGGGCAGGGGAAAAGTGCTCTCCCATATTCAAACCATTGAGGGGAGGTAAGAAGTTCGAGTGGTCCGATGAGTATGAGGAGGCGTTCCAAGCCTTGAAGAGGCAATTGACCTAGGCTCCGCTCCTCCAAGGTCCGAAAGAAGGGGAAGACCTGCCCCTATAGCTTGGGGTAGGAGTCGAGGCCCTGAGCTCCGTCCTTGTTTGGGAAGAAGGGAAGAAGCAGTTGCTCATCTACTATGTGAGTCGGGTCTTAAGGAAGGTAGAGCTTCGATATCCCATCCTGGAGAAGCTAGCCTTTACTATGATAATCTCAGCCCGGAGGCTCCGACCCTACTTCAAGGCGTACTCCATCTGAGTGGTGATGGACCATCCCCTCTGCAACATATTTTAGGGAGTGGAACACTCAGGGAGGTTGGCAAAGTGGTCGGTGGAGTTGAGCGAGTTCGATGTTTCTTTTATCCCCCGCCTCTCGATTAAGGCCCAAGCAATGACCGACTTTCTGGCCGATTACGTGATCGAAGTGACGGAGGAAGAACTTATCCGCCCAGTTCCTTGGAAGGTGATGGTGGATGGTGCCTCAGGTAAGCATTCCTTGGGGGTGGGGTGATCTTGGAAAACCCCCAAGGAACAAGGATTGAACAAATAATGGTTGTCCATTTTCTTATTACTAACAATCCGACCGAGTACGAGGCAGTGATTGCAGGGCTGAGCCTGGCCAGGGAGCTGGGAGTGCTCGACATGGAGGTACTCACTAAATCTATGGTAGTGGCTTCCCAGGTCAATGGGTAGTTTGAGGTAATGGTGCCTACCCTTCAGTTATACCTAGCAAAGGTGAAGGGGGTCATCGACATATTCCAAACTTCTCAATCTGACATGTGCCCAGGAAGGAAAACGAACAGGTTGATCAGGTGGAAAAGCATGGTCCCGGGGTGGGGGGGTACCATCACTGACCTATTCTGCCCTTCCATCGAAGAGGGAGAGCTGATAGAGATGGATCAACACCCCTCGTGGATGGACCATTTCACAACATTCCTTTCCACAGGGGAGTATCTGGAGGGGATGAAAAAAAGTTAAAGTACAAGTCAGCATACTATCTCATCAATGACGGGCAGTTATATCGAAAGACTCTCTCAGGGTTGTTGGCTCGTTGCATGGCCGAGGGGAGGTCCAGAGAATCTTGGAAGAGGTTCACTCCGGGGATTCTGGGAGTCACTCCGGGAGTCGGACCCTAGAAGGAATGATTGTCAGTCAAGGGTAATTCTTGCCTACCCTAGGGCTGAGTCCGGAGGATGTTCAACACCCACCATCAGGCTTTCACTTAGCTGATTGGGCCGGTGGTAGCACCCGGAGGATGGCCGTGAAATGATAAGTTTCTCGCTCTGGGGTTAGGTCTCGGGATGCTCCCGCTGTCAGGCTCCCACCTTGCTAGCAGGGCCAGGGCCTTGATGGACGTCGTTATGACCCTGGGGATGAGTCCAGAGGATGTTCAACACCTACCGTCAGGCTTTCACTTAGCTGCTTGGGTCGATGGTAGTACCCGAAGGATGGCCGTGAAATGATAAGTTTCTCGCTCTGGTGTTAGGTCTCGAGATGCTCTTGCTGTCAGGCTCCCACCTAGCTGACAGGGCCAGGTCCTCGATGGACATCGTTATGACCCTGGGGCTGAGTCCAAAGGATGTTCAACACCCGTCATCAGGCTTTCACATAGCTGATTGGGTCGGTGGTACCTCCCGGAGGATGGCTGTGAAATGATAAGTTTCTCGCTCTGGGGTTAGGTCTCGGGATGCTCCCGCTGTCAGGCTCTAACCTAGCTGGCAGGGCCAGGGCCTCGATGGACGTCGTTATGACCCTGGGATTGAGTCCGGAGGATGTTCAACACCCGTCGTCAGGTTTTCACTTAGCTTATGGGACCGATGGTAGCACCCGGAGGATGGCCGTGGAAAGTTAAGTTTCTCGCTCTGAGGTTAGGTCTTGGGATACTCCCGCTGTTAGGCTCCCACCTTGCTGGCAAGGCCAGGGCCTCAATGGACATCATTATGACCCTGGGGCTAAATCCGGAGGATGTTCAACACCCGACGTCAGGCTTTCGCTTAGCTGATAGGGCCGATGGTAGCACCCGGAGGATGGTCGTGGAAAGTTAAGTTTCTCTCTCTGGGGTTAGGTCTCAAGATGCTCCCACTATCAGGCTCCCACCTAGCTGGCAGGGGCATGGCCTCGATGGATGTCATTATGACCCTAGGGCTGAGTCCAGAGGTTGTTCAACACCCGCCGTCAGGCTTTCACTTAGCATATTGGGCCGGTGGTAGAACCCGTAGGATGGTCGTGAAACGTTAAGTTTCTCGCTCAGGGTTTAGGTCTCAGGATGCTCCCACTGTCAGGCTCCCACCTAGCTGGTAGGGTCAGGGCCTCGATGGACGTCGGTAAGACTCTAGGGCTGAGTCCGGAGGATGTTCAACACCCGTCGTCAGGCTTTCACTTAACTGATTGGGCCGGTGGTAGCACCCAGAGGATGACCGTGAAATGATAAGCTTCTCTCTCTGGGGTTAGGTCTCGGGATGCTCCCGTTGTCAGGCTCCCGCCTAGATGGTAGGGTCAGGGCCTCGATTGACATTGTTATGACCCTGGGGCTGAGTCCGTCGGATGTTCAACACCCGCCGTCAGGCTTTCACTTAGTTGATGGGGCCGGTGGTAGCACCCGGAGGATGGACGTGGAAAGTTAAGTTTCTCGCTCTGGGGTTAGATCCCGGGGTGATCCCGCTGCCAGGCTCTCGCCTAGCTGCAAGGGCCAGGACCTCGATGGACTTCATTATGACCCTGGAGAGGTAAGGTTTTCTTTTAAATAAAGACAAGTCCTCGGGAGATCTCGCTAGGTAGGGGGACCTCTCTATTCTGAAGGGAGTAAGGAAAGGCGAGTGTCTAGACCTCTCTCTCGCAGGGCCAGGAACTTGCACACGCGTGAGCTTAAAGGGTGAGAACGACGCGAAGCCCAATCCTAGGCAAAAGTCGGTCTAAGGTATCACGAGATGCTATGGCCATGGGTTAAGCGGAAGAGCGAGTCAAATGCACTTTCAAGAACCACATCATCTGGCATTAGAAAGAATAACGAAAGAGAAAAGATAAGAACTTTTATCAAAATGTATTTCATTTATCAGAACTATTACATTGACAAAAGGGGGCAAGGCCCGAGAGAAAAGAGTACAAGCAAAGGTTAAAAGGGCTAGGGCCTCAAGACGACGAGGTTGTTGGAACCTCTATTTTGCTTTATGCTAGGTTCACTCTTAGGTTGTTTAGACCCTCTTGTATAGTCAGAGTCTCTGTTTTTAGTCTTAGTTAGATCCCCTTTAAATCAGGTTTGGGCAGACCAGCTTTGTATTGGACTCAGATTCAGATTCAGAATATGTTGAGATCCATCTATAACAGTTCGACTATAGTCGAACTCTGCTCGACGATCGTCGATCTCCCATCGATGATCTCAGAGTATCCTACTCTGAACTGAGCTCGACGATCCCCGAGCTCAGATCGACGATCTCTTGTTTCTCTCCAGTAATCGAAGCTCGACGATCTCTTATCCCTGGTCAATGATCTCTGATCTGAGCCTTACGATTTTATGTTATCTTCTTCTATCAGTTTTTCAGATCAGTCAAAAGTCTTTATTTGGTATGGCTATGGTCAATTATTTTAAGGCAAGATATATTCTGATAATAAATGTTGATACTCCCAAGGATGATATCCGTATTTCTTGAAGCATTTATTATGGCATTCACAGAATATTGTGTAGAGACAGTTATGGATTGTATTTATGACTGCCAGCCATTATAGCCGTTTGGGCTCCTTATTTCTTGCAGTAAATTATGTCTTACCTTGGGAATTCAAATTCAGACCATTTTTCTTCTCACTGACAGAACATATATCTCAAGATATCGAAAAGAAAAAGAATTAGACAGTACACAAGTCAGTAAAAATACAGAAAGAAAAGGATCTTTTGCTCTCAGTGGATACTGCATGTTTTGCTAAGAAGAAGAAGAAGAACTCTCTCTGAACAATTTTTCTCCAGTCTTCTTCTCTCTTCAGTCTTCAAAGATTCACAGAGAATCTCAACATCAACCACTGTTATCAGATTTAAAAAGGGCTCTACAACCTTTTCACTTTGAAGACCTACACCCAGGGCCAAGCTTCATCTTCCTGAATTCATACAATATCCCAGGGGGAGCTTGAATTTTTTATTTTAATCCACACAATCTCTGACTTGTCTAAGAAAGAGAAGATTCTCATATAATTTTCTTTTACCTCCATCTGTACAGGGTTATCTCTCCCTTCAAAAGTGAGCTCTTTTGTGATAGGGCACCTGATCAAAAACCTATTGGATTTTGAGCTCCTGATCAAAAGCTCAAAGGGTTTCTAGATCTACCTGAAGCAGATCTTGTGATGATAGAGCACCTGATCAAAAACCTAAGTGGATTCTTACCTGGGTGGTAGAAGAGTGGATGTAACCAGTGTTTGGTGAACCACTATAAATTTTCTTGTGTCGTCTGTGTTGCCTTGTGATTTCTTTGTGTGCTGTATTGCTGTGGTAGTCCTTCTTATTTCTTTTCTCTAGTTATTTTTATTAGTATTTCTATTCCGCAATTAAATTTTTAAATAAGTTTTAAATACTCTATTCACCCCCCCCCCCTCTAGAGTAAGAACCTATCTATCCCCTCACTTTCAATTGGTATCAGAGGGTGCGTTTTTGTTGAAGGTTGTACAGGCTAACACCTGAACCTAAGATCTCTGATAGATATTTTCTTACTATATTCCTCTTTGTTATACCATGGCTCAGTACAAGGATTTTGCAAGCACCAGACCTCCAGTTTACAACTTGCAAAAATTTGGAATCTGGAAGGCAAGAATAAGACTTTATATGAACTCTATTGATGAAGATATTTATGCCTCTATCTTAACAGGAGTACCTTTGCCACAAGCTGCCACCCCAAGCACTTCCACAAATATGACTGCAGTACCTCCTCCAGGCTACAATGATGCATACAAGAAAGCAAAAATTTCTGATGCAAAAGCCATGAATATACTAGCACAAACAATGTCTAACGACATATTTCAGAAGGTAGCTGAATGTGAATCAGCTAAGGCCATCTGGGATTCCTTAAACCAGATGGTTGTAGGATCAGCAGATGAAAGGAAGGACAGGAGAGCTCATCTCATCTCCCTGTATGAGAATTTTAAAAAGGAAGAAACTGAGCAAGTTTCTGAGATGTATAACAGACTCAGTATCATTGTTAATGAACTGAAAACCCTTGATAAGGACATCTCAGTCACAAAAATAAATGACAAGATTCTCATATGCTTCCCCAGCTCATGGGACTCTAGAATCTGGCCTATCAGAGAGACCAGAAACACACATGAGATGACCACTGAATCAGTCTTAGGAAAGCTGAAATCCTATGAACAACTGCTGAAGAAAAGAGAAGCTGAGCAATAAAAGAATGCTACACCAACAAGGAATGAGCAGAATATTTCTTTCAAAGCTTCAGAAGAATCAGAAACTTCTCCATTAAAGGAAGAACTAATGAGTCTCTTTGCAAAGAGATTCTTCAAGATGGGGAGAAAAGAATTTAGAAGAAAATCATCAAGGAGTGATAATAAACCAAGGTATGATAAAACTCCTTCTAAAGAAATCATTTGTTTTGGTTGCAGAAAAGCTGGACACATTCTTCCAGAGTGTCCAGAAAACAAGCACAAGGAAAGGAGAAAGGAGAAAGACTCCAAGAAGCACTCCAACAAACCATCCTCCTATAAACACAAAAAGAAGGAGAGAGGATTTGTTGCAGAAACATGGAGTGATACTGAAGAATCATCTTCCTCCAGCTCCAGTGAAGATGAAGAAGAAGCAAAGGCCAAGGAAATTTGCTTAATGACCATCAATGCTTCAGGAAATGTCTCAGAAGAAGAAGAATCTGAAGAATGTTCATATTGTGATCAGGTATTGGAAGATTTTGACTTTACTTCTGAAGATTTTAAATCAAACTTTAAATCTATGTGTAGTGATCTAATTAGGTCTGAGAAGGAAATCAAACTTCTTAGAGATAGGCAAGTTAACTATGACACTTTAGTATCAGAAAACAACAAATTAAAAAATGAAATAGACTTGTATAGTGAACAAATCATTTTTCTGAAAATGGAATTAAGTAAGGCAAAACAGCTAGAGGAATCATTGAATGGAAGAAGTAAACAGCTAGAAGAAATAACCAGCACACTCAATGCTAGGCTTAATAAAAGTAAGTTGGGATTAGGTGCATCATCTAGTGAACCACCAGTCATCCAGAAAAATCATCTCTCACAACCCATAAAGTTTATTACAGAAAAAGGCAAGAAAAATACAAAGCAAATTAAAAAGGTTAAAAAGGTTCTAAAACAAATTGAGAAAAATAAAGAAAAACAAACAACTAAGTGTCAACAAAAATCGTCGAACCAAGATCGATGATCTCAGCATTATGCGTTGAACGCCGATCGACGATCTCAGAACCCAGAGCTTGAGTTCAAAAAATCTGCAAACGGTGATCGACGATATCACTATGTATCATCGACCAGAGATCGACGATCGTGGAACCCAGATAATAACTACTATTACTCTGAGAAACGAGATCGACGACATCAATGCTTGTCGTCGAACACAGATCGACGATCTCAACCTAAATCGTCGAACTTAGAACAGAGTTATCAAAACTTAAATTTCAACAGAAACAGAAATCTTAATAAGAACCCTAACTCTAAATCATTTCATCCCTTAACTAACTGGATAATACCACCTAGGAGATTTCATCCCTTAGGCTATAAATGTCAACCTGAATATTCTTATATTTCAAGTTTTAAGTATGAAAAGAAGCCAGGACCCAAGGTTACCTGGGTACAAAATGTCTAATCTGCCTTCTTGCAGGTAAAGACCTATCCTACCATACAAGATAGATGGTACCTGGATAGTGGGTGCTCCAAGCACATGACAGGAAACAAGGCCAACCTAAATAACTACAAGGCAAAGCTGGGTCCAAAAGTTGTATTTTGTGATTCAAGCTTTGGCCAAACAGAAGGATATGGAGAATTAACACTTAGAGATGTCACATTCAGGAAAGTGGCATATGTAAGTGGTCTGAAACATAACTTGATATCCATAGGTCAGCTATGTGATGCAGGTTATGAGGTATGCTTTACTGATTCAAAGTGCAATATTTCTTTAAATAACAGCATTGTGTTGTCAGGATATAGGTTAGGCAATATTTACTTAGTTGATTTTCATTCTGCTTTTTCAGAAATCTGTTTATTTAATTAGGTTAGCAATAATAATACTTTATGGCATAAAAGGCTAGGACATGTAAACCTTAGAAACATTACTAGGTTATCTAGGGACAACCTTGTTAGAGGATTGCTCTCTTGCCCCTTCAAGAAGGAAAGCCTTTGCAAGGCTTGTCAAGAAGGAAAGCAAACTAAAAATAGCTTTAAATCAATTAATAAGAGTGATCCACCTAGGATTTTGTATCTGCTTCATTTGGACCTTTTTGGACCAATTAATATACAAAGCCTGGGAGGGAAGTTCTATACTTTAGTCATTGTAGATGACTTCTCTAGGTTCTCTTGGGTTTTCTTCTTGAGAAACAAGTCAGATAACTTCAAGGTTCTTACAGACTTTCTAAAATGCATAAGGATTGAGTATTCTACTCAAGTTGCATTGATCAGAAGTGATCATGGCACTGAGTTTGAATCTCTTCCTATGCAAGAATTCTGTGAGAAGGAAGGTATCAGGCATTACTTCTCTGCTCCCAGAACTCCCCAACAAAATGGGGTAGTTGAAAGGAAAAATAGAACACTCATTGAAGCTGCAAGCACATTGCTTGTTGATGCTCACATGCCTCTATCCTATTGGGTAGAAGTTGTAATCACATCAAATTATGTCCTGAACATAAGTTTGATACACAAACTTAAGGGCAAGACTCCCTATGAATTACTCAAAGGGAAGAAACCTAAAATAGATTATTTTAGAATTTTTGGCTGCATTTGTTTTATTCATAATAACAACAAAGATTACCTTGGAAAGTTTGAAGCCAAAGCTACAATGGGAATTTTTCTAGGATATTCCCAAGTTAGCAAGACATATAGGGTCTTCTATAAATCATCTTTGAAAATTGAAGAATCTGTTCATGTTACTTTTGATGAAGCTAATATGTTTTACAAGGAGAAGGAAGCTTCTACCAGTAATCTCTTGCAGGTACCAAATATATGTGAGAAAATAGATAAATTGAATATCACCTGAAAGGTGATATCTCATCCCTCTCCACAGATTGATGAAGATAGTGAAGAAGAATCTCTAGAAACTGCTGAAGGCTCTCCAACAGCAAACTTAATTCAACAAGAGGAATTAATTCTTGATGCTGCTGTTATTGATCAAACTCCACCTCCTGACTATGCTACACTTAGAGATCATCCCATATCTCAAGTGATAGGAGACATGTCAGTGGGTGTGCAGACAAGGCATCAACTCAATTAAAATATGATGCATGTCTGTTTCTTATCTCATATTGAACCCTCATCCATTAAAGATGTAGAGCAAGATCCACACTGGATTATTACAATGCAAGAGGAGCTAAATCAGTTTAAAAGATGCAAAGTTTGGAATTTGGTTCCCAGACCCAAAGGATAGCTAGTAATTAGAACTAAATGGGTCTTCAGAAATAAATTGGATGCTCAAGGCATAGTTGTCAGAAACAAAGCAAGATTAGTAGCACAAGGCTACAGGCAAGAAGAAGATATTGACTATGATTAGACCTTTGCACCTGTTGCAAGGATTGAAGCTATCAGAATTTTCTTGGCATATGCTGCTCACAAGAAATTCAAGGTATATCAAATGGATGTCAAAAGTGCCTTTCTCAATGGGGAACTTAAAGAAGAAGTATATGTGGAATAGCCACCAATTTTTATCTCTTCAACTCACCCCTCCCATGTTTTCAAATTGCATAAGGCTCTCTATGGTCTAAAGCAAGCTTCATGAGCTTGGTATGAAACCCTAGCTAGCTTTCTTTTAGAGCATAAATTTTCTAGAGGCACTGTAGATAGGACTTTATTTGTTAGACATCATCATGATAGGATTCTGTCAGTTCAAGTATATGTTGATGATATTATATTTGGATCTACTGATTCTAAACTTTGCAAAAAGTTTTCTGACCTTATGCACTCCAAGTTTGAAATGAGTAGCATGGGTAAACTCTCTTACTTTCTTGGTCTTCAAGTAAAGCAAGCTCTTGATGGCATCTTCATATCCCAGTCCAAATATGCTAAGGAATTAGTAAAAAGGTTTGGGATGGCTGATGCCTCAGCTATGAAGACACCTATGGCTTCTAATGCAGTAATTGATACTGATGAAAAGGGCAAACTTGTTGATCAGAAAAATTGTAGGGCCATTGTTGGGTCCCTATTATATCTTACTGCAAGTAGACCTGATATAATGTTTGCAACATGTCTTTGTGCTAGATTTCAAGTCAATCCTAAAAAATCTCATTTAATTCTCCTCAAAAGAATTTTAAGATATTTAAAGGGTTTTCCTAATCTAGGACTTTGGTATCCCACAGAGTCAGAATTTGAATTAACTAGATATTCTGATGCTGACTATGCTGGATGCAGAGTTGACAGAAAAAACACTTCAGGAACCTGTCAGTTCCTGGGTGATAGATTAGTTTCCTGGTTTTGAAAGAAATAATCTTCTATGTCTATATCAACTGCAGAGGATGAACATATAGCAGCTGGTAGTTGCTGTTCACAGATCTTGTGGATTCAAAATCAGCTACTGGATTATGGGTACTCTCTCAAATATTCCACCATATTTTGTGACAGTACCAGTATCATATCTATTGCACAAAATCCAGTCCTGCATTCTAGAACCAAGCATATAGAAATAAGGCATCATTTTCTTAGAGACTGTGTTGACAAAAACAAGATTAACCTCAAGTTTATCTCCACTAATTTGCAAAGAGGAGATATTTTTACCAAGCCTCTGGATGTGCAAAAACATCTATTCTTTTTGAATCAGCTTGGAATGATA
This sequence comes from Platanthera zijinensis, assembly GCA_039513925.1. Classification (NCBI taxonomy): domain Eukaryota; kingdom Viridiplantae; phylum Streptophyta; class Magnoliopsida; order Asparagales; family Orchidaceae; genus Platanthera; species Platanthera zijinensis. Next base: position 56,855,402 of record CM077084.1, on the reverse strand, counting down.
CATGGAATGGATTAATCCTGAATTTTATTTGTGTGAAGATGTGGTCAACGATCGTCGAACGGAGATCGACGATCTTCGAACTCATCTTGAGCTCAATCATCGACCTGAGATTGACGACAACTCTGCGTGAAGACAAAATCGTTGACCGAAGATCGACGACTTTGCTTCAGAAAACTAATCGTCGACCTTAGCACGACGATTGATTTTCCGACTAAATTAAGGCTCTGTTTGGGACAGCTCTGGCGGATTGAAAAGCTCTTTCCCAACCGCCAGAGCTGTTATTGCCGCTGTTTGGGACAGCTCTTTAATGAAATCGCGTTTCGAAGAGCTGCTCCCAGAGCTCTTTTCCGGAAGCCCCTCCCCCCCTGCGTTCAGCGCCTAAAAAATCGCTTCCCGATATTCCCCCCCTGCGATTCTTCTCCCCAATCCCGCGTCTTGCGCTCTTCTCCTCCCCGATGACACTTTTTTTTGGCTTTGCTCGTGCTTTTCTTCTACAGCAGGAAGACAGGTCAGCTTATTTGTTATCTCTCTCCGCCATTAGCGATGTCGTGCCGTGCTCGCCCTCCTTGGCTTCAGTCGGCACCCACAGGTCACTCTTTTTTCTATGTGAATCTGTCGATTTTCTCTCTACTTTTAGCATGATTCGTTCTTAGATCGATGCACAGTGTCTTCCTCCTCTTCACGCGACCTAGGGTTTCTCCACCTCTGATCGATCTCCCGTCCAGGATTATATGCATCATAGAGCTGCTTCCGCCGGTCCGGCAAGATTTGTGTCATCTTCGTCCTAGCAGGTATCCTCTCCCGAACTCCTAGATCTACTCTGTTTTTGCGATAGAACACCGGTTTTTGTGACCTGTTCCTGGATTTTCAGCAAGAAATTGATTTTTTTTTCTTCTCTGATTCTACTCCTGTGTTGGCCGATCCTACTCCCTGTGTTGGCCGATCGAAGTGCAGTTTCCCTTTTTTGTGATGGAAGTGTTGTTGGCCGATCGAAGTCCATTTTTTCCTGATTTTTGTGATCGATGTGCATCATTCCTGGTGGAAGTTTAGGATTTTTGGCCAAAAGTTTTTCAAATTTCCTGTTTTTCTGATTTCATATCATAGTTTAGCATTGTTAAGGGTTAATGGATTGGCATTGCTAAGGTTTTTTGGTTAAGGATTTCTCATCAACCACTCACTTCAGCAACTCGGATATGGTTGTATGTGTGCTATTTTTTTGGGTTTGTGTATGTGTGTGGTGTGTGTTATTTTTTTGGGGTTTGTGTATGTGTATGAATGTGTTTGTGTTTGTGTGTGTATGTGAATGTGTGTACGAATGTGTTTGTGTTCCTGTTATCAGTTATTTTTATATATTTATATATTTTAATTTAAAAAAAAACAGTTTTCAAAAGTTGTTTCTCCAAACAGCTAAAAATAGAAAATCGCTCTTCAAAGCGCACTTCTGCACAGTACACCCAAACACTCTGCAGCTTTTCAAAACTGCTCCCCAGAGATCTATTTTAAAACAGCTCTATTCGGACAGCAGTTTTTCAATCCGCCAGAGCTGTCCCAAACAGAGCCTAAATCTTTGACCTAAGATCGACGTTTTTTTTTATCGTCGGCCAGAGATCGTCTCTTCATATTCCAAAAACCTATATGTCGTTTTCCTATCGATCTCTGTCCCGCGCTTTCATATTTCCCCTCTGCTCTTGATTTTTGCTCTCTCTAGTTTACAGGTTTTCCATGGCGATCTCTGCAGCAGTTCTCGCAGTGATGAAGTTCGACACAGGATTTGATGTCGACTTCGGCTCCTTCAGTCATTATGATGTTGTGTTTCAGGAAATGCTGCAGCTATGCGACGATCAGGGGTTGAAGAAACTTATGTCTACAAGTATAAAGCTATATGTTGTTGAGATAAAGGAATGGGTTTACACCTCCTCTGTCAATGACTCTTCGATGATTGGTTCCATCTCGGGACAGCAGGTTACTCTAAACCCTACATCTCTTACAGAAATTTTTGAGCTAAAGAATGGAACAGATGATTTGGATTAGGACAGTGCAGAATATAGCAGGATGCTTCTGGAGATGGGTCATGCCGTGGGTATTCCATCTAAGTTATTAAAGAAAAACCTATCTGTAGGGTTTAAGTTTCTCGCGGATATAGTGGGCAAGCTTATGCTTGGGAAGCACTCGGCCCATGATAATATCACCAGGCAGCAGTTTGCCATAATGTCTGCTTTAGTAAACAAGAAGGTCATTGATTGGGCAAGTTTGTTTTTCAATCTGATTAAGAGAAAGAATAACAAAAAGGAAGTCTGTCTAGGAAGGATTATAGGAATCTTCCTTCAACAGAAAGCCCCAGAGCTTTTGGTTTCTCCAACCACGGCTATTAATGCCAGCAAAAGGATGGATTCATCTTTGTTCGGGAAGTGGGAGAGGTCAATTCAGAAACCCTCAAGGGCAGGAACCTCCTCTCGCACATCTGAGGACACCAGGGCTGTCACAGCCACTCCTAACCCTACTAATGAAGTTTCCTCCCTTCCTCCTCACCACCCCCCCTCTAGAGTAAGAACCTATCTATCCCCTCACTTTCAATTGGTATCAGAGGTCTCCAACCATCCCCAATGTCTCTTCTCACCCTACCACTGCTTTTCCAACTCCTCCTTCATCTCAAGCCACTCTTTCCTCTCATACCCAGTCTCATCAATACCATATTACATCTCAACTCTTCTCCAACTTGTCATCTCCAAATTTTGATCTGCTCTCTCCTCACTCTTCCCCTTCTCGTCAACCTAATTCACCAATAAACATTGAAGCCTCTTCTCACAACTCTCCTCAAAATTCCCCCATCCATTTCCCCAGAATCTCTCCACTCCAGGATGAAATCATGACAGATTTCACTCCTCCTCCCTCTCATACTTCTGTCTCAACTCAGACTCCAGCTGACTTTCTTCAAGATTCTCATATTTCTCTCTCTTATATTCTGGAACTTCTTACTCCTACCCTAAAATCCCTGATAGCAGAGGCAATTTCACCGCTTGCTCAATCTATTTCCTCTCTTTCTTCCCTCGTCACTTCTTCTCTCTCTTCCTCTGTCCCTTCTTCATCTAGGGGCCTGATCCCAGTCCTCCCTGAAACCAGGCAGGGGGAGATGTCCTATGAAGATGTTGTAGGTCCAATATCAGCAGAACTTCAGGTTCCTACAGCAAAACAGGAAGAAGAAGCTTTTCAAAAGTTGTGTTCAGACATAGTCCTATTTTCAGATTTGCTAATGACAGATGAAGACACTGATGTTTCAATCCCTGAGATTTCCAGTGGCTATTATTTTATTAACCCATCTATTGATTTGAAAATTCTTTTACCTTCTTTCTCTATGTTCAGAACAGTTTTGTTTTCAGATGAGGCTATTTCTTCCAGGGTTATGGTCTGTTATACCAGACCCATAAGTCCCTCTATTATGAAACTTCTTCTGCAGAATAAATCAGCTCCAGCTTATTCAGACACTCTATCAGTTACAGAATGTACAAATATGTCATCCTCTATGGATGTTGAGTTTTTACTTTCTTCGGGAAAGAAGAATGAGAATGATGCTCTCTCAATTACTGATGATTTACTTGATCTAGTGGCCTTAGAAAATTTGGCTTTAGCCCTAGAAACAAGTCTAATCAATCTCTGTGAGCCCATTAGTCCTTATCCCTCTTTGGATGATTTGACTGCTAATGATATTCTGGAAGAAGCCAAAGAAAAGGCTACTAAGAAGATAAATGACAAGAAAATAAAGGAAATAGATGAATTATATGACAATCCTCAAGTTTTATCTGATAATGATGATTCAGATGATAGTGATTCTAAGAAAAAGAAAGCCTCAAAGAAAAAAAAGTTGCTCCCCAGGCTGCTCCTAAACCAGGAAATACTAATGATACACCTTATTACATTTTGAAAGGAATTACCCCATACCCTGGCATGGAGAGCTGGATGTTGCTATCCAAGAATGAGCAAAAAGCAAGGAAGAAGAGCAGGAGATATTCTCTACCTCCTCAGAAATTTAGAAGAGGTCCTCCTCCTCCTCCTGCTGGTGCTTCAAGTGCTATCTCTCAAGCTTCTGGTGCATCTTCCCAGCCTTCCTCTTATTCAAGATCATCTCAAAGGCAGGACAGATCCTCTAGAACTCAGTTTCAGGGAAGCAGTCAGCAGCACAGAAATCAGAGCTCCTCAGAGCAAGTGAAAGAAGTAATTTATCAGAATCCTTCATCTTCCCCTTCTCTCCAACAAATTACTTCAAAGACTCAAATGAATGCTACTTACCCAGTCAAAAGACATGATGTATCTCTCAGATCTAAAGGAAAATATAGTGAGGCTGCCTCTCCTAGTTCTCTCTACTCCCAAAATGATGAACATCTTAATTCAACATGCTTTCAAGCTCAATCCACTCAGTTCAAAGCAGTCACTGTATTGCCTCCTCAAGAAGATCAGCTACCTGTTGAACAGGAACTTGACCCAAACTTCAGGATGGCTAGACTTCAGGAACTGATTGGCCTTTCTCAGATCAGAAAAGCTGTAGAAGAAGGGAAAGATCCATCTTCATTTTCTACTATGTCATCTTTCAAAGAAAAGGAGCTGGATAAACTTCAAGTAAGCAAGAAAGTCTTCAATCCAGCTGATTATATGGCTTTGCATCTAGAAGCAGTTGTGCCCAGAGTCTACACTCAGATATCTCTTGGTGGGCAAGACTTGATGACATCCAAGAAGAATGTACCAGACCCAAGCAGGAAGATAATTTTCTCAAAACCTTCATCTGGCTCTTCTTTTGATAAACCATAGTTTATGTTATTTTTTTAATGATTAACTGAATATGTACAATGTATTGCTATAACATATCTGTTGATGGTATTTCATTCTTTAAGATATTTATGGTTTTTGCATTTCATTTCTTTTCAGTTTTGTTTTTGAGTGACCTCACACAAATAGGGGGAGATTGTTGGAACCTCTATTTGGCTTTATGCTAGGTTCACTCTTAGGTTGTTTAGACCCACTTGTATAGCAAGGGTCTCTATTTTAGTTTTAGTTAGATCCCCTTTAAATCAGGTTTGGGCAGACCAGCTTTGCATTGGACTCAGATTCAGATTTAGAATATGTTGAGATCCATCTATAATAGTTCGACTATAGTCGAACTCTACTCGACGATCGTCGATCTCCCATCGATGATCTCAGAGTCTCCTACTCTGAACTGAGCTCGACGATCCCCGAGCTCAGGTCGACGATCTCTTATTTTTCTCCAGTAATCGAAGCTCGACAATCTCTTATCCCTGGTCGACGATCTCTGATCCGAGCCTTACGATTTTATGTTGTCTTCTTCTATCAGTTTTTCAGATCAGTCAGAAGTATTTATTTAGTATGGCTATGGTCAATTATTTTAAGGCAAGATATATTCCGATAATAAATGATGATACTCCCAAGGATAATAGCCGTATTTCTTGAAGCATTTATTATGGCATTCACAGAATATTGTGTAGAGACAGTTATGGATTGTATTTATGACTGACAGCCATTATAGCCGTTTGAGCTCCTTATTTCTTGTAGTAAATTATGCCTTACCTTGGGAATTCAAATTCAGGCCATTTTTCTTCTCACTGACAGAACATATATCTCAAGATATCGAAAAGAAAAAGAATTAGATAGTACACAAGTCAGTAAAAATACAGAAAGAAAAGGATCTTTTGTTCTCAGTGGATACTGCATGTTTGTCTAAGAAGAAGAAGAAGAACTCTCTCTGAACAATTTTTCTCCAGTCTTCTTCTCTCTTCAGTCTTCAAAGATTCACAGAGAATCTCAACATCAACCACTGTTATCAGATTCAAAAAGGGCTCTACAACCTTTTCACTTTGAAGACCTACACCCAGGGCCAAGCTTCATCTTCCTGAATTCATATAATATCCCAGGGGGAGCTTGAATTTTTTATTTTAATCCACACAATCTTCTCACTTGTCTGAGAAAGCGAAGATTCTCATATACTTTTTCTTTTACCTCCATCTGTACAGGATTATCTCTCCCTTCAAAAGCGAACTCTTTTATGATAGGGCACCAGATCAAAAACCTATTGGATTTTGAGCTCCTGATCAAAAGCTCAAAGGGTTTCTAGATCTACCTGAAGCAGATTTTGTGGTGATAGGGAACCTGATCAAAAACCTAAGTGGATTCCTACCTGGGTGGTAGAAGATTGGATGTAACCAGTGTTTGGTGAACCACTATAAATTTTCTTGTGTCGTCTGTGTTGCCTTGTGATTTCTTTGTGTGATGTATTGATGTGGTAGTCCTTCTTATTTCTTTTCTCTAGTTCTTTTTATTAGTATTTCTATTCCGCAATTAAATTTTTACATAAGTTTTAAATACTCTATTCACCCCCCCCCCTCTAGAGTAAGAACCTATCTATCCCCTCACTTTCAGAGGTCGAGTGCTCGCTCTCGCTAGAATTATCATCTGCGCTCTCCATGTGCTCTGACATAGGCTGGAAGAGCTCTGGCATCAAGATCTCGGCCGTCACCTTCTCGGCATGCTGCATCATTTGGAGAACATGCTTGGCTTCTATGATGGCATGCTCCTGCATCATCAGGTCGATCTCATGTTGTGCAAACAATAGGGCCTCCTTCTTCTCGCTCGGGGGAGGAGGGAGCTGCAAGTCGATCCACTACTGAATTTGAGCCCTTATCCGCATGTTCTCATCCTCAAGATGGGCGATATGCACGTCCTTTGTGGCAACAGTCGCGACATCATGCAAAATAACCAAGGATCAGGGCGAGAGTAAAAAAGCACAACGAATATGCAGGTGAGGGAGTGAAAACTTACCACTCCATCTTCTCGCAGGGCGAGATCCTTCTTGGAAGTCACGAGCTCCTCCTTCAATGTTTTCACCTCCGAACAGAGAGCAGATCGCACCGCGCTAACATCCTCCAGTTGTTGCAGAAGGCGGATGCTACTGCACGCTGACATATGCGAGAGCTTGAGGGTGCGGAATTGGGCCTGTGAACTCTCATAGGCAAGTGATTTTGTTAATGCCCTGTCATAGTAGACGACACTGTCCCGCCCATACATGTCAAAGGCCAATGCATAGGCCTAGCCCGAGATCATATCGCCTTCCTGCCAGGAGGGGAGTATGGTAGAGATGGAGGCCCTGTTGGCCTTTCGATCACACACAAGCAAGGGATCTTCGCTGTTGTTCAACACATCCTCACCCAGGCCAAAGTTCCTATGGCCCCTGGGTTATGGATTCCCCTGTGCCGAGGTCCCGCCGGTCTCTCCCACCCTCTTCCTCACTACACCGCCGACGTCATTTTTAGGAGAATCAATGATAATCCCCTTGCCCTTGCCAAGATCAGTGGCGGTTAGCTTCTCTCTAGTTAAGGGCTTCTAGTCATCTTTTGGCTTCTCGGCAGCCTTTGGCTTCTCGACAGCCTTTGGTTTCTCGGCAGCTTTTAGTGTCTCGGTAGTTGCTGGTTTCTCGGATGTTGACGGTTTCTTGGAAGGAGGTGGATATGGAGGTGCGTCAGGATTCCGCTTTTTGCTGCTTGATTTCGGCAACAGGTTCAAAGAGCTTCTACAATCCGCCGTCGCGGCCTCGATGAAAGCCATCTCAGCAGCAGATGTTATGCTTCTGATGGATGGGAGGTTAAGAGGGAGATCTCGCACCCCTGTGCAAATATCGCAAGTCAGAAAATTTTTCTTGGAAGGAGGAATTGATGGAGATTGAACTCATGGCTGCTGATACTGGGAGGGCGGTAGGTGGACTCCTCTTGCTGGATCAGCGAGAGGGGAAGGTTTCCGAAGTCACCAGAGACAAAGATGAACTTCTTGACCCAATTATGGTTCTTGCTGGTGAGACCTTTCGCCTTCAGGTTGTTGCTGGAGAAGAATGTGATCACGTCCCTCTTGGCGCGGAAATTTAATAGTTTATGGAAGATCGGGAGGCTGAACTCCATTCGCTCCGACCTCATATAGCAGGCGAATGCAAATAGCAAGGCTATGGAGTTTGGGTTGAGCTGCGCGGGAACTATGCCAAAGCAGCGCAGAGCTTGGCAAACCTCAAGCCATATAGGGAGGCGGAGTCCAACTTTGAAGTGCTCAGCGGGAATGGCGAGTTTGCAAGGCGAGAAGTGGTTGATCGCCTCGTTATCAGATGGATGTCGCGCCTCAAAACTTGGGGTGATGTAGAGATTCACGAGCGAATGGTACTCCTCCTCAGACATGTTACAGTTCACAAATGGGTAGTCGACGAATGAAGCAGCACACTTTTTCCGGCCATCACACTCTCCCGACATCATGCTTGGAAGAAGAGTAGAAGCAAAAGTGCGAGTGCAAGAGAAAAAAAAACGACAAGGAAATTAAAGAGAAACTATTGAACGTGGTGATTAAGGCTGTAGGTAAGCGATCTATTTATAGGAAATTTCGGGCGGGAAATGATCTAGGCACAAAAGAAGTGCAGATAGCACATTTTTCAGATCTCGCCCCAGGTATGGCCTTTGCCCTTGGTGAGATCTCGCACCGCTTCACTCGTACTGCGGTAACAAGCAGGGGGAACGACATAAGCAAGAGCATCCGCTGGAACAAAAACATATACAATAAAAGACAGGAAAGAAAGCGAGATCAAATAGTATACAACTATCACACATCGTCAACATTCGGCATAGAGGCCGACAGTCATTATTACAGAGTTTATGAAATAAAGCTGGAGCGGGAGGCGAGTGTCGGTAGGCCCACTAGGGGGCCATTATCACCATCCTCGACCTCCCCTTCCCGCTCTCGGCATGGCACGTGCATAGTGGATGGAGCGAATGGTCTGGATTCCTCGCTGTGCGAGATGCAGTTGGTCTTCGATCCGCGCGATGTAAAGGTCAGGGTACTCTGTCCCGCCACCAACCTCTCTCGACAGATTGGCAACTAGTTGGGTATAGCTGTTTTCTAGGCTGAGAAGCCGCTCCTCAGCAGACTCCTGATTTTCCCGCACCTGGGTTGTGATCCCGTACAACAACAACAATTGCTTCTGCAATATCTCAGCTACCTGCCGCTTCATGCCAGCAGCATCCTCTGGATTGCCTAGGTAATCATCTATTGAATTCAGAGAAGGAAGATGTGAGATCTCCTCCTCATCAATATCAACATCAATGGAGATCTCGTGAAAACCTGCGCTAAATGGTATTACATATGCATGTTTCTCGCATCTTCCACAAAAGCTAGTAAAAGTCGTTACCTAATCCGGTACCCGTGTTCTTATCAGAAGGATGGTAAGAAGTGTCAGGACGCTCCTCAAAGGGGTTGTCAAAGGATATGTTCCTCTTCTCAAGGCTAGGGGGAAGATTGCTGGTTCAGAAGAAAGCTTGGGAATGACATCTATCGGGGGTAGAGTCGAGGCGAGATCTACAAGTGTCTCGTGGGTGGAGGATCTCGGCGTTGGAACTCTTGACCCCGAAGTCCCAAAGGCAGGAGCTGCAAAGAAAAGGCGGGTAAGCCAGAGAATGAAAGGTTAGAAGTTAGAAGAAGGTTTACATTTCTTCTGTGCGGGAACATTGAGCCAGAGGGGGGAGGTGATCTCGCGGGCCACCTGGCCATGCCCGTTCCCCAGGGAGCCTAGTTCCGCACTCATCTCCTTAACTTCCTTCTCCACCGGCGGGATCTGCGAATAGATGCAACGAGTCAACATTTCATCTCGGCAACGAAAGGGGATGAGCGGTACTAAGCAAGTGCAAATACCAAGGGAGTCTTGGTTGGAAAAGGATTTTGAGAGTTCGACTCATCCTTGGTCGGGTTGTGTCAGGTCACTTTTGCTTTTTTCATCTTCGGGGATGACCCAGGAGCATTTAGAGAAAGCCAGGGGGCGAGTGATCCCATCAAGGTCTTTTTCTTGCCTTGGACGGCACGGAGGCGGTCTAGAGCTTCCTTGGAAAGCGATATCATGATCAGAGGCGAGAGCGGCAACAAAGGATTGAGGCAAGAATCGTCTACCATTACGTGAATATTTATATGGCCATGGGGGGCGCAAAAGATTCTCTTTCAGGTCAGCCTCCACTCATCTAATATGTGGTGTTGGATGATTCTTTCCGAGCATTGTTAAAGCTCACAAAGAGCGAGGATTGTGTACAACCCCATATTCGATGAGTGGACCCCGTCAAATAGGAGAGTAGAGCAGTTTGGCTTGCACTCTCCCAAGGTCTAAAGAGGGGCATTCGTGCAGCACGGGGAGGAGTGGTTTGGCCCTTCAGGCGAGTGCAATCTTCATCAAAGCACTCACCTAAAGATCTTGCGCCCTTGCGTGAATGTGAGACAAGTTCTCGCCAGGATAGGCGAGTGATCGCCCAGCCAGACACTCGCCCTTCATGGATCTTTAGGGGGGAGAATGATTTGTGCTCCCGGCATTTGCCCCTTCTGCCGAGTAGGGCCTTTATAAATCATTCGCCTAGCATGGTCTAGAGGAAAAATTACCTGGATGCCCTCATAGGTCTGCATTTAACCCCTCAGAATGACAGAGTTACATTGTTGACAGACTAATTTGGACTATGTATAGCCATTTAGAACAGTGGAGATTGGCTATTTGCAGGCTGTTTTCAGAAATCTATAAATAGACCCAAGGGGGTACCTTAGAAGGCATGCTTACTTGTGCCCCGGTCTTCTAGCGCTTTATGAGGTATCCTTAGCTCGGTATTTGGCTAGGGAGGGGAAGCGCTCTAAGATCTTCTGGGTGTGTGGTGGGACCACCACGCTGAGCCCTTGGGTTTGTTCCCTGTTCTTTTTTCTTAGTTGTCCTGCTCGCAAGAGATAAGTGTGCAATCACCCCTTCCCCAAGGGTGAACTCCACAGAGACCGAGTTTTCAGTTTCAACATTGAGAGAGGGTAGATAGTCAAAGCTTTAAGTGTTGGTAAGGTAGAAACGTGGCTAAGTCTACAGGCGTTGAGTGAAGTCAACTCACTCAATGTCATATAACTAAAAGCGTTGAGTGAAGCTTGATCTCTCAACTCCATGTTGTTTCTGTCAAAGCCAAAGGAAATGGAGACAAAAAATCGACTAAGTCCAGAAGCATTGAGTGAAGCCAGTTCACTCAATGCAAAGATCAAAAAGCTTTGAGTCAAGCTAATGTAGTCATCCTAAGAGGAAACATAAAAATCGACTAAGTTCGAATAAGTCCAGAAGCGTTGAGTGAAGCTAGTTCACTCAATACACTCAACGCCAGATTTTAGAGGCAAAGGCAGAAAGTGTTGAGTGAGGCCAGCTCACTCAATGCCTTCAGATAGAAAGAGATTTGGCTAAGTATAAAAGCGTTGAGTGAAGCTTATTCATTCAACGATCTCAACACATTCAGATAGAAGGATGTCGAGTGTTGACTAAGTTCAAAAGCGTTGAGTGACGTCAGCTCACTCAACACCTTCAGACAGAAGGAGATTTGGTTATAGAGGCGTTGAGTGAAGCTTATTCACTCAACGCTCTCAAAGCCTAAAGTTATTGAAGGATGCAGAATGTTGGTGAAGTATAAAAGCATTGAGTGAAACCAGTTCAATCACCGCTCTCAATGCCTTCATGGAGAACAGAATTTTTCTAAGTCCAGAAATGTTGAGTAAAGCCAGTTCACTCAACGCCTCAATAGAAAGGGCTGAAGATCAAGCTAAGGCAAAAAGCGTTGAGTAAATCTTATACACTCAAAGGTCTCAACGCCAAGGATATAGAAAAGGGTGAAGGATAGGCTAAGGTAAAAGGCGTTGAGTGAAGCTCATTCACTCAACGCTCTCAACATCCAGAGTGATTTTGTGAAATTGGCTAAGTCCATAACTGATGACGTCAGCAATGTCAACAAAAGTCAACAAAATTCTAAATGATCATGGAAGAACTGAAACTCATTCTGCAAAACTAAGGAAATAATCATTCGTTAAAGCAGTGATATGTGTCAATCATCTCGCTGGATAACGAGATTATAAATAGAAGATAAGATCTGTATCAAAATAAGTTTCTGAGCGATCAATTCATTACGAAGAGATTGTGCGGGACTTCGTCTTCTTCGCCCGTCATTGTTGCAAAGATAAGAGCATCAATTCAACATATCTGAAGGGTTTCTGAGTTAGCTGCGGCAATCAACATCTGCTACAGCAAGATTAGAGGGCTTCTCTGAGGAAGAAGAATCAGCCAAGGCCAGCCCTAGCTGAAATTGCTTCATGATCCAAGCCGAGCCAAATTTGAAGATCAAACTCTGGATCTGTGAAGAAGAGGTAGATCAATTTGTATTCTGCAAAATAGGTTAGCTGATTGAAGATCTTTCTTCGCTCTCCTTCATCAGCTTAATCAGAATCAAGTTTCTGAGTTACTTCTAGTACAAGCAACAGATTCTTGAAGATTGTTATTCTTAGTGCTGCAAAGAAGATAGAGCTGAGATTATCTCAGCTGAGAAAGCAATTGACTCAGAGATTAATTTCTCTTGAGTCAAATCAACATTACTATTCAATTTCTGTAGGATCTGTTTAAGATCTGTGTTGTAAGTCTGAATTATAAATACTGAGTGGTAGGATCTAGTCTGGGATCCGTGTGTGATAGGGTTGTTTTCTCAGCCTGTGGTGTAGGGCATTTGTGTCTGTGATAGGTGATCAGGTGATTACTGAGTTGTTGGGTGTGTGCATGTGTTGTAAATCTCTGTGGAGACTATGTGATCCTGTGGGATCGTGTTGTAATCTCTGAAGAGCCAAGTTATTGGTGAAGTGTCTTGTCTAACATTCTGTTAGAATGACGGGAGGGACAGTGGATGTACCCATACACTGGGAAATCATTATAAAAATCTGGTTTAATGTGTGTGAATCTCTTGAAAGCAAAATTAATCACTCACAACAAAGCATAACTCAATTAAAGGCTTAAAGAACTTAAAGAGAATTATAAAGATCCTAATAACCTATTCACCCCCCCCCCCCTCTAGGTGATTAGCTACCCTTGAATTCAAAGACTTTCAGTCATTCTCGATTGATCTTTCTCTCATTTTTGCTTTCTTAATGTTCGCTCCATCAAGTGGGAGGTTGGTTCCTCTGTGCTTTTTCGGTGTCTCGCACATCAGATTTTTTGGGATCTAGACAGGTGTAGTACCTTGAAAGAGTGAGCATTGATTGAAAGTCTTTTTGGATGATCGTGCAACTTTTTCAGGGCAATGATCGTACGTCTTACCAAACTCGATTGTAAAACTACATTCGCAACACTTAGGAGTTCCCGGTTGTCGATAGCTCACGACAAGGAGCATAAATCTGACGATAGACTAGGATAGCGGCTTTGCTCCTTCCTTCGACTAGGCCAGCGACGACGAGAACGAGAGAGAAAAGGGCGACCTCTGCCCTAACCCATACAAACGAGAGAGAGGAAGGGGGATTGGCTGGCTGCACGCACAAGGGAGGGGGATCGGGTAATGCAGATGGGGAGAGAGTTTGGGGTTTTTATTGAAATCCTAACCTGCAAATGTTATCTGCACACCACTCTCTATTCGTACCCCAGTATGCATTTTAAATTATTTTTTTGGGGTGTTACATAGCATATCGATGGCTTGTATGATCTCATGCTATGTCAGATTTTTAATAGCTGCAATGGCTGCATATATCTTGCATAATCTTGAGATTTGTGGTGTCAACTGAGATGTCATGCAGCTCTCCGGTTCCACACTCCTCGCTATTGTAGAACCACTATCAGTAATAATATCTACCACAATTGTTTTCTTTTTCTTGGTCTGTGGCTCGACCTCCTCGATCATATTATTGTCCACTGAATCAGCAATGTGGATCTCGTTTTTGCCTTAGAAGCAGTTGCAACATAAGCTCTAGTCAATTCCACATATCATAGCTAAGTCGCCCCAATTCATAATCACATTGATGCAATAATATTTTACAGTCCGGCGTGTCTACAATTTTAGTTTAGATTAGACTCATAAATATTTATAATGTCTAAAGATGTAATTAATTAATAAAATAAAATATTATCTGAACATAATTGACCCAAATATCTTCATTGTCTTCCTTCACTATATTCCGCTTCCACTCAACTACATATGAACAACCATCTGTCGACCAAATTTGATAAGCAGCGGAATGAATATAAACTAGATCCGTAAAAAAAACCTACTGTCGGCAATGAGCAAATCAGGGATCCGTAAAAAATCTAGATCTATACATGAATGAAAAACTTAGATCTGTAAATGGATATTTACGTGTTGCCGACCAGATAGGAACATGAACGGAGGAGGCGGAATCGCTCGCTTGACGCTTGCAGGTATAGAGTCCCGACGGAGGAGGAGGAGGAGTCGTGCGCTTGCGGATACTTCTTCGAGGAATACAAAGTGTACTATAAAAATTTATGATGATGAGGTCGCAGAAACACTCTCAACCAAACAAGGACAAGTAAACCATTAGTAAAGAAGATACAAGAATAACGCTAGTATTATTTACTGCTTTACAGAGCGAGACATACAAACGTGAGACATGATTTCGCGCGAGAGAGAAAACCTAACTCCTCGAGGAAGACGAATCCAGAATCACGCCCGAGAGAGAAATGGTGAAACAAGACCTTTACCATTTTGACATATATGAAATTCCAATAGGAATTCAATTCAATGCCGATTCCCCCAAAATTTGGGGCATTACAGCAAAATGCCAACAGAGCATTACAGCAAAATGCGTTCCATTATTATCGAGATGAAGAAATCACTAACTACGAGAGCTACTATTAGTTTTGAAAATGTTTTTTCATTCACTATGTGATTGAGAATTTTGTTTGGGCTACAACCTTTACTTTTTTTTTACATTACCAAATTACTTGTCATTTATACATGCTTGCAATGGCAACAGTGGGTATGCAAATATGCCCATAGGGGTGGAGCCATCTCAAGACCGTAATTAGGGACATGGGTGAAACTTAAACCCATGCATGCTTGTAGGCTTGACTGAGCCTGTTTGATCTTGTATTTATTGTTAAGCCGCACAAAAACATTAATTGCTAGGTTGGAATTAAGAAGTTGTGCACGCTATCAATTTTTTTTAATTTGACCTTATTGTAGTTCCCTGCGAATTTGTTGCGGATCACCTGGTCTTTTCCCGGTGCGGAGAAATCGGATCGCTTTAGCTCGGAATCGGACCGGGCGTGCAAACAGTCAAAGTAATACCAGCAAATGACAAAAGGTTTTTTTTTACGTGGAAAATCCGAAAATGGTGAAAAATCACATGGTTGGATCCGTGTCGAGCCAAAATCCACTAGTTCCTTTGAGTTTACAGGGAATGGGATTTGATCTCGGAGGGCGGCAGACCTCTTCTCCGTTACTGGTGCAAATCACAAAAATAAGGGAATGAAACTAAGAACTCGGAGTCTCGATGGAAACGCTCCGGCCTTGAAAAAATGCTAAGTCCACAGAAGCTTGATGGAAACGTTCCTGCCTGAAAATTTGGCTAAGTTCACGGAACATGTGTAGAGGCTTTCCGGCCTAGAAATTTGGCAAAGTCCACAGAGCCTTTGGGCAAGAAGAGGAGCGGAGCGAATGCCTAAGCGGGGGATCGGCCTAAGTCCACGATCTCGCCAGAAAACCTCAGAGCACTCTCTTGCCTCTGGAGTTGCTTGTCTTCAAATGAAGACATGAAAGCCTATTTAAGTATTTATAGTTTTCTGGAGGGTCATGATGGTAATTGCATCGGAGAGTAATTTGTGTTGGCGAATGACGTTGCTCCATTTCAGTCACCTAGATCACCAAATTTAGCAAGATGACGGAAGTGGCCCTCCAGGCATTTCGGGCGGCCCGGGCAAGCTGCCCGTCGACAGCGGTGGCCGGAGGCGGCTGGAGACGGAGGGGGATGCCGGTTGCGGCGATGGTCGCCGGCAGCGGCGATGGCCGTCGGCGGGCGTGCGCGTGTGGGAGCGCGCACCCGCTGCACGCACGCTGGAGTGTGCTGCTCACGCGCGTGCGCGCCTGGGCATGCATGCGCGCTTGAAGCGCACGTGCGGCCGCACCGTACGCGTTGTGATGGCGTGCTTGCGCAAACGTGCGCGGCGACACGCACGCGCTATCCCAGTGCTCTAGCGGGGGTGCGTGCGTGCGGTTCTTCCCCCTTCTTGGGTGTTTTTCAGGCCTTTTGAGTGAGCGCATTTTTTTGTGTATGCTCGTCTAGTCGGGTTTGCCTGCCCCCGTGTCCTTGGCCAAAAACCTTTCCTGTTTAACTTAGAAATTTCAGGGGGAAGCATCGAGCCTGGAAATTTATAGTCTCGATCACTTGCCTTGGAAGTTACGGACTTAGAATTGCCTTAGGATGCGCTCGTCACAAGTTATTTTTGTTTGGGGCATGAAATATCCCATTAGCCAGGCCTTGATGCGGGTGTTGACTCCTTGGAACCGCCCGTATATACTTCGATGGCTGAAGATTTCGCGGGGATTCCTTGGCGACGATGCCCACAGTTGGCTACTTATGTTTTGCCCTTGCTGGTGCGCAGCGCCTGCAACACGATGTGGAAACACTCTCCCACTTTGTGTGCTACATTGGTGTTGGAGCGTGCTGCTTTGTATACTTCCTTCTCGAGCACGGCAATTCGTGCTAGCTTGTGTGGTTGTCGCAGAAAGTTCCCACTGGCAGCAAATTCTCATGACGTGAAGCGATGTTCTGCCCCATTGTTTCGGTATTGCGGAATGGCTAACGGGCTTGCTGCCACCAAAAGGGCATGGTGTTCATTTCCATGCTGTAACTTAGAATTACTTAGTGTATGTTCCCACCAGGAGTTGGGACGGGGCTTCTAGAGGCGGAGGCCATCGATGACGTCTGTGCCTTGGGATGTTGCAATGGTGCGAGCTTTTTCATTTGCATAACACATGGAGTCCTGGGGCCTTGGAGCGGAGCGGTGTCGGCTAGCTGAGCGGGCACTACGATGATGGCTACAAAGGTAGGTCCGTCATGGCTGGGCGCACGCATTGTTAAGCTCTGTCATGTACTTTGGTGAGTGGTTTCACATTATGCAAAGAATGTAGGGGTGTTCCGTCCCCTGAGCAGGTATTGTCTTAACATATGGTGTTGATGATGGGGGAGCACTTAATTATATTTGTGTTGTATGCACACTTGGCGTTGTTGGCCTACGTATCGCCCTTGTCACCTCCTTTGTTCAGTCGCGCGAGTTTTTGTGTGATGTGTTGAGCTTGCGACTCCACTAGGGCATCGTCTTTGCATGGTGACTTGGCGCCGAGACATGTGTTACGACGGCCCGAGAGCATCCAGTGCTTTTATGTTCCTTGTTCGACGTGCACTATTGCTGGGGATTGT
Source organism: Platanthera zijinensis (assembly GCA_039513925.1). NCBI lineage: Eukaryota > Viridiplantae > Streptophyta > Magnoliopsida > Asparagales > Orchidaceae > Platanthera > Platanthera zijinensis. Next base: position 56,838,134 of record CM077084.1, on the reverse strand, counting down.
CGTCGGGAGTTAGTGGTGTGAGCTTGTTGCTTAGGTGCGATGAGAGAGTGCACTTGCCCCCCCTGCCTTGGCAGTGCAGATGGACTTGGAGGTCCGCTTGTTTCGGGTGGCAGTGATAGATCTTGTTCCGTGTGCGCTTTATGAGAGCATGATATTCGGCAAAGAGACTTTGCTCGCTTTTGCCTGAGGAGGTCCAGAGTCCGTACGTGCGGTAATAGTTAAAAACCTTTGTTTGATTGCTCTTTAGGAGGACCTGGTTCCGCCCGAATGGAGGTGGGGCAACAAAAGAAAGAGAAGACTCGATTGACCACGGAGTTGAGGGACATTGAGGTTATGTGAGTGCCCGCGGTGGCTGAGTATAGTCGGTCTCATGACTTTGAGATGGAGAAATCTCGTATCACAGAGGAGGTCCACTCTAAGATGATGGCGATTGAGATTATCTGCTCGAGTGTGATGTCGTGTAGCACTCGGGCTTTGGCAAGAGGTTTCAGGCTGCTCGGAGGATACCATTGTACAGTGATCTGGGTATGGAGGATGCCTCAGATGACGATGCTGACGTTGATTCTGACGTTGACTCCATTGTGCCCATTCTTATATGTTTTCTTTGCGTTTGGATCGTCTTGTGGATGTGCCTCCGCACTGTCACAAGCTCTTTGTTCCTCACGATGATGTAACCCCTAAGGCAGCTTTTGTTTGAACGAAGACCACCTTCTTCAGATCTCTTGTGTTTCGGTTGCGCTCTGGCGTGCGTATACTTTTGGTAGAGTAGCGCTTAGCTTGAATGTCGGCATTTTGAGTAGGTTGCGAGCTCAATATGCCACCAAAAGCTTTGATCCAGGTATCGAATTCCAAACCTCTCAGTGCCCTGAAGCTAATGGAATGGTTATTTTTTAGTGGGGAAGGTTGTATAGTGAGTTGTCATCATGGGGAATTTCGGCCATGCCTTGAATGCTCCTCCTTGGCTCCAAGTGGCATGAAGTTTGGCTGGAAAATGCGGGTAAATGTTGTTGGAGCTCAGAGGTGGGCTTGGGAAGAGAGGAAGAGGGCCACATGGCCTTCATTCCCTAATTCCCTCCTTCTCTCTCCTCCACTTAGAAAAAGACCAAACTACCCTCATGCATGTCACTACCCTCCAAAACCAGAGGGTAGGGGTTGTAATTAGCCACTTGGGCTATTCATGGGCCTTGGCTCATGGGCTTGGCTTATCATTTTCTCCTTTAGGCCTTATGTTGACCAAATTGACTTTTAGGATTGACTTGGTCAATTTGATGATTGGGCTGGACCCACTTGATGGTCATGGGCCCTATGACATCACCTGGCATGGGTTGGGCCATGGCTCAAGGCCTTAGTCCATTAGGAATGGGCTTGGTCTTTAAATTTTCTTATTTAGGCCTAAGGCTGACCAAGTTTGACCTTAAGGTTGACTTGGTCAAATTGATGAGTGAGCTGGCCTCACTTGGTGGTCATGAGCCATATTGCACCACCCAACCTTAGTTGGGCCATGGTGATGCCCCACTTGGGCTAATTGGGCTTATGTATGTGATTTTGACCAAATTAGGGTTAGGGTTGACTTTGATCAAATTGGTCCAATGGGTGGCCCTATCATGGGGCTTGTTGGTCACTTAGATTTCTTTTAGGGCTAGGGATATAGGCCAAGTGCACTTATGGTTTCCATTTGGGCTAGTTTTGACCTAAGTTGACTTGGACCCAATAGTGGGTCCCATATGAGTCTTCCCTAACTCCTTGGGCCCTATGGTCTATACCTAGCCTAATCTACCATAATCACCACATGTCATACCCTAATATGTGTGTTAAGGGGTTTAGAAGAAAAGGGGATGTTACACCGCGACCGGCTTCCCAGCCACACACACCTTGCCCCGCAACAAACAATGAGGGGTCATGGTCGGCCTCCTGATCAGTCGGACCGCGCTTCGCGGTCGCCCACGAATGGCCTTAAGGTATGCGACTAGCATCCCCACCGGCCGCTCTGACCGCCACACAACGTCCTTCCTCTTACGGCGGGCTTTCGTCATCGACGCGCCCTTTGGTCCTGGTCTTCCTCCACCGTCTGATCATTCCGGCACGATCTCTGTTGGTCGGGGGTGAAGACGTCATATTCATAAAAATGGTAATTTGTGTGCTCCAATCCAAGCATTCATATTCATTAGTTTGGTAGTTATTGATAAATTCTCACAAAAAAGTTATTTTGATCCATATTTGTAATCATTTGTCAAACATATTTGATAAATATGAATTAAAAAATATTAAACATGAGTAATCGAGTATTTGATGTAAGTTTGGGTATTATCTTTATTTTTTTATGTTTTTATTGTAGAAATTCTGAAGTATCCAACTTGAAAGGTCAAATGTTAAACATAATTGAAATCTAAGAAAAATATTATAACAAGGTTGTAATATATTGTAACAGTAAAGAAGTGCAGAAAAAAATATGTTGCAACAATGTTACAACAAGTCGGTAGAAACCTAGTTTTTTTCCGAAATTTTTTAAATTTGGGATGTTACAATAGGAAGGAGAAACATATATTTGGCAATTAAAAGATTCTTAATGGAGACGTGTTGGGTCCATTGCTCACAATATCCCAAATTTGTAGAAGTCAAACAAGTCGATGGTATACATATAGTTATATTTGATGTATGTTCAAGTTCATGCATGTAGGTTGGTCCTTGTCAAAAGGATTGGACAGGTATTCCAAGTGATTATTATAGGTGGTCACAAAGAAGCTGGCTGGAAAGACAAGAATTTGCCTAAATCCACATGTGTTAAGTGAAGCAAGCTAACTCAACGCCAGGTGTCGATATTCGACGAAGTCCACAGGTGTTGAGTGAAGCAATCTCACTCAACGCCAGTTGTCAAGGAAGAATGCTGTCAAAGATAAAAAGCGGCTAAGTTCACATGCATTGAGTGAAGCTAGTTCACTCAACGCCAGACAGAAAAAGCGCTGAGTAAAGACAAGACAGTCAAAGCCCAACAGATTGTAGAAAGCAATTCTGTGGCTAAGTCCACAGGCATTGAGCGAAGGTAGTTCACTCAATGCCATATAACAAGAGGTGTCGAGTACAGCACAGTCTGTGAAAGCTTCAGCTATGACAAGCAGAAAATTAACTGAGTCCAAAAACGTCGAGTGAATACACCTCACTTGACGCCAGAGAAGAAAGCATCGTGTGTTGTTAAAGCTCAAGAAGAGAGATAGAAAAATCTGTCTAAGTCTAGGGCCGTTGTGTAAGACCCCCCCCCCCCCTCCCGGAACACAGAACACGACACGAGGGGAGTCTTATGCCCAGAACAGCAGCCTTGCGGTAGCACTAGCACTCGGGCTAGCCTGTACTACAAGACGCTTATTATGTCGGCCTATACCAATATTGTTGAAGCCAAATATGACCTCAACGAATGTTCAAAAACAAGGGTATAGCCAACACCTACTTCTCTCGAACCTCAACACTCGATTAGTTATAATGGACCTAGGACTGACCCAAAAGCCTCAGCAGGGTGGTCTCACCTCATACCCGGAAGATCTCTGAGAGCTTCCCCTCCAAAGCCAAAGCTGGGTTTGGAGCTCCTCAGAAAGCACTCTTGATTTTGGGGAACAATGAAGACTTACTTTCCAAGGAGCCCATATGTGTCTTTTTATAACCTTTTGCTGACCTGAAGTTACCAAAATACCCCTGGATGGCCTGCCAATAGCCAAATCCCGCTGTTTGAGAAGTGTTAAATGCAGCCCCTGGGGGTATGTGGGTAATTTTACCCAAGGGTAATTAAGTCATTTTACCCTGGGCTCTGGGCCTCACTCGGCGAGAACCCTATGCCGAGAACACCTGAACCTTCCCGCCTGCACTTCCTGCGGCATTGAGTGAGGACCCCTGAGCCGAGAACCTTTCCGCATGCACTTCCTGTGGCGTTGAGTGAGACTCCCTGAGCCGAGAACATTTCCGTATGCACTTCCTGTGGCGTTGAGTGAGACTCCCCGAGCCGAGAACCTTTCTGCCTGCACTTCCTATGGCGTTGAGTGAGACTCCCTGAGCCGAGAACCTTTCCGCCTGTACTTCCTGTGGCGTTGAGTGAGAATCGGCGCCTTCTCGCCCAACTCCTCGGTCGCGTCTGGACGTCGGCCCGTGGCTCGGTACTAGGGATCTCGCCATGCCCTTAGGCGGGAGCCCTTCCAAGCCGAGAGCTCTTCTTAGGCGAGATCTCCTCTGGTCCCCAAGGCCCCGAACTATCTTGAAGCTAGTCCAACCCTGACCGTTCATGCCTTCGGGTCCTACCTAGCGAATATGGGTTGTACAAATATCAATCATGCCAACCCAACCAGAGTAATAAAAGCAAAATTCAAATGCACACATAAGCATATAAGTCTAAATATAACAAATATAGAAGCTATATCTAGCTTCTAAACTATCAGAGTACGAGTAGTCTTGCCCAAAAGGACTACAACAAGAGTCACTCTATGACTCACATCTGTAACTGACGGTAGCTACGGCACCGTCCCTTTAGGCCCTCTCGTCCTGGCCTCACTGTCCTGCTGTACTACCTGTTGCTGCTCCGCCTGCAGGGTTTCCTCCTAAAAAGGAAGACATAACAACCGTTAGTCATAAAGACTAAGTGGTTTCACATCTGCTCCCCCAGCGACTCCTCGGCATCGGGCGGAGAAAGGATCATGGTACAATATATTTAATGAAGCAGTAGTACAAACAGGTGGAGTAATATATATGACATGAGTAGTAGTAAAGTAAACTATAACGGTATCATCAACATTCTAAGCTAGCAGTTCTACATCTACAACAGAGTATGAGAATGTAAGCTATAACTGAAAGTAACTTAACAGAAAGGTAACTCATCATATAAGAGTGCTCATACAAACTTATACGATGAGGATCTTGTTTATGCAATGTAATGTGATGCAATGAATGCTATGCTATGACTCAACATGCACACGCACAAGCAAATTATTGTGTCAATACAGACTCTAAAGTTCCCACTTTTCGAGCAGATAGCTAACCTCTCAGGCGCCAACCGTCGTGGCCAGACGGTGACAGTAGAGCGGGCATCTCCACTACTAAGCCGGCATCCACACTACCTAGCCTAGGCCTCCATATGTCTCAAAGCTAAGAACACATCAGCGGAGCTCACAAGCATATTACAGCTCAGCGGGAGTCTCGGGTAAATGTGCACCGAGAACCAAGCCCCGATCTGGCCTAATTTGAAACCCGGAAGGAGCCTCGGAAAAAGCACGAGGACCAAGCCCAACCGTTCACTTGGAACGGAAGGAGCTCCGGGAATGAGCACCGAGGACCAAGCCCAACCGCCCAAGGTCTAACTGTCAACTCCCATCGGTGTGATGACTGGTGAGCCCGTAGACCTGCCACACTATCCTTAACTTAGGATTACGACGCCACGTGTCGACTCGCACCGCACGCTACTTCACGTCTCGTGCTCAACAGCTCACAAGGGTTCCCTTACCAAATCCCTTATCAACACAAACGATCAAGTGCGGCAAACATTCACGCACTATTAACCCTTCCACATATCCATGCACTAACCATTTTCAATCCTCTTCCAACATTTCGAGCTCACAGCTCACATTACCGATTCACATATCTAGTTGTTTATACAATCCCACTTGTCTACTCACTAGTTCACATAGGGATCTACCATCCAACCATTTCGTTCAAGTAGGTTTTACTTCATCATTTGATTATAAAGGATCAACCAACAGCTCACCACAAACTTTACGATAACTATTCACAATTCCTCTAATAATACTAAATTAGGTTTATATTAGCAAAGAACCAAACATGCAGGAATTGTATAGAGAGTAGAGCTTCAAACGGGGATTCCTGATGCAACAGGAATCCGGCGAAAATGTGTAACCCATCGTTGGAAAGGTATTTCCAAGGGCCATGACTTTCGTGTTTAGTCAGAAGCCCAGATTTGTCCATATCATACTCGAAAGTGGCTTCTAAGACTGCTACATTCAAATTACAGTTTCAGCACGTTTATATTATCAGCCATCAATTTCGATCAGGCTTTCCTGTGGCTTCAGACATCGCCTGAAGATGTGTAACCACTCGTTGGAAAGATCTCTCCAAGGCCTACGACTTTCTTGTTTAGTCGAAAGCCCAAACCTGGCCATGAAATACATGAAAATGGCCATGATGATCGTTGCGTGTAGAATACAGATTTCTGCACGCATTTTTGAGGCGGAATGAACAGCATCGGTTCATCTTCCTCCTCTATAGGATATTCCCAAATCACACCTAGAAATCCTCCTCCCTTATTCACCCTCATCAGACCATTCCTCTTCACGAGACCATCCCCACCATCACATTGAAGGAAGGAGAGGTTGAAGATTACTAAACCCTAGAACACAAGTCCTAGTATGGAATCTTCCTAGGATTCTCAATCTCACACATCAAGACTCTTTTGAGTCGATATCTCGCCTAGGATTAACTATAGATCTAGCACCAAGGGAGAGGGGAGGAAACTCACATCATTTCCGACGTTTCCGTTATTTTCGGCCATGGATCGCGTGACTCTTCGCGGCTGTATCCTCTTCTCCTCGGCGGCATTGGCTCTCCACGAAAAAAGACTTGGCTCCAGCAGCAGTCTCTCCACAGAAAAAGAGGGCTTGGAAAGAGGATGAAAAATGGCCAAATCCAATATAAATAGTACCAATACGGGTAAGAACACGCCCGTGTTCCTACTCGTGTCCTGCTCGGGTGAAGCACCGTCGACGGTTATAGCGTCGTATAAATACAAACACGGGTAGGTACACGCCCATGTACACTACCCGTGTCCACGAGATACGGCCGTGTTTAGGCCCGTGTTCTACTGTGTCCTACTCGGGAGACACGACCGGGTTTTCCTGGAGATATTCACAAGGGTAGGGACACGCCCATGTCCCTACCTGTGTCCTGCTCGGGACACAGGATCGATAATGCCAGTTACACACACGGGTAGTGGACACGCCCGTGCCCCTACCCGTGTCCTCTTCATACGGGTAGTGACACGCCCGTGTCACGACCCGTGTCCTTCTCTGGAAAATCCATGATTTTCCACACGGATAGGGACACGCCCGTGTCACTACCCGTATCCTTTTCTGGACTGACTTCTCTTCCCTGAGCGAAAATCGTCTCTCCTGACTCAAAAGTGCGCACGACGGGCCTAACACGAATTGGTACGTTACACGTTGAGTGAGTACAGCTCGCTTAACGCACTCAACCCCTTAGCAAACTGGCAGATTCCAGAGAAGCGGCTTAGGACAAAAGCGTTGAGTGATGAAGGCTCACTCAACGCTCTCAACCCCTAGCAGATAAAGAAAGTTACAGCTAAGTTCAGGGGAATTGAGTAATGAAGATTCACTCAATGTTTGGCAGTCCAGAAGAGATTGACCAAGTCTAGAGGCATTGAGTGATGCCAGTTCACTCAACGCGCTCAACGCCCAAGCAAGGCTGAAGAATTGGTTAAGTCCAGATGCATTGAGTGAAGCCAATTCACTCAACACACTCAACGCCTGATGGTGCAGAGAATTTGACTAAGTCCAGATTCATTGAGTGAAGGTCATTCACTCAACGCATGCAGTTGAATCTGAGAATTTGGCTAAGTTCACAAATACCGACGTCAGCCAAAGTCAACAGAGTTCAAATTAGTTGCAGGAAAGCTACAAAACACGACAAATAGCGTCGGAGGTCTACTATACGTCTTCTTCTGTTAAAGCAAGGTGTAACTATCAACCACAGGTGGTCGGTCCCCATTGCTTCTTGGAGCAGTTAATCGGCAAAAGATAAAAAAGGGACAAGATGGACTGAAAGAACTTTAACTTTTAGGGTTTTATTCATTTCAAAGAGTTGGGGCTTAACTTCATCTTCCTCTCTATTGTTGTCGAGCATGAAGAAGAAGAAATTCCAGTAGAACTAAAAGTTCTTCCAGTTAGCTGTAGCAATCTCCACCAGCTACAACAAGATCAAAAAAGCTTTCTGAAAGAGAAGACTGAGCAGAGCCTTCAGATTTCTGCAATCAGAGTAAGTCGGTTGAAGTGCAAAACAATAGCAAGTTCAGAGACTTGATTTCTAAGATACTTCCAGCACTAGAAGCAGCTTACTGAAGATCAGTTTCTTGGTGTTGTGAAGTAGTTAGGGCTGAGATAACTCAGCTCAGGAAGCCGATACAAAGAAATTTCTCTGGTGTCAAATCAACACCAACCAAACCCATTTCTTTTCTGTAGGATCCTTTTGGATCTAAGTGTAGGCATGATATATAAAGGCTAAGGTAGGATCCAGGTTTGGATCTGAGGTAGGGCAGATTTTCCTTAGTTGTAGGATCCAGTTTTGGATCTGATTTGTAAGACCTTTGGGTTTGAGGTAGAATCCTATGTGGATCTGAGTTGTAGGGCCTCTGTGCCTGGGGTAAGGAAGTTTACCTGAACTATAAGAGAGTCATTCTCTCTTACTGTAGGACCTTTGGGTCTGAGGTAGGATCCAGCTTTGGATCTTAGGTAGGGCCTTGTGCCTGAGCTGTAGGAGAGTCATTCTCTCTGAGGTAGAGCTAACCTCCATAGCCTGAGCTGTAGGACTGGGGTTCAAGTCTGAGGTAGGTGATCATTTGATCACTGAGTTGTATGAGCAAATTTGCTCTGAGGTTGGGCTTTGTTCCTGAGTTGTAAGTCTTGGAGGAGACTGAGAGATCCTGCGGGATCTGTGGTGTAAGCTCTAAGGAGTTGGGTTTTTAGAGAAGTGTCTTGTCTAACAAGCAGTTTGGAAGGTAGGAGGGACAATGGGCGTACCCATAATCTGGGGAACCAGCATAAATTCTGTGTGTTTTCTTTGTGCTGTGTCTTGAAAGCATAAAACTACTGACTCACAACACACTATGTTAAAGATAATTATAGTAGACTAGAAAACCTATTCACCCCCCTCTAGGTGTTTAGCTGCACTTGAAATTAAAGACTTTCAGGATGAACGGCCTAAGGGGCAAAAAAGTGAGAAATCACGATCTTTTTACCAATTTTCGAAATGGGAGAAATAAGTTTTGGAGAGGAAGAGGAGAAACACTGGATCTTCATCGAAAGGGGGATTTGTGAAATTCTGAGTGGAATTTCCTACAGTGTTTTAAACTCTGATCATCATGTCTTGTAAGATCTCTCTAATTTTGTGGTGTGTTTGTAGAATCATGAACTAATTTTATAAGTTTTGTATTTTTAGAGTACTTAATTTGTTTTATTTTGATGTAATCTTTCTTAATTTTTCTTTTATAATCTCTTGATGAGATATCTTTATTGAATTTTTGATTTTGATGGTAAAATTTTCGGATTAAATTTTCATTTTTTACTCTGCTTTGAGATCCGAGAGATGAGATGTGTGAGTCTATGGATGAAGATTATCTTACTACGCTTCGAGATTCAATTGATGAGTTGCGTAAATCTTTAACCAAAATTTTCGATCTTTTTTTCCGCGCTTCGATATTTAAGAAAAGAGAGGCGTAAGTGTATCATCAACTCAACATAGCATATAAGAGAGAAAGAGATTTCACATTTATGTTAACAACTTTGATTTTCATTATTATTAATATTTCGCATGAGTTAGAGATAACAAAGGAAAGTAAGAATATAATAATTTCTGATATCGAGAGATATAGAACTCTGTCTTAAAATCGTTCCATAATAATGCACCAAACATTCTTATAAAAATATCTTTTAACGATCCATCATAATAGACATAGAAAATCAAAATACAAGACTGTTTTCTCATAATTGATAAAAATTATTTTTATGAAATCATAGTTAAATTTTTTAGAGTTTTAACTTGTTTTCAAAATCAAGTTATTTGATTCACTTGGATTTTAAAAAAAGGTTAGCAGGTATTTAGAAGCATTGAATTAATCACTTCTCAGTGAGAATGATCTTTACTTACTTTATATTACTTGATCTAACTGCACTTGCGTTTAATATATACAATCGTTTAGAGCGTATCAAGTATTTTGCATCGTTGCCAGTGATATCAAGTTCTTGCCGTCGTTGTCGGGAAGGTGCAATTAATTTAGTTTTTTTTTCCCTTACAATATTATTAAACTCTAGGTATTTAGAGATCAAGTTTATATTTTAATCTTATTTTTATTTGTAATGTCTTTAATGCATGTTTTTTTTAAAAAAAAATGAACGATATTTTTTTAAAAAAAAAAATTCATCCTAATCTATTTTAAGATTTATAGAGCAGGTTATTCGTGTTCGATATAATTTTCTTATGTAGTTTATTTTTGCAAAGAAAATTTTATTTTATTTTATCTGCCTCCGTTCTAAAAAAATGTACACAAATGCGAGATGCGAGTGGCGTGGATCGTTTGACCATACTGGTGATATATGGTACAGGGGGAGTGATAAGTATCATTCTTACCTCGCAGAATACAGAGAAACTAAATCTTTAGGTCTCCAATATTGTGCGACAAATCATTATAACCTTATGTTCTCACGTCAAATAATTTTTTGACCTTATGACTCAAGTTTTGGTTGTTGAGAAGTAATGTTAGGAAGTGTTTATTTTGTCATAGTATGGATCACATCTTAAAAGATTATGTCACTTTTAAAAGACATGGAGAGAAAGATCACGAATTCGACATCCGGATCGTATTTACCACCTATTCGTACATCACTCCTTTAGCCTATGCCGAGCTATTTGTAGTACCACCATGTTTAAGTGGGTCTATTGCGGATATGCCCATCATAATTGTGGATAACTCGTATATTGATATTGTGGTGTCGCCTTCCCATAGGCATTCATCACCTATATATTTTTTATTTACCCGCGGAGAAACCTCAGCATATATTGTCTAAATTAGATATTAATATTGTTTCTCCATTTTCTTCGCAAAACTTTTCTACACCTATTTTTATCAATCGTGTCAAAGATATTGTGCATAGTGATAATCTAGAACCTAAGGCTACATCAAAGTGGGATGAAGATATTGTTCTCTCCAGTGATGTAATGATCTTTGGAGCACGGCGACGCACCGAGGTGGGTGATGACGCATTATTTAACTTAAATTAGTAGAACAAAAATATTAAATTTTAGTATATAAAAATATATGTTTTATCTTAATTATATAATAATTTGTTTTTGTTTCTTATAAACTTCACTAATGCTATTTTATTTTATTTTTGCAGGTCCGGGGGAATTTCGGCACGTATTAAAGAAAGTCCGCTGCATAATATTGTTGATGTTGCATGTCTGTTGATGGAGATTTTGCAAGAGTCGTCTCGTTGTTCGAGCCGCGTCCATGCACGTGCAACCCGCCTACACGCCAAAGTCTCGTCTCACCCGTCACCTCACCACCTTTAATGTTGATGGCCTCCACTGCTGTCCCGAGCCACTTCTGTGCAACCTGCCACCTCTTCATTTCAGTCCATGCATGCACGTGAGATCCTCCTCCCCATGTGGCTGCCGATATATATTCTTTTTTTATTTTATTTTGCCCGCCACCTCATCATTTCATGCAAGCCAACCCTTGCATATTGCTGCCACATCATTCCCTCAACACATACTTCACACCACCTCATTTCTTCCTCCATTAAGAATGCTGCCCACGTGAAATCAAGGTTGTCAGGATCGAGATCCTAGATGAAATCGTTTTGAGGTAGGATCAGATCTGATAGTAGGGTCGGATCGAGGATCGCTTTGCAAAATCAGGATCGATTTACAAAATCTGGATCGTAGGATCGTAAGATCATATGATCTAAATCACGATCCTGACAACCTTGCGTGAAACACATGACCCACTTCATTGCCACCCTTTCCATTTCATCCATGCAGCCCGCCAAAACACCAAAATCCAATTCAATCATGTCACCCTTTCATCAGCCCACTTCATATTATTATTATTATTATTATTATTATTATTATTATTATTATTATCATCATCCTTTTAAATGCATACATGTGAGCCTTTCCTTCCCTATCATATCATCTCTTTCATTTTCCCAAGCTATCCGTCCACATTAAACACTCCTCATAAATAAACATGTCACCTTTATTCCATGCTAATGAATGAAAAAATAAAGAATTTTTCATTTGCCTCCCATGTTCATTGCTCCCTCTCAAAAAACGTGGTTTTCATTTTTCCCCCTTGGAGCCACCATGTTTCTCTCTCATCTAGATTCATCCCCTACCATTTACTCTCTTGGATGGTTCTTAACTTTCTATTTCATCTATAAAAGGCTATGGATTATTGGAGAGATGACATGTTATTTTGAGAGAGAGATTTTGAGAGATAAGTTTTGGAGAGATCTTGTAGTTTATTTTAGCTCTGTCTTCTTGCTTTCATCTTGTACTTTTTTTATATTAATGAAAATGCTTATTTAACTTAAATTTTTGTCTCCACTCTTATTATGCGCAACTAATTCTCTGCTTAATGTTTGATTAGGTAGTATCGAGATGATGATTAGATCATAATATTTCGTCTCTAATTTTTTAAAGTTACATTTCGATTTATTTTTGATTTATTATGGTTGCGAGTTTATATTATCGGTATATAAATTTCGTGATCTGATTGGTGTCCTAGTAGCTGAAAGGCACGTTGATACTTTAGATCTCTCGTAAATAAAGAGTGTATTATATTTTTTTTGAGAAAAGAAAATATAATTCTTTTGAGATTTTAGATTAATCTTTATGCGATTTTGATTTATTTCAGATTTGAAGAGATTATGTTTGAAATATTTTAAAATTAGATGATAGTCTGTCTCTAGCGAGTGACTATCATATTTTGCAATCCTCCAATCAAAATAAAATTTTAAAGATTAGAACGCATCTTTTATAATCGGATTTCCAAGAACCCCTAATCAAGTGCTAAGGTTTTTAAGCCTGATTTTTCTACTAAGTAGTCTTAATTTATTTGCAAACTTTTATTTTTCTAAATCCAACTTTTTTATTCAAAAAAATAATAGAAATTTTGTGTGAGTATAATTACCCGACAGGCCTCAGGCATATACAACATATTTCTATACTATATTTCGATAGATATATTTGTCTATTTCGGGATATTAGTTTGAATTGTTTTTAAAACTATAAAATCTCCATCAGTGAGATGAAGAAGATATCTTTTATGATGAGAAAGTTTGCACTTCTTCATTGGACGTGGAGGTACGACTCGCCACTGAGGCCCTTGAGTTCTCGGGTCCCCCTTACTATGATGCTTACAAATCTGACATCAATTAATTTTTGGAACCTGCTAGGAGTGAAATCGAGATCACTCATATGATTACAAGTTATTTATGTCTTTATTCTATCTTATTTTCTGACCACCCTTCTTTATTTGAACGTGTGTAGGGGGATTCAGTAGCGGTAAATATTTTGAAAGCTGAATCTAAAATGCAAATTATGGTAAGGAGTTATGCTCTTTGTGATTGAGATTATTTCTCATCACAAGAGAAAGCCCAACCCTATGTGCTTTCCACTTGTCTTACCTTTGTCACGGTTGATCCACCTATATCTCCTTTTCCTAATAATTTCATTGCAACCCTACAGGAGTTTGAGTTCATTGACCGCATATTTGGGTAATGTTGAAAGTTAAATCTGGCAGGGGAAGTATGTTGTAGTGACGGAATTTGTTCTTTATTTCACTACACCGTCATCACTCGTGTTTTCCTTAAAGGATTGGCTACAAGGAGACAAGAGATATTCTTATGTTGATATGATACTAGAAGAGAAGGATAACTCGAAAAAAGTGACTTGGGGATGAAGCATTAACCCTTCTTTCTACCCCTACTGTTGGGTATCCAGACCTTTTATTTTTATCTCTAACTTCTATTTTAAAGTTGTCTACAACTAATCTTGTTGTTATGATAAACTAATAATTAAGAGTTTTAGTTATTTACTTATTTAGTATCTATATTTTGGACAAAAAATGTTGCTGGGAGACAACCCAGATCTTTTTGTTGTTCTCTTTTCATTGATGTTTGCTTATTTGTTCTTTTGTTCCAATTTACCCTTATAGTTTGCTTTTGGAGCTCACCACTAGCTGCAAGTACACTTAATTTGGACTTAGCAGCAGGATCTTTGATCTCATTTTGCCTTCTATGTATGAAAGGGAAGAGATGGGAAGCCACTTCAGATTCTTGATTCTAGGGGAGTATTTATTATCATTTCAATTTTCTTTATGATTGAATGATATCTTAGTTAAATAATTCAAAAATTTTTTCATGCTTAAAATGAGATCTTTCATAGGGACTAGCAAATGTTTAAGTGTGGGGTGGAATAATTCTTACTAATTGGGTGAAGAATAATTTGATTGATCACAAATTTAATGATCTTAATACTTGCTTTAATTAATGAATAAGTTATTCTTTTATTCAATTATAATTAATTGATATGACTAGAAATTGTAAGAGTTCAAATTATGAATTTGAAATTAATAAGATTTTTAGGGGTAAAGCTATATTAAGCTTTATTTTAAGCACAATTTTCTTTGAAAAAGTCTTACTTCATAGCAATCTTTTGTTATTGACTTCTAAAAATAATGGAAAAGGGTGATCAAGAATTGAGTTAATGATGTAAGCCGAGAGATGGGATGAGGTAGTTAGTCTAGTTTGATCATCTATTAGAACCTTTGAACTTGAACCTTTTCATTTTGATACGCATTATTTCATGCTTAAATTCCATATATTCTTACTAGTTGTATCTGGGTAAGCTAATCATTTATGAGTGTTTAGTTTTTTTTAAAACTAAAAAATTATCATAGTGATATGTGGCCTAAGTATGTTTATATATACTTACAATGATCTCAACTATGAAGAAAAAAAAGGATAAAATGTCATAGTGATATATAGTCTAAGTATATGTACTTATACTTGAAAAGATCTCAACTATGAGCATAACATTTTAAAAGAAATATGTTCTTTGAGAATTTAATCTCATAATATGGTGAATTATTAAAAGTATTAACTAGGAAAATAACATTGCACAATCAAAAATTAATTATGAATTCCTAACCAAATCAAAACAAATCATACTTTCAATTGAACTACTAAATTCTTATGCAGGCTAAATCAGGCTCGGTTTATTCTTATCTTTTTTCAATTAATGCGGAAGTCTAATGAGAAAAATTGCATGGAAGTAATTTTTTGTAAAGAAAAGCAGACACAAAACTAGAAATCTTAATTGAGTTTTATCTTTTATAAAACTAAATGATTTGTGAATGTTTGAACTCTTAAGAATTGATAAGCTTATCAGTTAAGTAAAACGAATTTCTTCAGTAAGCTTTAATTAATTATTGTCAAGAAATATGATCATTTGAATTTGCATCTTAATGTTATTTTTCTCACTCAATTTATTATAATAGTTTATCTTTGCATGAGACAAGCAAAGAGATAAGTGTGAGGGTGTGATAACTTCTTAAAAAGAAGTTATCTTGATCCGTATTTTTAATCATTTGTCTAATATATTTGATAAATATGGATTAAATGTATTAAACATGAGTAATTTAGTATTTGATGTAAGTTAATTTGTATATTATCATTATTTTTGTATGTTTTGTTGCAAAAATTTCGAAGTATCCTACTTGAACAGTCAAAGGTTAAGCATATTTGAAATCCAGGAAAAATGTTACAGCAATACAAATTATTTGATGTTTGGTACAGTGAGGAAGTGCGGAAAAATATGTTGCAATAATGTTACAATAAGTTTGTTGAAACTAAGTTTTAAAATTTTAAAATTTTCAAATTTGAGCAATTACAATAACAAGGAGAAGCATCTATTCGGCAATTAAAAGATTTCTAATGGGGATGGATGACCATTAAGGGGCAGAAGAGAGAGAAGTCATGATTTTTTTCCTAATTTTCGAAAAAGGGCGAACTAGGTTTTGGAGAGGAAGATGAGACGCACCGTATCTTCATCATAAATGAGATTTTTGAAATTCTGAGTAGAATTTCCTACAGTGTTTAGAACTCTGATCATGTTTTGTAAGATCTTTCTTACTGTGCGTTGAAATTCAAAAGAGACGAGAGGTAAGTGTATCAACAATTCAATATAACATGATATAAGGGAGAAAGAGATTTTCACATTATGTTCGCAACTTTGATTTTCATTATTATTAATATTCTGCATTTCACCTGAGTTAGATATGACAAGGAAAATGAGGGATGTAGTCATTTTTGATAACGAGAGATACATATTTCTGTCTTAAAATCGTTGCAGGATAGTATACTAAATGTTTTCATAAATATATTTTAACGATCTATCATAATTGACATAGGAAATCAAAATACAAGACTATTCTCCAATAACTGATAAAAATTATTTTTAGAAAATCATTGTTAAGTTTCTTTAGAGTTCTAACTTCTAAAAATAATGGGAAAGGGTGATAAAGAATTGAGTTAATGATGTAAGTCGAGAGATGGGATGAGGTAGTTAGTCTAGTTTGATCATCCATTAGAACCTTTGAACTTGAACCTTTTCATTTTGATACGCATTATTTCATGCTTAAATTCCATATATTCTTACTAGTTGTATCTGGGTAAGCTAATCATTTATGAGTGTTTATATTTTTTTTAAACTAAAAAATTATCATAGTGATATGTGACCTAGGTATGTGTATATATACTTACAATGATCTCAACTATGAAGAAAAAAAAGGATAAAATGTCATAGTGATATATAGTCTAAGTATGTGTACTTATACTTGAAATGATCTCAACTATGAGCATAAAATTTTAAAAGAAATATGTTCTTTGAGAATTAAATCTCATAATTTGGTGAATTATTAAGAGTATTAACGAGGAAAATAACATTACACTATCAAAATTTAATCATGAATTCCTAACCAAATCAAAACAAATCATACTTTCAATTGAACTACTAAATTCTTATGCAGGCTAAATCAGGCCCGGTTTATTCTTATCTTTTTTCAATTAATGCGGAAGTCTAATGAGAAAAATTGCATGGAAGTAAATTTTTAGTAAAGAAAAGCAGACACAAAACTAGAAATCTTAATTGAGTTTTATCTTTTATAAAACTAAATGATTTGTGAATGTTTGAACTCTTAAGGATTGATAAGCTTATCAGTTAAGTAAAACAAATTTCTTCAGTAAGCTTTAATTAATTATTGTCAAGAACTATGATCATTTGAATTTGCATCTTAATGTTATTTTTCTCACTCAATTAATTATAATAGTTTATCTTTGCATGAGACTAGCAAAGAGATAAGTGTGGGGGTGTGATAACTTCATAAAAAGAAGTTATCTTGATCTGTATTTTTAATCATTTGTCTAATATATTTGATAAATATGGATTAAATATATTAAACATGAGTAATTTAGTATTTGATGTAAGTTAATTTGTATATTATCATTATTTTTATATGTTTTGTTGCAAAAATTTCGAAGTATCCAACTTGAACAGTCAAAGGTTAAGCATATTTGAAATCCAGGAAAAATGTTACAACAATGTTGTGACAAATTATTTGATGTTTGGTACAATAAGGAAGTGCGGAAAAATATGTTGCAATAATGTTACAATAAGTTTGATGAAACTAAGTTTTAAAATTTTAAAATTTTCAAATTTTCAAATTTTGGCAATTACAATAACAAGGAGAAGCATCTATTCGGCAATTAAAAGATTTCTAATGGGGATGGATGACCATTAAGGGGCAGAAGAGAGAGAAGTCATGATTTTTTTTCCTAATTTTCGAAAAAGGGCGAACTAGGTTTTGGAGAGGAAGATGAGACGCACCGTATCTTCATCATAAATGAGATTTTTGAAATTCTGAGTAGAATTTCCTACAGTGTTTAGAACTCTGATCATGTTTTGTAAGATCTTTCTTACTGTGCGTTGAAATTCAAAAGAGACGAGAGGTAAGTGTATCAACAATTCAATATAACATGATATAAGGGAGAAAGAGATTTTCACATTATGTTCGCAACTTTGATTTTCATTATTATTAATATTTTGCATTTCACCTGAGTTAGATATGACAAGGAAAATGAGGGATGTAGTCATTTTTGATAACGAGAGATACATATTTCTGTCTTAAAATCATTGTAGGATAGTATACCAAACGTTTTCATAAATATATTTTAACGATCTATCATAATTAACATAGGAAATCAAAATACAAGACTATTCTCCAATAACTGATAAAAATTATTTTTAGAAAATCATCGTTAAGTTTCTTTAGAGTTCTAACTTCTAAAAATAATGGGAAAGGGTGATCAAGAATTGAGTTAATGATGTAAGCCGAGAGATGGGATGAGGTAGTTAGTCTAGTTTGATCATCCATTAGAACCTTTGAACTTGAACCTTTTCATTTTGATACGCATTATTTCATGCTTAAATTCCATATATTCTTACTAGTTGTATTTGGGTAAGCTAATCATTTATGAATGTTTAGTTTTTTTTTAACTAAAAAATTATCATAGTGATATGTGGCCTAGGTATGTGTATATATACTTACAATGATCTCAACTATTAAGAAAAAAAAGGATAAAATGTCATAGTGATATATAGTCTAAGTATATGTACTTATACTTGAAATGATCTCAACTATGAGCATAAAATTTTAAAAGAAATATGTTCTTTGAGAATTAAATCTCATAATATGGTGAATTATTAAGAGTATTAACTAGAAAAATAACATTACACTATCAAAATTTAATCATGAATTACTAACCAAATCAAAACAAATCATACTTTCAATTGAACTACTAAATTCGTATGCAGGCTAAATCAGGCTCGGTTTATTCTTATCTTTTTTCAATTAATGCGGAAGTCTAATGAGAAAAATTGCATGGAAGTAAATTTTTTGTAAAGAAAAGCAGACACAAAATTAGAAATCTTAATTGAGTTTTATCTTTTATAAAACTAAATGATTTGTGAATGTTTGAACTCTTAAGGATTGATAAGCATATCAGTTAAGTAAAACGAATTTCTTGAGTAAGCTTTAATTAATTATTGTCAAGAAATATGATCATTTGAATTTGCATCTTAATGTTATTTTTCTCACTCAATTTATTATAATAGTTTATCTTTGCATGAGACTAGCAAAGAGATAAGTGTGGGGGTGTGATAACTTCTTAAAAAAAGTTATCTTGATCCGTATTTTTAATCATTTGTCTAATATATTTGATAAATATCGATTAAATGTATTAAACATGAGTAATTTAGTATTTGATGTAAGTTAATTTGTATATTATCATTATTTTTATATGTTTTGTTGCAAAAAATTCAAAGTATCCAACTTGAACAGTCAAAGGTTAAGCATATTTGAAATCCAGGAAAAATGTTACAACAATGTTGTGACAAATTATGTGATGTTTGGTACAGTAAGGAAGTGCGGAAAAATATGTTGCAATAATGTTACAATAAGTTTTTTGAAACTAAGTTTTAAAATTTTAAAATTTGGGCAATTACAATAACAAGGAGAAGCATCTATTCGGCAATTAAAAGATTTCTAATGGGGATTGATGACCATTAAGGGGCAGAAGAGAGAGAAGTCATGATTTTTTTTCCTAATTTTCGAAAAAGGGCGAACAAGGTTTTGGAGAGGAAGATGAGACGCACCGTATCTTCATCATAAATGAGATTTTTGAAATTCTGAGTAGAATTTCCTACAGTGTTTAGAACTCTGATCATGTTTTGTAAGATCTTTCTTACTGTGCATTGAAATTCAAAAGAGACGAGAGGTAAGTGTATCAACAATTCAATATAACATGATATAAGGGAGAAAGAGATTTTCACATTATGTTCGCAACTTTGATTTTCATTATTATTAATATTCTGCATTTCACCTGAGTTAGATATGACAAGGAAAATGAGGGATGTAGTCATTTTTAATAACGAGAGATACATATTTCTGTCTTAAAATCATTGCAGGATAGTATACCAAACGTTTTCATAAATATATTTTAACGATCTATCATAATTGACATAGGAAATCAAAATACAAGACTATTCTCCAATAACTGATAAAAATTATTTTTAGAAAATCATCGTTAAGTTTCTTTAGAGTTCTAACTTCTAAAAATAATGGGAAAGGGTGATCAAGAATTGAGTTAATGATGTAAGCCGAGAGATGGGATGAGGTAGTTAGTCTAGTTTGATCATCCATTAGAACCTTTGAACTTGAACCTTTTCATTTTGATACGCATTATTTCATGCTTAAATTCCATATATTCTTACTAGTTGTATCTGGGTAAGCTAATCATTTATGAGTGTTTAGTTTTTTTTTTAACTAAAAAATTATCATAGTGATATGTGACCTAGGTATGTGTATATATACTTACAATGATCTAACCTATGAAGAAAAAAAAGACTAAAATATCATAGTGATATATAGTCTAAGTATATGTACTTATACTTGAAATGATCTCAACTATGAGCATAAAATTTTAAAAGAAATATGTTCTTTGAGAATTAAATCTCATAATATGGTGAATTATTAAGAGTATTAACTAGGAAAATAACATTACACTATCAAAATTTAATCATGAATTCCTAACCAAATCAAAACAAATCATACTTTCAATTGAACTACTAAATTCTTATGCAGGCTAAATCAGGCTCGGTTTATTCTTATCTTTTTTCAATTAATGCGGAAGTCTAATGAGAAAAATTGCATGGAAGTAAATTTTTTGTAAAGAAAAGCAGACACAAAACTAGAAATCTTAATTGAGTTTTATCTTTTATAAAACTAAATGATTTGTGAATGTTTGAACTCTTAAGGATTGATAAGCTTATCAGTTAAGTAAAAAGAATTTCTTGAGTAAACTTTAATTAATTATTGTCAAGAAATATGATCATTTGAATTTGCATCTTAATGTTATTTTTCTTACTCAATTTATTATAATAGTTTATCTTTGCATGAGACTAGCAAAGAGATAAGTGTGGGGTGTGATAACTTCTTAAAAAGAAGTTATCTTGATCCGTATTTTTAATCATTTGTCTAATATATTTGATAAATATCGATTAAATGTATTAAACATGAGTAATTTAGTATTTGATGTAAGTTAATTTGTATATTATCATTATTTTTATATGTTTTGTTGCAAAAATTTCGAAGTATCCAACTTGAACAGTCAAAGGTTAAGCATATTTGAAATCCAGGAAAAATGTTACAACAATGTTGTGACAAATTATTTGATGTTTGGTACAGTAATGAAGTGCGGAAAAATATGTTGCAATAATGTTACACTAAGTTTGTTGAAACTAAGTTTTAAAATTTTCAAATTTTCAAATTTTCAAATTTGGGCAATTATAATAACAAGGAGAAGCATCTATTCGGCAATTAAAAGATTTCTAATGGGGTTGGATGACCATTAAGGGGCAGAAGAGAGAGAAGTCATGATTTTTTTTCCTAATTTTCGAAAAAGGGCGAACTAGGTTTTGGAGAGGAAGATGAGACGCACCGTATCTTCATCATAAATGAGATTTTTGAAATTCTGATTAGAATTTCCTATAGTGTTTAGAACTCTGATCATGTTTTGTAAGATCTTTCTTACTGTGCGTTGAAATTCAAAAGAGACGAGAGGTAAGTGTATCAACAATTCAATATAACATGATATAAGGGAGAAAGAGATTTTCACATTATGTTCGCAACTTTAATTTTCATTATTATTAATATTCTGCATTTCACCTGAGTTAGATATGACAAGAAAAATGAGGGATGTAGTCATTTTTGATAACGAGAGATACATATTTCTGTCTTAAAATCGTTGCAGGATAGTATACCAAACGTTTTCATAAATATATTTTAACGATCTATTATAATTGACATAGGAAATCAAAATACAAGACTCTTCTCCAATAACTGATAAAAATTATTTTTAGAAAATCATCGTTAAGTTTCTTTAGAGTTCTAACTTTTTTTCATAACCAATTTATTTGATTCCTTTGGATTTACAGAAAAAATTAACTGATATTTGTAATCATTGAATTAATCACATCTCTGTGAAAACGATTTTCCTTTTTATATATTACTTGATCTGACGCGAACACTTGCGTTTAATATATACAATCATTTAGGGATATCAATTACTGAGTAAAATTACCGGTCCGCCTCTGCTAAAATCTATAAATAGGTCCCTTGGGCCACCTTCATTCAAACTTTTCTCTCCTCCTCTCCCCATACGTACTCAAGTTCTCCATCAGCATCCTCCTCAATCTTCGAAACCGTCCTTGAACACCTTCGAGCACTTCGAAGATCACCCAAAGATCTTCGTCCTCCTTACACCGTCTTCATCCGTCCGCCTGCGCCTCCGAGCGTTCCGCACCATGCACACTCCTTCCGCCACAGCAAGTTCATGCACCCGGCACTCAGCGTTCGACTACCAACAACAAGCTCTCTCCGCTCCAGCCGTCAAGTGTAGACAAAAGTCCGCCAAGACCTCCAGGGCACATACTCTCCGCTTCGCGCCTCAACAAACAATTGGTTTCGTGAGCGGTGGTCTGTCACCTTTCAGACATCTCTCCCTCTCTCTCTCTCCCTTGTTGTAACGAGGAGAGATTTGTCGCCCTTGCTTTCTCTATCATGCCCTATAAAACAGCATCATGTAGTATCAATTTGGTCGATACTGATCCGTCAACGTAATTTTTCACCATATTCACGGATTTTTTATGTTAAAGAAATCCTCATATCTATATTCTTTGTTTAAAACTGTTTGTATTCTCGACCGCTACTCATATTAAGACGGTTCAATTAATCCAATCTACCTAGAGCCTAGAGCAATCTGCAACGATAACAATTCTCATTTTTGAACGTACACCCCGATAAGATCAGATACACTGGACTCCAAATTGGCCGTATATAAAATCAATTGGCCGTATATAAAATAATTTTGAAAATTCTTTAGACTAAAAATAGTCCGTATAAAAAATCTGTCATTGCTCTAAAAAATTGGCCGTATAGAAAATGAGGTATTATTATGTTGTTTTTGTGATATAAAATTACAGTTAAATTGACGGGAGTAGAAGTAGGCGTGCACAAAAAGACCGGTCCTGACCGGACCGGTCGCGACCGGACCGGTCGGGACCGGTCAGAGACCGGTCCCGGATAGGACCGATCTGGTCCCGGACCGGTCCACAGGTCCTGGACAGTCTCTGTTTTAGGGACCAAAACCGGTCCCGGACCGGGACCGGTAAAAGACCGGTATTTTACCGGTCCTGGTCCGGGACCGGTTCCGGGACCGGTCGGGACCGGTCGCTGGCTCACAAGAGCCGTTAGGCTCTTGTTATGAGAGCCTAACGGCTCTCATTAAATGAGAGCTAACGGCTCTCATTAAATGAGAGCCGTTAGGCTCTCATTACAAGAGCCAAAGAGCCAAACGGCTCTTTCTAAAGAGCCGTTTGGCTCTTTTTTTTATTTTATTTTATATATTATTAATAATATATATTAATATTATATAATATATTAATATATATTATTAATAATATTATAAAATAATATTTAATAATATATATTTATATTTTTAAACTTTTTGATTTTTTTTTAAAAAAATCTATAAACCCCCCCCCCCCCCCCTCTCTTTCACTCTCTTTCACTCTCTCTCACTCTCTCTTACTCTCTCTCTCACCTCTCTCACTCATTCAAATGGCTTCCTCCTCCTCCATGCCAGCGTCCTCCTCAGCGTCCGTCGGACATGAGATTGTCGAGCACCGACATAAAGCGGCGGTATGGGATAACTTCGAGAAGGTGCGGATCGGCGGCGAAATTAAGGTGAAGTGCAAACTTTGCGGCAAGCTTATGGCGGCTAACAGCAGCAACACAACTCTCGCCCGACACACAACAAATCGTGTCTATCCAAACAAGCTCCGTCGGAGACCAACCAAGCTCAGATTTCAACGACCGGGCAGATTTGGACGTATGACCAAGCTCGGCAACGGGAGCGACAAATGGAGAATGTCATCAAAAGCGGTCTCTCGTTCAACCACTACGACAACGACGAAATGACGTCGTACATACACGAAGCACTCCAACCAAAATATCAACAGGTAAGTCGTACTACAACTCGGCGTGATGCTTTACACGCCTACATGCAATCCAAAATTTTTTTACAAAATTATTTTGAAACATTCGAGGGACGAGTTAGTTTAACGAGCGATGTTTGGACTAGCGGTTTAGTAGACGGGCTTTCTTATATTTGCATAACTTGTCATTGGGTCGATCCCGATAGTTGGGAATTAAATAAACGTATTATTTGTTTTGAAGGTTTTGAATATCCGCACACCGGTAAAGCAATTTACCAGGTGATTATTAAGTGTATTCGAGATTTCAAAATAAAAGATAAAATTTTAAGTATTTCATTTGATAACGCCTCTAATAATAATATGGCTATTAAATATTTAATTAATGATCTAGAACCTATGTTAGATGGTATTTTTTTCATACACGTTGCGTTTGTCACGTGTTGAATTTAATTGTGTAAGATAGTTTAAATTTTATGAACGATTACGTTATTAAAATACGTAATATGTTACGTGTTATTTATAGTTCAAAACGAAGAAAACAAGATTTCAAAAAATTTGTTATTGCACAAGGTAAAAAAATTTTGGGTCCATCTTATGATATGCCCGTACGATGGAATTCCACGTACAAAATATTAAAACGGGCTTTGTCACAAAAATCACTATTAACCGAATTTTATAATAGCGTAGAAGAAGCACACGATTTAAATGCGTCAGATTGGGCTGTAATCGAAGATTACGTTAATTTATTAGAGAGTTTTTATAGGGCGACAACTGTTTTATCAGGAGTTTACTATCCTACAAGCTCGCTCGTCATTGAAAATTTTTTATTAATTACAGAAACATTTAAAACTTACAAAATTAACCCAATGTGGCGTCCGTTAATTTTTTTAATGGAGGCAAAATTTTTAAAATATTATACGCATATGCCACCTATGTTTTCTTGTGCGGCGGCGTTAAACCCTTTAATGGGTGTAGACGGCGTGAAAAATTTTATAGAAGAAATTAATAAAAATTTAGATTTAAACGAATCTTCTAATGATTACCACAACGTTAGTGTAACAAAATTTAATTCTGATTTTACTAATCTATACAATTATTACGATCAAATATATGGATTGCGACCTCGCGAGAAATCCGCCGCCCCGCGAACAAAAGATATTTTAAAAAATAAATTTTAAGAATTAGCTTCGAAGAAAAAACAACGAACTTCGAGCACTTTAAACGAATTAGGTTTATATAGCAAAACACAATTTCAAGAATTTATGACCGCGCACAAAATAGAAAATTTTGACATTTTAAATTGGTGGAAAAATAAATTTAACAATTATCCTATTTTGGCCTTAATGGCCCGCGATTTACTAACCATCCAAGCTAGTACAGTAACTTCGGAGTCTGCATTTTCTTTGAGTGGCAGGATTCTGAACGAGCGAAGGAGCCGTTTGACCGAAGAATCTTTGGAGATTTGCATTTGCTACAAGGATCATTTGGACGCTTTGAGGAGGAGACAACACGTCTCGTCAATTGAAGATAGCGAGTCTGAAGTTGAAGACGAGCTTACTAACTTAAATCTGGGGAGCGTCGCAGAATGATTTCAAATTGTATTTAGTTTTTTGATTTCAAATTTAAATTGCAAATGTTTGTATTTGGATTTTTAATTATAAATTGTATTTTGTATTTCATTTGTAATTATATTTTAATTTTGTAATTTTATTCCATATTTAATAAAAAATCTTATTTATTTTGCAAATTGCAATTTTAAAATTTTGTATTTGTGATTTTGACATTTTGTGTACATGTACAAGTTTTTTAGTTTTTTTTAATTAATATTAAAACTTAAAAATAAAATTAATTTTTATTTTTTAAAATAAAAAAAATAATTATTTAAAAACCGGTCCCGGTCTGGGACCGGTTAGGACCGGTTTTTTCCGGTCCCAGCCGGTCCCGGTTTTCAGAGGGAAAACCGGTCCCGGACCGGGACCGGTTTGGGCAGGACCGGTCCGGGACCGGTGCCCCAAAAGACCGGTCCTGCCCAGGACCGGTCCCGGACCGGGACCGGGGTCTTTTCGTGCACGACTAAGTAGAAGTCAAGCAGATTCTCCATTGTCATGTCATCAGTATACAGAAAACTGAGTGAGCTTGTGCAAAGACTGGTCTGTTTGGGAGGGCTTTTTAGCTCTTTTTCATTTTCTAGAAAACGCTACTACACTTAAGAGATCGTTTGGATTGTCTATCGATGGGAAAAGCTACCGTTAAAAACTCCATTTTCTCATCTTTTGGAAAAGTCGCTTGTCATCTACTTTTCAACCTTTTCGAAAAACACTTTCTCGTCCAAAAACACTTATCTCTTAAAAAAATCTACAATTTGATTTTTTTGTCTTGGCGTGATTTTTTTCCTGGGCGTAATTTTTTGGCTGAAATGTGTTTTTTTTTGCCCGACGCAAATTTTTCGCCCGGGCGTGAATTTTTCGCCTGGACGCGAATTTTTCGCCCAAGCTAGCATCTTTCGCCCGGGCCAGCATTTTTCGCCCGGGCTGACATTTTTCGCCCGGGCGCGGGGTTTTTCGCCCGGATGAGTTTTTTTCGCCCGAGTGCGGTTTTTTTGCCCGTGCATTATTTTTTTTCGCTTGAGCGTGTTTTTTTCACCCGGGTCGATTTTTCGTCCATACGTGATTTTTTCGCTCGGGTGCGTTTTTTTCATCCGGATGCGCTTTTTTTGCCAGTGCACGATTTTTTTTTGCCTGAGCCGATTTTTTTGCCCGGGCGCAATTTTTTCGCCCGGGCGCGCTTTTTTCGCGCGGGCGTAACTTTTTTGCACTGTCGCGATTTTTTCGCCCGGGCGCAATTTTTTTGCACCGGCGCGATTTTTTCGACCTCGCGCGATTTTTTCTCCCGCGCCGATTTTTGGGCCCCCGCGTGTTTCTTTGCCCGGGGGCGTTTTTTTCGCCCGAGCGCGATATTTCTGAACGGGCGCGATTTTTTCGCCTGGGCGCGTTTTTTTTCTCCCGGGTGCGATTTTTTTGCTCGGGAGCGGTTTTTCGCCCGGGCGCTATTTTTTTCGCACGGGAGTGAATTTTTCGCCCGAGTGCGATATTTATCATCGGAGCTTGTTTTTTTTCGCCGGAGAGGTTTTTTCGCCCGGGCGGAATTTTTTCGCATGAGCGTGTTTTTTCGCTGGGAGCGAATTTTTGGCCCGGGCCCTGTTTTTTCACCCGGTCGGGATTTTTTTGATCGGGCGCGAATTTTTTGCCCGTTTAAGATATTTTTTTGCCCTGACACGTTTTTTTCGCCTATGCGCGATTTTATCGCCCGAGCGCGCCCGGGGGCGAATTTTTCGCTCACACGTGAATTTTTGACATTGACGTGATTTTTTCGCTCGTTCGTGATTTTTTCGGCCAGGGGCAATTTTTTTCACCCGGGCGTGATTTTTTCGCCTGGTCTCGATTTTTTTCAGTCGGACACGAATTTTTCGCTCGTGAGCGATATTTTTGTCGGAGCACGTTTTTTTTGCCCCGACACGTTTTTTCCTCCCGGGCGCGATTTTTTCGAACGTGGGCGAATTTTTCGCCTCAACGTGATTTTTTTGCCCGGTCGTGTATTTTTTCCTCCTGGAAGCTATTTTTCGGCTCAAATGCAATTTTTTTCGATTTCGAGCGAAAATATCTCGTCCGTGCGAAAAATTCTCGTTCGTGCAAAAAATTCGCGCCCCGGCAAAATTTTCCCGCCTAGTCGAAAAATTCGTGCCCGTCCGAAAAAAATTTCAGTCGTCCGAAAAATTCGAGCTCGTTCAAAAAGTTCGCGTCTGTCCGAAAAATTGGCACCCGGCCGAAAAATTGGGGTCCGGGCGAAAATATAGGGCCCGAACGTAAAATTGGCGCCCAGGCGAAAATATCGCGCTCGGGCAAAAAATTCGCGCGCGGTCGAAAAATTCGCGTTCGGGCGAAAAATCGCGCCCCGGCGAAAAATTTGCTCCCGGGCAAAAAACCCTGCCCCGGCGAAATAATTGCGCTTTTCCCCCGAACGCGTGTTTTTAATAAAAAAGTTATCACAACGGAGTTTGTCAAAAGGTTTATAAAGTGCTTCTCCTTTTTGAAAAGCTCTGCAAAAGAAGTTTACCCAAACAGTTCTCCTTTTCTAATAGATATTTTCCAATAGCTTCTTTTCCTACCATTCTTTTGTCACCACTCCTCTTTTATGAATAGTCTTCCCAAACAGGCCCTAAGTCCACGCCCGCGTCCAAATTATTCGCCGGAGCAAGAATGCCGCCCCCAACTCTGCTATCTCGCCACCTCGCCGCATTTCTCATCCTCCTCCTCCACATCGCCGTCGACGGAGTTTACTCCCAAGATCACCCCCCCCCCTTTTCCTCACCTACTGCGCCGACGACAACTACACCACATGAAGCCCCTACGAATCAAACCTCCGCAGCCTCATCTCCGACCTCGTCTCATCTACCCCCGCCTCCCCTTCTTACTTCTCCCTTATTAACTCCACAACATCGCCCAAAATCTACGGCCTCGTGCAGTGTCGCCCTGATGTCTCCTCGGTCGCCTGCGCCGCCTGCTTAAAGTGAGTGAACTCAGACACGCATTCCTGCACTGTTTCCTTGGCGTCCGTCGTTGAAGTTGAAGAGGTTGAAGGAGAAAGGTCTGATGTTTATAGCTGAGCTGGGATTGACTTGATGGTTCAGGGAGACGGCCAAGGTCCATGAGATAGCAGAGTGTTTGAGTTGTAGACGAAGAAGTTGCTGTTATTGAGCTGTTACACCAGAGCAAATGTGTGCAAATAAAATTTATGGTGTGCATATCAATGATGTGCACGTACGTAACATCGCCCTAAATAAATACGAGAGTAGAAAAAATGGTAACTAGAATTTTATAAAAGATTTGAAACCCGGGTCAGTTGAAAATAGGGCTGAGCATAATATTCGAAACTCGAAAATCATTCGAAAATTGTGTCGAATCGGAATCGGTTAAAATTGATTCGACTCAAATTGAGTCGATTCAATTTGACTAGAATCTGATTTCGAATCGATTTCGAGGCAGCCCTGAATTGCTCGAAATATGATTCGAATCAACTCGAATTAATTAAAAAAATTATGTATTTATTAATTGATGGGTTACACCATCATTTATAGAAAAATCAAGCCCCCCATGATATCCACTCAAAGAGGATCATAGGTGGGCCCAACCCCCCATGATCTCTCATGATGAGAATTATGGGGCGAAGCGGGCCCCACTCCCTCCCCTCATGGGGGAAACCGCCAACGGGAGAGCCATCGCCGGCGGCCAAACTGCCGCCGGCGGCCGGCCCTCCCGGCCCTCGCCGCGATTGGCCTCACCGTCGAGGTGGCCGCGGTGAGCCACCTACCCGGCCACGGCGGCCAGGGTGCGGCCGGCCTGGCCATGGCCGGCCAGGCCACGACCGGTCGTGACCGACCGAGCCGCAGCCGCGCCCGGCCACGGCGTGCCGCTGGCTCGGCCGCGCCCGGCCAAAGCGTGGTCGGGCCCGGCCGCGGCGAGCCGCCGGCTCGGCCGCCGCTGGCCTAGGCACGGCCTGCCGTGACCGGCCGAACCACGGCCGCGCCCGGGGGCGGCGAGCCGCCATCTCGGCCGCCGCCGGCCTAGGCACGGCTGGCCTAGCCGTGGATGGCCAAGCCGCGGCCGGCCGGCCCCGCCGCCGGTCTCCCGGCCGCCACCACCGCTGTAACGGCCCGCTGCCGTGGGAGGTATCCCCACCGTCCGATCGGGGGAAGCCCCTCCTCGCCGTCCGATCAAGGGGGTAACCACCCACTATCTCACAACTTTAGTGGTGGGGCCCGCCATGATCTTCCCCTGGAGGCTATAAAAGGACCCCCAGGGGCTCCTCATTTCGGAACCTTTTCTCCTCCCTGGTTCTTCTCCTTCTTCCTCGGGTGAGAGCTCTCCCGCCTCCTCCACCAAGTCGGCCTCTGCTCACCGTGAACCACCGCCAGCCACCAGCAGCCACCAACGGCCTCCAGCAGCTACCAACGGCCATTGTCACCCCACCAGCATGTTGGCAGCAAGGGGATGCCCAAGATCTCAAGGAAGTGGAAGGAGGAAGACATCCGAAGTCAGCAAGCGCGCGCCGCCCCGAGTGCACACACCGAAAGCATTCCGCACGTTCCCTCGCCTAAGTCACTTCTGCGGTGCAGCCTGTTGCCCGACGGAAGCCACAAGTCTCTTTCTCTCCCCTCAAGTTGTAACGGGAGCGACCTGTCGCCCTGATTTGCCAAGCATATTGTAATCCCCGGAAGCTAGTGGAATTTGACTGGCACAGACCCGGTCACGTGGTCTTTTACCCATTTAAGGGGTTTTTCCACGTCATCAAGACTTGTCTTCACTATTCATTTTCATCGACTGTGTGCGCGCTCGACCACTCCATGAGCTGAGACGGTCCAAAATTATCCGGTCCGACCGGGGCGTCGAGTTAGTCCGCAATAGTTTGGCGTCATCTGTGGGAACACGAGTCCCATCATCCTTCAAAGTGCAAGATCATAAGCATCGCCCCTACCAAGTTTAGCCTTAATGGCAAAGATAAGCACCCGTACCACTAAAGACTCCGCCCTTGGCGGAAACCCCGAGCCTTCACGTTCACACTCTCTAGTGGACGTACCACTGACCGCTGAAGTCACGTTAGCTCCCGTTACTGCCTTGGAAGGACACGTCCGCCAGATGGAGGAGCAGCAAACTTAAATGCTCACCTTGCTGCGAAACCTCCGAGCACCTCAAGCTCCCTCGCAGCAACCCCCTCGAGCCGATCCGCCGCCACTGCCAAATAAGGGTTGACCTCAGGAAGTTCTCCAAAGACAGGAGAAGTCCGAAGAATATTCCGAAGCTGCAAGTTCCGCTCACCCGGCCCAGAGGAGAGCAAGAGCGGACCATCAGCATGAACCTGCAATTGAAGTACGTCTACCTCTGCTAGAAAGGTTTACTCGAGAGGAAATTAGAGAAGTCATCGCCGAAGAATACCGTCAAGCTGGTGCAAGAGACATTCGCGTCCGCCGACCGTTATGCCAGGGTTCCCCTCTGTAACCCCAGATTCTGGAACATCTGATCCCAAACGGATTCAAGCTCCCAAACATTGAAACATTCAACGGGACCGATGACCCGCTAGAACATGTCAATCATTTCACCACTATCATGAGAATTTACAATGCTCCAGACCAACTCCTCTACCAGGTGTTTCCAGCTACCCTTAAGGGGCAAGCCCGAACATGGTTCCATTCACTAAGGGCCAATACCATCACTAACTTTGCAGAGCTGACGAGAAAATTTGTTGACCAATTCATTGCCAACCGCAGGATCGTCCGCGACCCTTCTAATTTATCAGGAATCCGTCAGAACGAAGGAGAAACTCTCAAAGATTTATTCCGATGTTTTACCGCCTAAGCCCGGCAAATTCAAGGCGTTGATCCCGAGTTATTGTGAGGTGTGTTCCTCAGGGTCCTCCGACCAAGTGGCTTCTACTTAGCACTAATGCGAGAAACTGTTCCCAGTTACCCTGACCTCGTACATCGGGTTGAAGCCCAAATCGCCGCGGACGAAGCCATTAAAGCCCATTGCCAGCAATTTGATGGCGCCCAGAAACGCAAGAAAGAGAGGGAGCAGCCTCCGCAGCCTCAGGAAGGGAGGTTCTGCGACGATCGCCGCAATGGGCAGTGCCGCCGAGATCCTCATAGAGATCAACCCCCCAGGGACTTCACCCCCCTCAACACAATACGCTCCAATGTGTTATATGCTATACAGAATGAGCCAGCCTTGCAATGACCCAGACAGCCGTCTCCTAATCCCAGGAATGACCAATCCAAATATTGCGAGTTTCATCGAACTACGGGACACACAACAGAAGATTGTGCCCGCCTAAAGGAAGAAATCGAATGCCTAGTCCGTCTGGGACTCCTTGGCAGATTTTTGCAAGGACATGTGCAAGATCAGCGCGACCCCCCTAGACCGTAAGGAAATCAGCAGAACCCCCTCCCCGGCGGAGCAGGCGGCAAACAGATGGTTGGAAATATAGAAACCATAGCCGGATCACCCATTCTCTCTGCTCAAATCTTCTCAGTCAGTAAGCAAGGAGAGACCCACGAAGACAAAAAGTTCAAGCAAGATTCCGCCATAACTTTCGGAGATGAAGACCTGGTCGGCCTCCGAACACCTCACCAGGATCCCCTAGTAATCAGTGCCGGAGTCGGGGATCCATGTTATAACGTTAAACGAATCCTCATCGACAATGGAAGCTCCGTCAATGTTCTGTTCTCCGCCACTTTACAGAGCATGAATATTTCCACTCAACGTTTTACTAAGGCAGCCGGTCCAGTGTACGGCTTCGACAACCATCCAGTTTAGGTATTAGGAACAATTACCCTCCCGGTTACTATGGGAGTATTTCCGAGACAGGTGACACATGAGATAAAGTTCGTGGTAGTTGATTCAAGCTCCGTATATAACACTATCTTCGGAAGACCCGTTCAAGCTATCTTCAAAGCTATTCCCTCGATTCCTCACCTCGCCATGAAGCTCCCTACTCCGAGAGGTATCAGAGTCATCCGCGGTAATCAAGAGGCCACCAAGAACTGCTACTCCAAACAGGCGCAACCAGCGAGTGATACCACTTTGAATATCGATGACTTCGACCTTCGCGACAAAGCAGTACTGCAACGTGGGATGCCCATTGAAGGGCTGGTCGAGGTCCCCCTCTCACCGACGAACCCAGCTCGTACCATCCAGCTCGGTCACTCCTCCCCCAGCAAGAAAAGGAGGAACTAACATCCTACCTCCGAAACAACAAAAATATCTTCGCCTGGGCTCCTGAAGATATGCCCGGCATTAGTCCTCACGTCATCCAACATTCCCTAAACATCAACACGGCATGTAAGCCCGTCATTCAAAAGAAGAGAAACTTCGCTCATGAACGTCTCTAGCAATCGAAGAGGAAGTCGATAAACTCCTTAGCGCCCATTTCATTCGAGAATTAAACTACCCTACTTGGGTAGCTAATGTTGTCCTAGTAAATAAGTCCTCCGGGAAATGGAGGATGTGTGTGGACTACACCAACCTCAATCAAGCATGCCCTAAGGACAACTTCCCACTTCCCAGAATTGATCAACTAGTCGACTCAACCGCCGGGCACCAACTCCTTAGCTTCATGGATGCCTACTCCGGATACAACCAGATTCAAATGAATCTAACTGATGAAGAGCATACGGCTTTCCGGACTGACAAAGGGATATACTGCTACAGAGTCATGCCTTTTGGGCTCAAGAATGCAGGAGCCATCTATCAACGGCTCATGAACAAAATCTTCAAAGATCTTATCGGCAAGACAATGGAAGTATACGTGGATGACATGCTGGTAAAGAGTGTTCGTCGAGAAAACCATGTAGAGGACCTTGAAAAATGCTTCAAGATACTGCGATAGTACGGCATGAGACTTAACCCTACCAAGTGCGCTTTCGGGGTTACGTCAGGGAAATTCTTAGGATTTATGGTAACCCGGCGAGGCATAGAGGCCAATCCTGAAAAGATTAAAGCCTTAGAGGACATGTCACCGCCCCGATCTCTCAAGGAAGTACAAAGACTAAATGGGAGAATCACAGCACTCTCCAGGTTCTTAGCACGGACCGGAGATAAATATCTCCCCTTCTTCAAGATTCTCCGAGGATCCAGAACTACCGGTTTCCAGTGGACGGACGAATTTCAATCAGCCTTCGAATCACTCAAGCAATATCTGGCTTCCCCTCCGCTACTATCAAAGCCAGCCCTAGGAGAAGTTCTGTTTTTGTACCTCGCTATCAAACCAGCCGCATTAAGTTCAGTATTGGTAAAAGACGAAGGAGGAGTCCAGCGCCCTATCTATTATCTTAGCAAGATCCTCTCTGACGCTGAAGCCCGGTATCCAGTCGTGGACAAGACAGTCTTCGCACTTGTTTTCTCAGCAAGGAAGCTTCGTCCCTACTTCCAGGCTCACACCATCAAAGTACTAACAGAATTGCCTCTCCGCGCTATCCTTCAAAAACCAGAAGATTCCGGACGGTTAGTCAAATGGGCGGTCGAGCTGGGAGAATTTGACATCCACTTCCTACCACGTCCCGTCATTAAGTCGCAAGTTTTGGCAGACTTTGTCGTTGAAAACACCCTACCAGCAGAGCCGGAAGCTGTCTCAGCAGAGCTAGGTCAAAGGTGGACTATGTACGTAGACGGAGCGTCCGACATAGAGGGTGCGGGAGCCGGGTTACTCCTCATAAGCCCGGAACTCGTCACACTGGAGTACGGACTCCGACTCAGGTTCCCCGCTACCAACAATATAGCAGAATACGAGGCCTTGATCGCAGGACTCAAGCTCGCCGTCGACTGTCATATCACCAAGCTAACAATTTACTCTGATTCTCAACTCATAGTATCCCAGGTAGAAGGGAATTACGAAGCCAAAAATGAGCAGCTTGTTCAATACCTCCAGCTAGTAAAGTCACTCCTACAAAAGATACCGCAAGTCCAAATTCTCCACATCTCCAGAGAACAAAACAGCCGAGCATACGCCCTATTAAAGTTAGCTGCATCTCACACCCGCTATTAGTCCAGGAGGCGTAGGGTAGAAGAAATCTTCCTTCCTAGTATCCAGGGGCCATGGGAGATAGCAGAGATCAAAGACTTAGAAGAATCATGGACCACCCCACTGATCCACTACTTAAAGAGGCAGCAACTTCCAGATGATCCGAAAGAAGCCTGTCAATTAAGAATAAGGGCGACAACATTCACATTGATTAACGAAGAACTTTACAAATGATCTATCATAGGGCCTTACCTAAAATGCATAACAGAAACCGATGTTGAATACGCCCTCCGCGAAATCCATGAAGGAGTCTGCGGATAGCACTTAGGCGGAGAGCACTTAGGCGGAAAAACCTTGGCCCGCAAAATCTTACGCCAAGGCTTCTACTTGCCAACCATGAGGAAAGAAGCAGCAGACTTCGTTCAAAAATGCAAGAGTTGTCAGATGTATTCCAACGTTCCTAAGCAACCACACGTTGCCCTTACCACGCTGCAGGGGGCTTAGCCATTCGCATAGTGGG
Organism: Platanthera zijinensis; assembly: GCA_039513925.1. Taxonomy (NCBI): domain Eukaryota; kingdom Viridiplantae; phylum Streptophyta; class Magnoliopsida; order Asparagales; family Orchidaceae; genus Platanthera; species Platanthera zijinensis. Next base: position 56,803,090 of record CM077084.1, on the reverse strand, counting down.
GAATTGACATCCACGGTCCCTTGCCCCTAGCTTCAGGACAAAGGAAGTTCATCATCATGACCATCGACTACTTCACCAAATGGGTAGAGGCAGAGCCTCTGGCTAAGTTACTGAGGAGAATGCAAACAATTCGTGTTGAAGAGCATTGTTTGCCGCTTTTGCATACCTGCAATTCTCATCACCGACAACGACACTCAATTCACTGGAAAATCTTTTAACAAGTTGTGCGAAGACTTGAAAATCGAGCTGCGACGCACGGCGATATCGCACCCTCAATCCAATGGGCAGATCGAAGTAACCAACCGAACCATCCTAAAAGGGCTGAAGACGAGACTCCAAGACGCAGGGGGGCAATGGCCTGACGCACTCCCCAACGTGCTGTGGGCATACCGAACAACAGCAAGAACCCCCACAAGAGAGACACCGTATAATCTTTGTTACGGAACCGAGGCAGTCATTCCAGTTGACATCAGCATCCCAAGCCCCCGAGTGTCCCACTTCAACCTCCAAGCAAACGACGACGCTCTCAGGGATAATCTGAACCTGATCTCTGAAATCCGCGAAGAATCTGCTCTTCGAGCCGCAACATACCAACAACGTACAGCCCGTTATTACAACCGCAGAGTGAAGTCACGTCCGATCAACGTAGGGGACTTAGTCCTACGCACTCTCGAAGCAGTAGGAAAGGCAACACAGGGCAACAAGTTGTCCTCGGCCTAGGAAGGCCCCTTCATCGTCACAGCAATGGTGAAGCCCGGGACATACAAGCTACGGAACGCCGAAGGAAAGACTTTCCCTGGTACCTGGAACGCACAGAATTTATGTTGATTTTATCAGTGATCTTCATTTTATAATTGTCTAATTAATTACATTTTGTTTTAAAAACTATCTACGCCGCGGGATCAACCCCGTGCGCGATATTACCGTTTTTAAGTCATTTCATCTGCTCGTTCATTTCGCTTATTGAATATTTTAAATCACAAGCCTATCTTTTCATTGTTTAACTTAGCAGTATGTGAATCAAGAAATGACTTTTCCATACTAGGTTGCGCAACTAGATCAAACACATGGCGTTAATCAAGCCGCGAGCAACCCTCGCGCAACACCGTGGGGGCCTGCCCCCCTCACGAAGAAGCCGCGAGCATCTCTCGTGCAAAGTAAGCCGCGAGAAACCCTCGCGCAACACCGTGGGGGCCTGCCCCCCTCACGAAGAAACCGCGAGCATCCCTCGCGTAAACTAAGCCGCGAGCAACCCTCGCACAACACTGTGGGGGCCTGCCCCCCTCACGAAGAAGCCGCGAGCATCCCTCGCGCAAACTAAGCCGCAAGCAACCCTCGCGCAACACCGTGGGGGACTTCCCCCCTCACGAAGAAGCCGCGAGCATCCCTCACGCAAACTAAGTCGCGAGCAACCCTCGCGCAACACCGTGGGGGCCTGCACCCCTCACGAAGAAGCCGCGAGCATCCCTCGCGCAAACTAAGCCACGAGCAACCCTCGCACAACACCGTGGGGGCCTGCCCCCCTCACGAAGAAGCTGCGAGCATCCCTCGCGCAACCCAAGCCGCGAGCAACCCCCGCACAACACTATGGGGGTCTGCCCCCCTCACGAGGAAGTCGTGAGCATCCCCCGCGCAACCTAAGCCATAAGTATCTCACGCACAAACTAAGCTGCGAGCATCTCTCGCGCAAACTAAGTCGCGAGCATCCCTCGCGCAAACTAAGCTGCGAGTATCCCTCGTACAAGCTAAACCACAGGTATCTCGCGCACTGAAGAAAGACACGAGTATCCTTCATGCAAAGTAAAGCCGCAAGTACCCCTCGCGCAAACTAAGCATCCCACGCCCGGTCAAAGCCGCGCAGTTAACACCAATCAGCATGGACAAATGCCCAAAGAAATATGAAAAGGCAACAATGTCATAACAAAGCCAAGCTCAAAATAAAACAGATACAACTAGTGCCTAGAGGCAGGACGCTACATGAACAATAAAACAACAAAACGTACAACAGCATATAAGCGCTACAGCTACTCTCCCTCGGCATCTGAGTCAGAGCGCTCGTCCCCGGAAACATCTGCAAAGCTGAAACTGGAGGTGTCACACCCAAGGCGCTTGTCAACAAAGCGAAAGGCCTTCGAAATGCCGCAACGGAGCGCTAGCTCGCGTATATCGTCCATCTGAAGCTCCACCTCCTTGGACCAAATATCATCACGAACCTCCTCCGCAATCAAGTTGCGGTCTCGCAGGTAATCCAGCGACTCCAAGTACTCCGCAAGCCCTGCAACCTTCAGCTCTAATGCATGATCGTCAGAGGACAGCATCTCCACCTGCACCTTCGCCGCCCGAAGCTGAGTCTCAAGGCCTGAGACCTCCTCTCGTGCCGCCTGCAGTTGGGTCCCTAAGCCAGATGTCTCCTCTTTTGCATGCTTCAGCATCTGGGTGGTCCTCTCCACAAGAGTCTTCTCCACGTCCAAGGCCGCACGCGTATCTTCTAGCTCAGACTTCAGCTTTGAACCGATCTGACGGAACCGCGCAATGTCCCGGTCATGTTCCTCCTTCAAGGAGGCAAGCGAGCTCATCGACAACCGAAGCTTCTCCTGTAGAGCAAGATACCCGTCCTTCAGGCTCACATAATGATCATTCCAAGTCACTACAATCTGCGCCTGAGTCTTTATCTGCAAGAGAAAAACACACAATCAGCCTCTTTTAACAAAAAAGAAAAGAAAGAGAGAGCAAAAAGAAAAGGGAAGTTACACCCTTACTGCATCACTCATCGCCCTCAAGGAAGAGGACATCCGCAGAGCTGCTGTGCTAGCAGGCACCTGAGGAACGGGGGAAGCAGGTATCTGCACCTCTGGGGCTGAATCGTCAGAAGCTACCACCAGAACATCAAGATCATCAGCAGGGGCCATCACCGCATTCCTCTTACGACCCCCTCCCTGAGAAGTCGCCACCACCTGAACTGTGCCCGCCGAGATACCGTATCCCAACAGCCGCTTTTCCTCCACATAAACATAGATATTGAAGAGACGGTTGGCCAACTCGCGAGGCTCAGAAAATCCAAGCACCAGGGAAAAATCCCGCTCTTTCCCTCTCACACGACGGCATCGGTCGGGAAGCGTATCCCATACCTCAGGAAGACCCCAAGAATTCTTGACATATCCAAACAAAGTGTTGTCATGATGACGATCTTTGCGAGCTTCAAACTCCAACCAAGCCTTGTTACTGCGCACCTCCATCCGCTCACCACCATCCGAGCGCACGTCACACCAATCTTGAAACTGGTCTAAAGAAAGCTGACTCCCATGCTCGCGGAAGAAAACGACTAAACCCATAATTCGGGCAATCCCAGCCGGAACAAACTGAGAGATAGGCAATCCGCAAAACTTCAGAATCTCGATCACCTCCTCGCAGGACGGAAAGCAGAATCCGGATCTCAAAGAAACTTCGCAGATCGTCAACCAACCACGGGGAGGATTCTGAACCCGCTCCTCAGGACGGGGGATCCTCACTTCCAAATCAGCAGGAAGCCCGTACTTTGCCCTCCAGATGTCAACACCAACATCAGTCAAAGAAGAGCGCAGGCGCATCGGGCCAGAAGAGCGCTTCGAAGCCTGTGCATAGCAAAATAAAAGGTTAGCCCAAAAATAAAAAACCGCACAACATGCAAAGGAAAACACTCGCGCAAAATAGAAAAGTGCGCAACCGCTCATCGCGGACCGCGTCGGCGCACCGCCTGATTGCGCAAAGGCCTACGCGCGCGCGCGGCCTGCGGGCACACATCCCGCGCACGCGGTCAGTGCGCGGCACGCGTGGCCTGCGCGCCCGCGGCCTGCGCGCACGCGTGACCGATGCGCTTAGCACGTGCGTGGCCGGCGCGGGGAGGAGCCGATCCACCCCCGGCCGGCCTGCACACGTGCATTCCGCGCACCCCGCCGGCGCCCATGATCTCCGCACGACGCACGCCAAGCCTCCATGTGTCGTCAAGCCTCCCGCCAGATACCTTGGAAGCACTGGCCGCCGCCGCCTCGGTCTTCTCACCAGAAACCATCATGACAATAGTAAGTAAGAAAAATCTCTCCTCTCGCGCTCACTTCGCTCCCATGCAGCAGTGATCTTGGGGGCAATTGATGGGTTACACCATCATTTATAGAAAAATAAAACCCCCCAAGAACTCCACTCAAAGAGGATCATGGGTGGGCCCAACCCCCCATGATCTCTCATGATGAGAATTATGGGCGGAAGCGGGCCCCACTCCCTCCCCTCATGGGGGAAACCGCCACCACCAACGGGAGAGCCACCGCCGGTGGCCGGCCCTCCCGGCCCTCGCCGCGGCCGGGCTCACCGTCGAGGAGGCCGCGGCGAGCCACTTACCCGGCCACGGTCGGCCAGAGCGCGGCCGGCCTGACCAAGGCCGTCTGAAGGATCAAGCGCATACCCAACTGCACCAAAAGCCCGGACTGTTGGAGAGGGCGCTACTTAATTTTTTATATAAGTAGCAGAGCGCCACGGGTCAAGTGAAGGAACGCCGGACCCAACAATCCCCCCCCCCCGGCGTCCAGCACAACCCGTCGGCTCAGAGGTGGGGTTACCACATGGCCCACACGGCTCAGAGGTGGGGTTACCACATGTCCACGGTTGCCTGACCCATCGGACCCACACAGGTAGAAGGGAAAAATCAGGATTTAATAGCGCCCCCCGGTCTTGAACCCGTGACCTCCTCTGATACCAATTAAAGGATCAAGCGCATACCCAACTGCACCAAAAGCCCGGACTGTTGGAGAGGGCTCTACTTAATTTTTTATATAAGTAGCAGAGCGCCACGGGTCAAGTGAAGAAACGCCGGACCCAACACCGTCCATGGCCGGCCAGGCCACGGTCGACCGTGACCGACCGAGCCGCGGTCGCGCCCGGCCACGGCGTGCCGCTGGCTCGGCCACTGTCGGCCAAAGCATGGTCGGTCCCGACCGCGGCGAGCCGCTGGCTCATCCACCGCCGGCCTAGGCACGGCCAGCCGTGACCGGCAGTGACCGGCCGAACCACGGCCGCGCCCGGTCGCAGCGAGCCGCCGGCTCGGCCGCTGCCGGCCTAGGCACGGTCGGCCTAGTCGCAGATGGTCGAGCCGCAGCCGGCCGCCCCCGTCGCCGGTCGCCCGGCCGCTGCCGCCGCTGTAACGGCTCGCTGCCGTGGGAGGTCTCCCCACCGTCCGATCGGGGGAAGCCCCTCCTCGCCATCTGATCAAGGGAGTAACCACCCACTATCCCACCACTTTAGTGGTGGGGCCCGCCATGATCTTCCCCTGGAGGCTATAAAAGGACCCCCAGGGGCTCCTCATTTCGGAACCTTCCTCCCTGGTTCTTCTCCTTCTTCCTCAGGTGAGAGCTCTCCCGCCTCCTCCACCAAGTCGGCCTCTGCTCGCCGTGAACCACCGCCAGCTACCAGCAGCCACCAGCGGCCGCCAGCAGCTACCAGCAGTCATTGGCACCCCACCAGCACGTTGGCAGCAAGGGGACGCCCAAGATCTCAAGGAAGTGGAAGGAGGAAGACATCCGAAGCAAGCAAGCGCGTGCCGCCCTGAGTGCACGCACCGAAAGCATTCCGCACATTCCCTCGCCTAAGTCACTTCCGCGGTGCAGCCTGTTGCCCGCCGGAAGCCACAAGTCTCTTTCTTTCCCCTCAAGTTGTAACGGGAGCGGCCTGTCGCCCCGATTCGCCAAACATATTGTAATCCCCAGAAGCTAGTGGAATTTGACCGGCACAGACCCGGTCACGTGGTTTTTTACCAATTTAAGGGGTTTTTCCACGTCATCAAGACTTGTCTTCACTTTTCATTTTCATCGACTGTGTACGCGCTCGACCGCTCCGTGAGTTGAGACGGTCCAAGATTATCCGGTCCGACCGGGGCGTCGAGTTAGTCCGCAACATTAATATATGCTTATTTTATGATTAAAAATAATAAAATTTAAACCTAAATAAAAAGGATTAAAGCTTTAAGTGTTTCATTTGTTAAATTTATAGGTTGTCCAATTTTATTTTGAGCAAATTAGAAATAAAACGAAAAATTGTTAAATTTCGAGCCGACTTGATTCGATTTCATGCCGACTTGATTCGATTTCGAGCCGACTCGATTCGATTTCGAGCCGACTCGAAATCGAGCTATTTCGAGTCTAGCTGTCTTGACTCGAAATCAATTTCGATTTCGAGCCGAGTTAGAGTCGAAAATTTCGATTTCGAGCCATGCAAAAATCGCTCGAACTCGACTCGATATCAGCCCTAGTTTAAAAGTCCAATTTGCATTTCTCTTGTAATGTTTAAATCAATGATTGGGGAGAAATCTTATACTACCAAACACAGATTAGGAGAATCATTGTAAAAAAAATTAATCCAAATAATTAGGAACACATGTAATGATTCTCATAATTTATTAAATAATTCATTTCTTAAATCTTGAGACACGTGATTGAAAATTTATTAGAAGTATTTATATTTTAGACATTTAGGCTTTTTGGGGGGAATTGATATTCGCAGATCATATTTGGTTATTTGTATCCCACCGATATGCATACCCCACAATATTATAATTGTATTCAAAACCGATATTCGTACCCCACAAAAAATGAAAATTTTAAAATTAATGTTATATATAATGAGTTCCTAACAAAAGAAGTCAAATCTATGTTGACATATTTGTCAAATACATCTTAATAATCAATATATTTTTGTCAAAAAAGCTAAGTCCACAAAATATTAAAATACAAAAAATATCTAAGATAATTGCGAGCTTCATTTTTCCTTAATTTCACTGCATCCCAAAAAATTCTAAAAAAATAATAATTAGCACACATGAACAATAATAACTATAAAAAAATTATTACTAATAACACTGTCCTTACCTTCTGTTTTAAATCATTATGATCATTCAAAATTTTCAAACTTTTCTTCAAAAAGATCATCAAAATGCCCTATAAATAGCACTATAAAAGAAAAAAACGGTGATTACATACGATAAAAAATGTAATAAACAATGAATAAAATTTTTTTAATTATGCATATCTTTCTAAATATGTATACCTTATTGGCAAAACAATATGTTGATGGGTTCATATTGAAACAATATGTTGCAAAATTATTAAAATAAGCTATCAAAAACTTTGGAATATAAACTCATCAACATATTGTTTTGCCAAAAAGGTATGCATATTTAGAATGGTAGGCATATTTAGAAAATTTTATTCTTTGTTTATTACACTTTTTTATCATTTGTTTGAACTCTTAAGGGTTAACAGACTTATCAGTTGAGTAAAACAAATTTCGTGAGTAAGCTTTAATTAAGGTGAGTGTTATCCGCACTACAGTTTTGGTTATCCGCACTTTTTTTTTCCCAATTTTTCGCGCCTTTTAGAAATACGTCTTGTACATGCATTTTACGAAAAGTGTTCAACACCAAAGTTGTAGATCTCATCGAGATCTACAACTTTCGTGTTGAACACTTTTCCTGAAAATGCATGTACAAGACGTATTTCTAAAAGGGCGAAATCTGGGTGTATTTCCAAAGTACGTCTTGTACATGCATTTTCAGGAAAAGTGTTCAACACGAAAGTTGTAGATCTCGATGAGATCTACAACTTTGATGTTGAACACTTTTCCTGAAAATGCATGTACAAGACGTATTTCTAAAAGGCACGAAAAATTAGGGAAAAAAATATTTGCGAATAACCAAAACTACAGTGCGGATAACAATCACTTTAATTAATTATTGTTAAGAAATATGATCGTTTGAATTTGCATCTTAATATTATTTCTTAATTCAATTTATTATAATGATTTATCTTTGCATGAGACTAACAAAGAACTAAGTGTGCGGGTGTGATAACTTCTTAAAAACAAGTTATTTTGATCCATATTTTTTATCCTGTGTCTAATATATTTGATAAATATGGATTAAATGTATTAAACATGAGTAATTTATTATTTGGTATATGTTAATTTTTGTATTATCATCATTTTTATATATTTTGTTGCAAAAATTCCAAAGTTACCAACTTGAATGATCAAAAGTTAAGCATATTTGAAATCTAGGAAAAATGTGACAACAATGTTGTGACAAATTATTTGATGTTTAGTGCAGTAAAGAAGTGCAGAAAAATATGTTGTAACAATGTTACAATAAATTTGCTGAAACTAAGAGATGGGGTTTCCCCCTAAGAATTGTTCAATCAAGCCCGAGAACCGCCCTGCCCCGGCCAGCACAACCGCCAAGGGCGCAAACAAACCACCGTGCACAAGACCCGTGCAGGGAGTGAGGGGAAATCCTCCCACACAGCACGCACGAGCGGGAATTATCTCGCACTGCCCGCGCGGGAATTATCCTGCGCGGCGCGTGAGGAATTCATCCGACACGCACATGATGAATTGTCGCCAGCCAATGGGGATTTTCCCCATTGGCTGGCAGGGGCGTTGACCAAGTCAGCGCCTCTTTGGGCACTGACTTGGTCAACGACTTGAACGTTCTCCCTTTTTAGGAGTGTTGTGCACTCCCAATCAGGGAGATGTGGCAGCTAACTGCCACACCTCCCCCAAGTGGGGTGGTGCGGCTGTCGTCGGAGGGGGACGCCGACCATAAAACAATCGCATGTCCCCCTCCCTTCTGCGGATGCAGCCACCGTCGTTCGTTTCTCTCATGGTTGCCACCGCTGCCGTCATCAAACGTCACCACCATTATATCTAGACTTCATGGCCACCGTCGTCGTTATTTCCCAACTCCATGACAGCCGCAGCCGTCGTCTGTTTTTCCCGCGGCCGCGGCCATCGTTATTTCCCGACTCCACGATCGCCGTCGTCGTCGTCCGTTTCTCCCATGGTCGCCGCCGCCGTCTCCCAATGCCGCGGACGCCGCCGCCGTTATTTCCTGACTCCACGGCCGCCACCGCCTTCGCTCATTTCTCCAGCGGCCGCCGCCGTCGTCACTCCTCTTCCTCGGACGTCGCCATCGCCGACCGCTCCCCACTTTTCGCCGCCGACATGGCCGTCGCCCGCTCTCCCGGCCATTGGCGGCGATTTCCCTTCTCGTCGGCAAGTTCGCCGGCTATTTCGTCGGCCGTCCGAGGGAGCCTGTCTCCACCGTCTGATCACGCTCCCGCGATTGCCGCTGTTGGTTACGTGGGTAAAAACCCACGTAATCGCCCGCATGATCTCTCGCAATAGAGATAATGCATTGCCAAAAATAGAATGGTCTGCATATAACGAGAATAATATGCATATTAAACCATAGTCTCGTAAAAATAATATTTTGGTCTATTGATAGCAATCATGGTGGTTATGGGCTGCGGATAACCGCGTAATCTCCATAACCACCCATGAAGCCTATAAATAGAGCCCCAAACCCCCTTTAATTCTCATTCTCTCCTTCCGTGGGAAATCCTCCTACGGATCTTCTCTCTCCTTCCTCCTTCACCTCCTCCTTCACCTCCTCCTTCCTCGAAGGTCTTCAAGCGCTCTTTGAAGATCTCCTTCGTCTTCGATGCCTCCTTCAAATATCTTCATCTTCTACGGATTTTATCCCTCCACCATTTCTCTTCCTTGCGCGCTCTCATGCGCATCGCCTCCCTGCGCGCTTCTGCGCGCGTTGCCTTCCTTGCGCGCTCCCGCGTGTGTTTTATTCCTTGCGCGCTCCCGCGCGCATCGCCTCCATGTGCGCTCCTGCGCGCGTTGCCTTCCCTGCGCGCTCCCGCGCGTGTTTTCTTCCTTGCCTGCTCCTGCTCGTGTTGCCTTCCTTGCGCGCTCCTGCGCACGTTACCTTCCTCACACGGTCATGTGCACATTGCCTTCCTCGCACGCTCCCGCGCACTTCCTCTTCCTTACGCACTCTCGCGCGCATCACCTCCTTGCGCACTCCCACGCACGTCGCCTTCTTGCACGCTCTCCCGCTCATCGCTTCCTTGAGCGCTTCTCCCTCACGCATTTTTGCGTGCGTCTCTCACCTGTGTGCTCCTGCGTGCTCCTGCGCGCTCTCACACACATCGCTCCCTTATGCGGGTCTCTTTCCCCTACGCTCAACGCACTCTCCTTCTGCAAGCGCCCTGCGCTCTCTCTATTTACCCGCAACCGCTCAGCGTGCCCTCCTTCAGCAAGCACCTAGCGCGCTCTCCTCTAGCAAAATCCCAGCGCACTCTTTGCCAGCAAGGGCACCGCGTGCTCTTGAACAAGCACTCCATCTACCGATAAGAAAACCGAACCACGCTTCTCCAAAAGACAGTCAGAGACAAGGAGAGGAGGGTAAGCGGAGGGTAAGACGTGATGAGCCCGCCTCCAAGCCTTAAAGCTCCGAACATCAGAATGTGTATAATAAGCCGATCCCGCCTCTAGGAATTATTAGAAGACTCCAGAATACAACGAGTGCATCGCTCCCGCATCACTCGAAGAAATAATTAGCCCTGTGAGTGGTGGCCTGTCACCCTCCAGGTTCTCTCTCTCTCACTCCCCAATAATTGTAATGAGAGGCGGCATGTCGCCCTCAAGTTCTTGAAAAAACCCTGTAACAGCACTCAGATCTAGTGGAGGTTTGGTCAGCACAGATCTGACCACGTGATTTTTCACCTCTTTCCGGGGTTTTCCATGTAAAAAAAAATTACCTTGTTAACTTTCTATTTTAATTGACTGTGTGCGCGCTCGACCGTTCCGAGAGCTAAGACGATCCAAGAATTCCGGACCGACCGAGACGTCGAGTTAGTCCGCAGTAGTTTGGCGTCATCTATGGGAAACGAGTTCCCAACATCCTCAGAAGACAGTACCCTCAACACAGTGATACTCGTGACTAGAGACTATGGTGGGAGGAGTTACCCGCACCGCAGAAGGGATGACCCATGGGGGGCACGTCAGTTCAGTTCCCCCTAACTTTCCTATAAACATGCTTGAAGCAGAACCCCCATGTGTGGACATTCAAAACTGCGAAACCCATCCTACTAGAGAACCTGAAGCTCAAAATAACTACAACTACCCTAAAGTAGCAAACTTCAATGAAATCCTCACACGCGAAGAAGTTCTCAACTTAATCACACAAGAGCGCGAGCGAGCCAAACAACGTGCCACTTTGGCAAGTATCCCTCTCCATCATTGCCCGTAGTTCGCACCTGAAGTTCAGGCACATCCAATTCCCCACGGCTTCAAGCTTTCAAAGATCGAGACATACGACGGAACGGGAGACCTGTCAGAGCACGTCGGGCACTTCACAATCACGATGCAACTTTGCAATGCCCCAGATCAACTGTTGTGTCAAGCTTTCCCGACAATTTTGAAAGGGCAAGCTCGCACATGGTTCATGTACCTGAAGGAAGGAGAAATCAAGGATTTCGCAGAACTTGCACAACAATTCACGGATCAGTTCATCGCCAGCCGCTAGATATTTAATGATCCGTCCCACCTGTCTTGTATCCATCAAAGTGAAGGGGAAACCCTTAAAGATTTATTTCGTCATTTCACCACTAAGGCACGATGAATCCCTGGAATAAAAGCAGAACTCCTACGCAGATTTCTTCTTGGAGGGCTCTGTCCTGGTGGCTTCCACTGAACTAGTACAAGAAACTATACCCAGCTATTCTGATCTTGTTCAATGGATCGATGCCCAGATCGCCGCTGACGATGCAATCAAAGCACACCGCCAATAATTCAAAATAAATTCAAAGAGATAACGAGAGCAGGGGTTGACACCACTGTCAGATCCCAAAAAGATCAACTCACACTGTGTCAACCCTCGACAGGCTGGGGGGCATCACCACCATCAAGACCTCACTTGCCTCAACACTTCGCTAGCGGAAGTATTGCTCACCATACGCAATCATCCGCCTCTCCAAAGGCTAAGGGCTCTTACTCCAAATTCTAGGGACCAATCTAAATATTGCGACTTCCATCAAGGTCACGGGCATAAGACAGAAGATTGTTCAAGACTGAAGACAGAAATTGAATGATTCGTTCACCGTGAGTACCTCGAGAGTTCTCTCCAAAACAAAGGCTCTGAATCAATATGTCAAGAATGATCTAATACAGGGACGATCCCCAGGATGAACATCTTAAAAAAGAGTTTGCTTTCTGTCAAATGGGCATCCAGAGCTCCATCATCAGTACTTGTATTTTGTATTTTTAACATTCGTGAGACAAACAACAAGTGTTATTTCCAATCTTATTGATCGCTGCAATACAAAGTGTTCGGTGATCCCAACAAAGGACTCTGGCCTCTCCCCTTACAGAGTGTTCGGTGATCCCAACAAGGGACTCCGACCTCTCCCATTACAGAGTGTTCGGTGATCCCAATAAGGGACTCCGGCCTCTCCCATTATAGAGTGTTTGGTGATCCCAACAAGGGGCTACGACCTCTCCCCTTACAGAGTATTCAGTTTTCCTAACAAGGGACTCTGGCCTCTCTTATTACAGAGTGTTCAGTGTTCCCAATAAGGGACTCTGGCCTCTTCTCTTACAAAGTGTTCCATATTCTCAATAAGGGACTCTGGCCTCTCCTCTTACAGATTGTTCAGTGTTCCCAATAAGGGAATCCGGCCTCTCCCCTCACAGAGTGTTCAGATCACCGCAAAAGAGATCATGACCTCTTTAGTTCATAACCCGGCTAGATCGCACAAACACAATCACGAGCCAGCCTCGCGCAAACTAAGCCACAACTAAAACCCGCGCAAAACGATGTCGCAAGCCAAATTTACGAAATAAAAAAATTTGTACAAAAGAAAGGGATAGAAGATCCCAAGGCCATCACATCTAGGTCAGCGGGGGCAGCATCATCAAGAGAGACAACCAGAATCTCGCCAACTAAGGAACCCTTCTGCCACAATGAAGATGGAAGTGTCATATCCACATCCCAACATCTCGAAACAATAGGTTTCCTCCTCCGACCAAGTGCTCAAGGTACCCGGATGGCAAACTCGGGGGCACCATAAACTCGCATCTCAACAACCTCTTATCCTCCACGAATGTGTGCTCAATGCGCCAAGCATATGGCACCCTTAACCATAATCAGCGCACATTGCACGCATTAAGCACACCTCACGAGCATTGTACCTCACACGCACAATGCACATTGCACCCCACGCGCACGCTGCACACATTGTGTTATACACACACGTCGCATGTATCGCATAATTGTGCGCTCTACGCACCACGCATATTACACCTTGTGCACGTTGCGCACGCTGCACGCATCGTGCGCACAACACCTATTACACATCATGCACATTACGCATTGTGCACATCAAACCTCGTGTACATGTCACACACCTTGTGCCTTGAGGCACACACATAAAACACGATTGTACATATCGCGATATGTGCACGAACCAGCCACTACCTTGCTCGGTATTCAGTACACCTTCCGCACCTCTGTTGCACCAATCATCTATACCATACTCATGCATGCGATTAAGCAATTAATTCCCCGCATTCCTTTCGCACCGACCATGGAGTCCGAGGACATGGGGGCATCTGATGGGGTTTCCCCCTAAGAATTGTTCAATCAAGCCCGAGGACCGTCCTGCCCCGACCAGCGCAACCGCCAAGGGCGCAGGGAAACCACCGTGTACAAGACCCATGCAGGGAGTGAGGGAAAATCCTCCCGCACGGTGCACACGAGCGGGAATTATCGCGTGCTGCGCGCGCGGGAATAATCCTGTACTGCGTACGAGGAATTCACCCTGCGTGCACGGGATGAATTGCCGCCAGCCAATGGGGATTTTACCCATTGGGTGGCAGGGGCGTTGACCAAGTCAGCGCCCAAGGGGCGCTGACTTGGTCAATGTTGGAGTATGAGACAGGGCGGTCTGGCGGTTTGAGCCTGGCGGGTTGTAGACCGCGCGGTCTGGCGGTTACTCTCCAGCGGTTTGATATCCAGGCTGTTGTTATTTGTGGTCCGGCGGTTTATCTTCGGTGGCTTGGAATCCGAGCGGTCTAGCGGTCTCCAACCGCATCTCTCTCTTGCTTCTGGTGTTGCCGAGCGGTTAGAACATTGTCTAACCGCACGGACTGTTCTGGTCTGTTGTTCTAGCCGCCCAGATGTGTTGTATAGCTTTAGTCCCACATTTTTAGTTTGTGCTCTATCCTCTCTCCTTCCTTCTATAAAAAGGAGGTCATACCTTTGTAAATGATATCTTTTTGGATAATAAAAATTTCAATTATTCAAATTTCGGCTTGTTTTCTAGTCGTCTGTTCGCTCCTTTAGTCGTTTGTTCGCTACTTCTCACATGGTATCAGAGGGCTCGATCTTCTCCTCCTGATTCTGTGCGCCCTGTCCGCGCGGCTTGCCTCTTCCTCTTGCGACCTGTTCTCGCGGCTTGTCTCTTCCTCCTGCTTGCGCCCTGTCCGCGCGGCCTTCTTTTTCCGGCCTTTCAGTCGCCGCGACCTGTTACTTTGTTCACCGCGACTTGCTGCCTTATTCGCCTTTTTTGTTCCTCCTTTCTGTTCGCGCGGGCTATCTTCTAGCCATTCGACTTCTTTCCCTGCTTGGATCTGCGGCTTGGTCGTGGCTTCTCTGGCCGCTGGTGTCTAACATCGTGACCGCTGCAGCTCTTCTTCTTCCTATCCGCGCGGCTTGTACTCTAACCGCGCGGCTTCTCGTTGATTTCTCCTATGGCCCTTTCTGAAACCTCAACTACAACCACTCCTATCGCCACTCTGGCTCCGCCTCCTACTCCCTCTGGAAACCTTGGCACGGTTTCTAAACTTGTTGGCTCCAACTATCCGGATTGGAGCGTTTATTTCACCTTTCTCCTTCGCTCTCAGCGCAAACGTCATCACCTCACCGATGACCCTCCTCTTCCAGACTCTGATCAATTTGATGACTGGGATGTCAGTGATGCGCTTGTCCGCACTTGGTTGGCTAACAACCTCTCTGATGAATGCCTTCCTGTCATACGCCATGATGAGACGGTCAAGACCGCATGGCTTCACCTTGCTGCTCTCTACTCGAAGGGGGCCCAGACATCCCGCATTTATACTCTCTATGCGGATCTCTTCGCTCGCCCTTCCATGTCTCCTGCTGCAGCTTATCAGCAAGTTCAGGCCCTTGGCACCGAAATCCTCCAGAATCGCCCTTTCTCCGCGGACTTGGCCGAGCAGCACAAACACTTCCAGGAACTCCTGGTTGTTTATTATCTTCTACGGCTCTCTGAGTCTTTTGATATGATCCGCCAACAGATCTTGGGAGAAACAGAGTCTCCCACCTTGGATGCCACCGCGGCTCGCATTGCCGCTGTTACTTCGCTGCTCCAGCGTCCTCTGTTGTCCTCCCCTCCTCCACAGGACTCTTATGCTCACCAAGTTCAGCGGGGTGTCAATAGTGGCCGCAGCCAGTCTGGCACGCGCGGTCTGTCAAGGTTCCTCTGCTCTTACTGTGGTCGTACCGGCCACTCTGTTGACCGCTACTGGCAGAAACATCCTCATCTTCGTCCATCCGGTGATACTTCTTCCTCAACCTCCGCCTCCTCTCGGCCATCTGCTTCTGTGGCCACGACCTCAGGTAGTGCACACGTCGTTACCCAAGGTAAATGGCTGATTGACTCTGGTACTATAAATCACATGACC
Source organism: Platanthera zijinensis (assembly GCA_039513925.1). Classification (NCBI taxonomy): domain Eukaryota; kingdom Viridiplantae; phylum Streptophyta; class Magnoliopsida; order Asparagales; family Orchidaceae; genus Platanthera; species Platanthera zijinensis. The sequence goes on along the minus strand of CM077084.1, from coordinate 56,787,517 downwards.
GGAAACTCTCACTGCTTCTCTCTCCTAGAAACGCATGATCGGTTACCCCCAGTTTTTGTTGCGGATGGTTCGCCTTCCCCGGTTCACAGAACGGGCATGGTTCAAGTCACCCCGTCGCTTCGTTTAGCGGACACTCTCTATGTCCCGAAGTTCCCTTACAATTTGCTATCAGTTACTACTTTATGCAAGCAACTTCAGTGCTCCGTATTATTTACTCCTACTTCTTGTTGTTTTCAGGACCCGAGGACCCAACGGACGATTGCTACTGGGACTGAGAGCGGCGACCTCTACTTCCTCGATAATGTGTCCGCTCTGTCCGCCTTCTATTCCTCGTCTACCAATCTGCTTCAATGACATCTTCGCCTTGGACATCCTCCTCCTCGGATTCTTCGTCAGCTTCTTCCCCACTTACCTCAGACCAGTCCTCCGATCAACTATGATGTGTGTCAGCTTGGCAAACATCACCGCTCCTCCTTCCCGCCAAAGCAAGGCCATGGTTCCTCCCGCCCTTTTGATCTCATTCATTCTGATGTCTGGGGTCCTGCTCCTACTCTCACCGTTGGTCGGGGTAGTTCTTACTTTGTAACTTTTATTGATGATTTCTCTAGATGTACCTGGGTGTATTTATTAAAAGATCGCTCTAAACTCTTATCTGTATGGAAATCCTTTTATAATATGATTAAAACTCAGTTTGTTATTTCTATTAAAGTACTACGCTCTGATAATGCTAAAGAATATCTCAGTCATGAGTTTTCGTCTTTTTGTATGCAACATGGTCTTATTCATTAGACCAGCTGTGTTTACACCTCCCAGCAAAATGGGGTGGCGAAGCGTAAAAACTGTCATCTCCTCGACATCGCTCGCACTCTAATGATGTAGATGCAGGTGCCTCGCTCCTACTGGGGCTATGCTGTTCTTCTTGCCTGTTATCTCATCAATCGCATTCCCTCTTTGGTTCTCCACGGCAAAACTCCCTTCTCCATTCTCTACCCGGGCAAGGAACCCTTTCCTCTTCCTCTCCGTATCTTTGGGTGTACGGCCTTTGTGCATGCTCCGTCTGCTACCCGTGACAAGCTTTCCCCCCATTCCACAAAATGTGTCTTTTTGGGATACTCGACCACTCAAAAAGGCTATTGTTGCTTTGAACCCGTTCTGCATAAACAGTTTGTTTCTGCGGACGTCACCTTCTTCGAAAATGCATCCTACTTTTCTTCTCAATCCCCGCTTCCTCCTGATGCCTCTGACTCTCCACCATCTCTCTGTGTTCCTTCCACGCATATCGACGTCTCCCCTCCTATATCATCTCCTCCTCCGTCTCCTCCTCTCTCTATTATACCTCCTCCTTCTCCGCAGTCGTCTCTCTCTAGTCCCGGGCCAGCTTTCTCCGCCACGAACGCTCCGGTCCCTGAGGCACGAGACGACCTAGATCTTCTCATTGCTCTTCGCAAAGGGGTGCGGGCTTGTACCCAACAACCGCTTGCGGCTGTTGTTTCCTATGATCGGCTTACTCCTTCTCGCAGGTGCTTTGCTTTGGCTATCTCGGCTATTACCACTCCCCGCACTTACCAGGAGGCTCTTGTTATTCCTCATTGGAAATCTGCCATGGATGAGGAAATATCCACTCTTACTGAAAGGGGTACCTGGACCCTTATTCCTCCACCGGTAAGTACTGATGTGGTTGGCTGCCACTGGGTGTTCGTTGTGAAGTTTCGCCCAGACGGCACTGTGGATCGTTACAAAGCCCGGCTGGTTGCCAAAGGCTTTACTCAGACTTATGGAGTTGACTATTTTGATACTTTCTCCCCGGTTGTTCGCCTCAGCACCATCTGGGTTCTTCTTTCTGTGGCTGTCAACAGGGAGTGGGCTATTTCCCAGCTTGATGTCAAGAATGCTTTTCTCTATGGGGATCTTCAGGAGGACGTCTACATGGAGCAACCTCCTGGGTATGTTGCTCAGGGGGAGACACGAGTATGCCAGTTGAATAAGGCCATCTACGGCCTAAAACAGAGCCCTCGGGCATGGTTTGACAAGTTTAGCAGCATTGTGGCTGCCATTGGCTTTACAAGAAGTTCGGTCGATCACTCATTGTTTATTCGCAAAACCGCATCGGGCCTTGTGGTTTTGGCAGTGTATGTGGATGATATTCTTCTTACCGGCGATGACTAGGCTGGGGTGGACTTGACAAAGAAACACCTCCGTCAACACCTAGTCACGAATGATATGGGCTCCCCGAAATATTTTTTGGGGATAGAAATCTCTCGAAAGCCCGACTCGTTGGTTCTCTCCCAGCGGAAGTATGCTCTTGATCTTCTACAAGAGACAGGATTGACCGGTGCCAAACCGGCCCGGTATCCCATGGCCACTGGAGAGGACAAAACATGGACAAATGACTCACCTCTTATATCCGATGCCACGAGGTATAGACGTCTGGTGGGCAAACTCATTTATCTCACGCTGACCAGACCCGACATCGCCTATGCTGTAGGCAAGGTCAGTCAGTTCATGCAAGCTCCTAAGGAATGTCATCTTCATTCTGCCTTGAAGATACTAGAGTATGTCAAAGCAGCACCAGGAAAAGGGCTACTCTTTCAGAAGCATGGTCATCTGAGAGTTGAAGCCTACTCAGACTCAAGCTATGCGGATGATAAAGGTGACCGTAAATCTACATCAGATTTTTGCACATTTGTTGGAGGTAATCTTGTGAGCTGGAAGAGCAAGAAGCAGTCTGTTGTCTCAAGGTCCAGTACAGAAGCCGAATACTGGAGTATGGCATCAACCACGTATGAGTTAAAATGGTTGTGGGCTCTCATGCTTGACCTAGGAGAGGTCTACGACTATCCTCTGCCTATGTTCTGTGACAACAAGACCGCGATATACATATCCAAAAATCCGGTCTTCCATGAGAGAAAAAAACATATAGAAGTCGACTATCATTTCATCCGAGAAGAGGTCTTGAAGAGACAGATTTGCACTCCGTTCGTCACCTCCGACAAAGAGTTGGCAGATATATTCACCAAGCCGGTTTATACTTCCTTCTTCAATATTTGTGATAACCTGGGCATGATTGATATCTATGCTCCAGCTTGAGGGGGAGTGTTGGAGTATGAGACCGGGCGGTCTAGCGGGTTGAGCCTGGCGGGTTGTAAACCGCGGGGTCTGGCGGTTACTCTCCAACGGTTTGATATTAAGGCTGTTGCTGTTTGTGGTCCGGCGGTCTGGCGGTTTATCTCCGGCGGCTTGGAATCCGGGCGGTCTAGCGGTCTCCTACCGCATCTCTCTCTTGCTTCTTGTGTTGCCGAGCGGTTAGAAAATTGTCTAACCGCACGTCCTGTTCCGGTCTGTTGTTCTAGCCGCCCAGATGTGTTGTATAGCTTTAGTCCCACATTGTTAGTTTGTACTCTATCCTCTCTCCTCCATTCTATAAAAAGGGAGGTCATACCTTTGTAAATGATATCTTTTTGGATAATAAAAATTTCAATTATTCAAAGTTCGGCTTGTTTTCTAGTCGTCTGTTCGCTCCTTTAGTCGTTTGTTCGCTACTTCTCACAGTCAATGCCCTGCACGTTCTCCCTTTTGGAGAGTGTTATGCACTCCCCATTAGAGAGACGTGACGGCTAACTGTCGCCCATCCCCCAAGTGGGGTGGTGCGGAGGTCGCCGGAGGGCGATGCCGACTATGGAACAGCCGCATGTCCCACTCCCTTTCGCGGATGCCTCCACCGTCGTTCGTTTCTCCTGTGGTCGCCGTCGTTGCCGTCTTCAAACGGCGCCACCGTCGCCGCCATTATTTCTAGACTTCACGGCCGCCGCCGCCGCCACCGTCTTCAAACGTCGCGGTCGCCGCCACCGTTATTTCCCGACTCCACGGCGGCCGCCTGCGTCGTCTGTTTCTCCCGCGGCCGCCGCCTCCGTCTCCCAATACCGCGACCGTTATTTACCGACTCCAAGGCCTCCGCCGCCGTTATTTTCCTACTCCACGACCGCCGCTGTCGTCGTCCGTTTCTCCCGTGGTCGCCGCCGCCGTCGTCTCCCAATGCTGCGGACGCCGACGCCATTACTTCCTAACTCCACGACCGCCGCCACCATTGCTCATTTCTCCAGCGGCCATCGCCGCCATCACTCCTCTCTTCCTCAGATGTCTCTACCACCGGCCTCTCCCCACTTTCTGCCGCCGACATGGCCGCCGCCCACTCTCTCGGCCATTGGCGGCGATCTCCCTCCTCGCCAGCTAGTTCGCTGATAAGTTCGTCGGTCGTCCAAGGGAGCCCGTCTCCACCGTCTGATCACGCTCTCGCGATCGCTGACATCCGTTACATGGATAACCACCCACATAACCGCCTGCATGATCTCCCGTAATGGAGATAATGTGTTGCCAAAAATAAAACGATCTGCATATAATGAAGATTAATATGCATATTAAACCATAGTCCCGTAAAAATAAATAAAATATTTTGGTCTATTGATAGCAATCATGGTGGTTATGGGTTGTGGATAACCGCGTAACCTCCATAACCACCCATGAAGTCTATAAATAGGGCCTCAGACCCCCTTTAATTCTCATTCTCTCTTTCCGCAAGAAATCCTCCTACGGATCTTCTCTCTCCTTCCTCCTTTACCTCCTCCTTCCTCGAAGGTCTTCAAGCGCTCTTTGAAGTTCTCCTTCGTCTTTGACGCCTCCTTCGAAGATCTTTAACTTCTACGGAATTTATCCCTCCTCCATTTCTCTTCCATGCGCGCTCCCGCGCGCATCGCCTCCCTGCGTGCGTTGCCTTCCTTGAATGCTCCCGCGCGTGTTTTCTTCCTTGCGCGCTCCGACTCGCGTTGTCTGTTGGAGCATGCATTCCGCATCTCTTGGTTTGAGAATAACAAATACCATGATGTATTTGATCTACTCTTTTGTGTGTTTATAGTGTGCAGGTTGTACAAGTTGAATGAGCAGACAAGTCCTCAGTCATGGGCATGATCCAAGGGTGTGTACACTTCAGAAAAAACAAATCGACGAGTTTTGTGTGCTAAACTTCAAACAACCATCACTTTCAATCTGGGAGGAGTTACGGAACGTGTCACCCCATTCTGGAATGAAAACGAAGTCCTCTACACTCTGGAAATGGTTCGGACGGCAAAAGTGAAAAGGAGATATCACCAGGCGATAGCCACTGTCGCCCGACGACAGCCACTGTCGCCGGCGATAGCTCTACAATCGAATTATTTTGCGGAAACCTCAGAATCGTGGGACACGTGGCAGCCAGATAGGATATCGCCGATCGGCGATAGTCAATGTCGTCGGCGATATTGCTAAAATATAAAATTGATTCATTTTTCTGTGGAGATCAGGTATTACAGAATTTGGAGTGTTCCTTCTCGTGCAACTAGTCCAGAGAGCTCCAGCATCCAGAAAAACTCCATCCTCCCAAGAAGTTTCAAGAGCGACGAAGCGACGACACGTACACGACATCTGAAGCAATCTTGGCAAGGATTCATCGTCATCTTCAGCGCTACATTTAGAGGGAGTTCTTATTTCAAAAGATTATATTTTATCATTATTTTCATTGTAATCGTTAGGAGAAAATCGCCGTCTTGTGTGTGGCGTCTAGGTCCGTGTGTAGCTTGGGAGGAAATCGCCTCCTTGTGCGTGGCGTCTAGGTCCTTGCATGGCTTTGGAGAAAATCGCCGCCTTATGTGTGGCGTTTAGGTCCTTGCATGGCTTTGGAGAGAATCGCTGCCTTGTGAGTGGCGTCCAAGTCCTTGTGCGGCTTAGGAAGTAATCGTTGTCTTGTGTGTAGCGTCTAAATCGTGGTTAGATCTAGGGGAGGCTAGTAGCAAGCTCTAGGGAGAGATATGCTTTATCCTGCTGGTTCTTGGTAGAAGAACCAGCGAAATCAAAAGTAAACTATATTTTTCATTAGCCTTAATCTCTAGCTTCATAGAGATATCATGTATATTGATTTATCACTTATGAAATAAAAGATTATCATTTCTGTTTTTGTTTATTTCTAAGTGTTTAATTATATTATGAAAAATTAGTATTATTTTCTTTACGTGTTAAAATGAGTATTATTTCTACTTCATAATATGCTAAAATGATAAAATAAAAATATATTTTTTTGTTTTTGCTTTGTGAAATTTTGTTTTTGTTTTTTTTAGCCAACACATATTTTGGTCATTTTATATATTTTGACATATGACTTTAACTTATTGAGCCTAAATTTTTAAATGAATCAAATTAAATGAAATTGAATAAAAAGTCAAATTATTTTCAAGTGTCCTAACTATCTTATGTCTCGAGCATACATACTTAATAAATTCATTGCTTATAATTATCTTTTAATATCATTATAAATTTAACATTGAATCTCTTAAGTGATATTATCACGATATATTAATGAAATTATTTTCAAAAAAATGGATTTAATTGAGCTAAAATGAATTATATATATTATTCACCTTACAAACTTTCACTTAAAATTAATTAAAAAGGATGAATATGAACTTAATGTACACCACTATGATCGGTTATGACTAGTTGATATCATATTCTGAAATTCATTCTATTCATAAATCAAAATTCCTGATATATCAAGAATTATTCTAAAATTGATTATTTCAAATTCATAGTTTATGATTTCATTCTTAAACTTAAACGCTTAGTATGTCCATGATCATTCACCCACATTATGTCTCACTTTAGCAAGGGCGTAGGTTGTATGCATTAGAGACGCTAATCTGTAAATCATGTCTTGTCCTTAACCGGGGAAGGGTTCCAGTGGGGCCTTGCGAGGCACTGGGGGGAAAGAGTGTTAGGTGTAGCGGCCACTTTTGTGTGCATATCGGATTAACACCCTAACCTACGGCAAGTGTGCAGTTCCCCATGCCCATCCGTCACTTAGTACGGGGCTAGGGTGTAGACATATAGCTTGGGTAGTATAATCTAGGAAATACTAAGATCACTTTCATTGAATGAACATTATTTTACACTTTATGATTATTTATATCACGCATATTGGTTTGTTTACTTATTGTTTATTTGTGTGTTTATTGTCTTGTATTGTTATATAAAAAACCAAAAATTATATATATAAAAAATGATTTTTATTCATTGTCATTGTCAAGGATGACTAACTATATCTATTAAAGATTAAATATAATGTTTAATTTAATTTTAAAGTTTCATAAAACATTATTTTTTATGTCATGTCTTGATTATTATCTTGTTATGTGTAATGAAATTGGTTGTAGAAAATATGTGTAGAATTATTTAGCATGACTCTAAATATGAGTAATGTTTTGTATTTGATAATGACTTTACACACTCAGTTATTGTGATAACCTACATGTGTTTTTAATCTTCTACTTGCATGGTTGTGTAGTGTAATAACATAATAATTAAAATGCATAAATAGATTACTTACACTACATTGAATTGTTTACTTCAATTCTTTGTTTTTCACACACTTATTCATTAGAGAAAAGTGGATTAAAAATTTAAATGATATTATTTGCAAAAACAAGTGAATTCGGAGTCCTTGGTCACAAGAATAAAAAGCATATAATAAATGACAAGGAAAACTCCACCAAGCACTACTCACCATCCTGATAAGTCTTAATGAGCATTGTGAGGTTGAGCACCTTGAAAAGGATTATAAAGTGTCTTGTAACAAACAATAGTATTCACCACTTCTCTTAATACAATGGATCACAAAAATAAAAATAAAGTTAAAAAGAATAAATGTGATCCCCCAAGCACTACTTCGCTCTCTGATAAGTCTTCATGAGCATTGTGTGTGCGAAGCATCTTGATAGTTGTATTTTTTTATGTGTGTGCATTAAAATATCGTGGAAGTAATTTTATTTGTGTATTTTAATATTGTATTATATCATTATATATGTCATTCGTTTTGATTAATAAATTTGTATATTTTATCAAATCACTTTTGTACACTTTATTATCATATATAAAACTTCTACTCATGAGAATTGGATCCTAATGCATATCTACACAATTCTCTACAAACTTAAGTAAATGCACTAGATAGCAAAGCATGACCACTTCAATATTTTTGTTTACTTGAAATGCAAATTTTATTACATTGTATTTTTGTATCTTTTCTTGATATTTTCAAATCATGCTTGCAATTATATCTCAATGGAATAGCATTTCTTGGAATTTTAACTCAAACATCTAATTTTTAGTTTTAAAACTCATTATCTTTTATATATTCTCTATTTCTAAAAAGATGTTTATTTTTTAAGAATGCTTATTATACTTTCTGATGTGATTACTACTTGCGTTTATTCATGATTTTTTTTTCAAGTGGTATCTTGAAATTAAAATGCTTACTCTATCATTTCATTTATGTTGCTTACTACTTTATGCTCCACCATACTTATTTCTAACAAGTGGTATTTAACAAGCTTTTATAGCATCATATTTTTCTTCTCTACATAGAACAAACTAATTTTTGTTGCATACGCTCACCTCTACCCTCCTTTGATACAATCAAAAGGGGGAGAATAACTTGCATGAACTTAAAATTTTAGAGGGAGTACATTGAAAATTTCATAGGAAATATCTATGTAGGTGGAGTAATCATATAAGGAGTTCAGATATATCTTATTGCTCGATCATGATTAATCTTCCAGTAAGTTTATCCCTATCAATCTTAAAAGGTATATATTGATCCCTACCCACTTTTGCTAATAACAAAAAGGAGAGAATAAACTAAGAAATCTAGTGGAACCGATATTTAGGGGGAGCAAAATATATAGGGAACACTTATGTAGGGGGAGCATTCATATAAGAAGAGTTTGCTTTGCTTTAAATCTACCATGTTATAAACTTATTATTCATGCATATATTTTATCACACCTCCCTATAAACATAAATGGTCTTAAACTCAACAGTGTTATAAACTTATTATTCATGTATATATTTTACCACATTTACCTATAAACATAAATGGTCTTAAACTCACGAATTTCTCATATAGTATTTGTTATTATCAAAAGGGGAAGATTGTTGGAGCATGCATTCCGCGTCTCTTGGTTTGAGAATAATAAATACTGTGATGTATTTGATCTACTCTTTTGTGTGTTTATAGTGTGCAGGTTGTACAAGTTGAATGAGCAGACAAGTCCTCAGTCATGGGCATGATCCAAGGGTGTGTACACTTCAGAAAAAAAACAAATCGGCGAGTTTTGTGTGCTAAACTTCAACAGCCATAACTTTCAATCCGGGAGGAGTTACGGAACGTGTCACCCCATTCCAGAATGAGAACGAAGTCCTCTACACTCTGGAAATAGTTCGGACCGCAAAAGTGAAAAGAAGATATCGCTAGGTGATAGCCACTGTCGTTCGGCGACAGCCACTATCGCCAGACGACAGCCCCTGTCGTCGGCGATAGCTCCACGATCGAATTATGCCGCGAAAACCTCAGAATCGTGGGACATGTGGCAGCCAGATAGGATATCGCCGATCGACGACAGTAAATGTCGTCGGTGATATCGCTAAAATATAAAATTGATTCATTTTTCCGTGGAGATCAAGTATTATAAAATTTGGAGTGTTCCTTCTCGTGCAACTGGTCCAGAGAGCTCCAGCATCCAGAAAAACTCCATCCTCACAAGAAGTTTTAAGAGCGACGAAGCGACGACACGTACACGACATCTGAAGCAATCTTGGCAAGGATTCATCGTCATCTTCAGCGCTACATTTAGAGGGAGTTCTTATTTCTAAAGATTATATTTTATCATTATTTTCATTGTAATCGTTAGTAGAAAATCGCCGCCTTGAGTGTGGCGTCTAGGTCTGTGTGTAGCTTAGGAGGAAATCGCCGCCTAGTGCGTGACGTCTAGGTCCTTGCATAGCTTTGGAGAAAATCGCTGTCTTGTGAGTGGCGTCCAAGTCCTTGTGCGGCTTAAGGAGTAATCGTTGTCTTGTGTGCAGCGTCTAAATCGTGGGTAGATCTAGGGGGAGGCTAGTAGCAAGCTCTAGGGAGAGATACGTTTTAGCCTGCCAGTTCTTGATAAAAGGACTGACGAAATCAAAATTAAACTATATTTTTCATAAGCCTTAATCTCTAGCTTCATAGAGATATCATGTATATTGATTTATCACTTATGAAATAAAGGATTATCATTTCTGTTTTTGTTTATTTCTAAGTGTTTAATAAAAATTAGCCTTGTGAGTGGTGGCCTGTCACCCTCCAGGTTCTCTCTCTCCCCCCAATAATTGTAACGAGAGGCGGCATGTCGCCCTCGAGTTCTTGAAAAAGCCCTGTAACAGCACTCAGATCTTGTGAAGGTTTGGTCGGCACAAATCCGGTCATGTGATTTTTCATCTCTTTTCAGGATTTTCCGCATCAAAAAAATTATCTTGTTAACTTTCTATTTTCATTGATTGTGTGCGCGCTCGACCGTTCCGAGAGCTAAGACGGTTCAAGAATTTCGGCCCAACCGGGACGTCGAGTTAGCCTACAACACTAAGTTTTAAAATTCGAAAATTTTCAAATTTGGACAGCTACAATAACAAGGAGAAGCATCTATTTGACAATTAAAAGATTCCTAACGGGGATGGATGACCATTAAGGGGCAGAAAAGAGAGAAATCATGATCTTTTTTTCCCAATTTTTCGAAAAGGGGTGAACTAGGTTTTGGAGACGAAGAGGAGACACACTGGATCTTCATCAAAAATGGGATTTGTGAAATTTTGAGTGGAATTTCCTATAGTGTTTAGAACTCGGATCATGTTTTGTAAGATCTTTGTTACTGTGCGTTGAGATTCAAAAGAGACGAGACGTAAGTGTATCATCAATTCGATATAACATATAAGGGAGAGAGAGATTTTCACATGTATGTTCGCAACTTTGATTTTTATTATTATTAATATTCTGCATTGCACCTGAGTTAGATATGACAAGAAAAATGTGGGATATAATGATTTGGATAACGAGAGATACAGATCTTTGTCTTAAAATTGTTACAGGATGGTACATAAAACGTTCTCATAAATATCTTTTAACGATCTATCATAAAGACATAAGAAATCAAAATACAAGACTGTTTTCCCATAATTGATAAAAAATTATTTTTAGAAAAACATCGTTAAGTTTCTTTAGAGTTCTAACTTTTTTCATAACCAATTTATTTGATTCACTTAGACATAAAGAAAAGTTAGCCGGTATTTGCAAACATTGAATTAATCACATCTTCGTGAGAACGATCTTTACTTACTTTATATTATTTGGTCTAACGCGTGTACTTGCGTTTAATATATACAACCATTTAGGGATATCAATTGCTGAGTAAAATTACCGGCCCGCCTCTGCTAAAATTTATAAATAGGTCCCCTGGGCCACATTCATTCAAACTTTTCTCTCCTCCTTCTCTCCCCTACGTACTCAAGTTCTCCATCGGCATCCTCCTCGATCTTCGAAGCCGCCTGTGAACACCTTCGAGCACTTCAAAGATCACCCAAAGATCTTCGTCCTCCTTACGTCGTCTTCATCCGTCGGCTTGCGCCTCTGAGCGTTCCTCACCGTGCACACTCCTTCCGCCACAGCAAGCTGCCTGCACCCGACACTCAGCGTTCGACTACCAACAACAAGCTCTCTCTGCTCCAGCCATCAAGTACAGACAAAAGTCCACCAAGATCTCCGGGGCACATACTCTCCGCTTTGCGCCTCAACAAACAATTGGTTTCGTGAGCGGTGGTCTGTCACCCTTCAGACATCTCTCTCTCTCTCCCTTGTTGTAACGAGGAGAGATTTGTCTCCCTTGCTTTCTCTATCATGTCCTATAGAACAACATCATGTAGTGGCAATTTGGTCGGCACTATTAAAATTTCACAAGATGATCAAGGTGATAGCTCTGATACCAAATAAAACTTCCAAAGCTAACAAGATGACACCTTGATGAAGCGGAAAACAGAAACCAAGCGCAGGAACACTCCAACCACAACCAAGCTCAGTAAACCATATGCAAGAAAAGTAACAAGCAGGTCATGTATTAACAAACATCTTTACAACAGGAGGTATACATGACGAGACATGATTTCGCCAAGTACAATAGGGAAGCAGAGAACAACAAAAAACAGAAGTCAGGTGGACTGATGCCGAGACCGCCGCCCTTGCCAAACTGAACAGTGAAGTTCGCCGAGACCGCGAGGTCGCGTGTACTACCCGTTATTCATGCTGAAGAAGAGCTGTCCGCAAACTACAAGCCGCTTGACCACTGAGGTCGCCTAGCCGCCAGTTAGACCGCAAACAAGCCGCTGCTGAACTGAAGAACAGACCGCCCAGACCGACGGACAGGATATTGAAATGAAATTGTTGAATAAGAGAAGACCAGCTGGCCGCAACTGCGTCCTACTGCTAACCGCTGATTGTAAACCGCAAGCTTCACTGATCCCTGACCGCAGTCAGCACCAAAGTCCCGGCTTCTCAGTGCTAGCCGCACAACCTGCAAACAGCAAATCGGTTATCCTTCTAAAACCGCGTGGACAAAAAATCTGAGGCCGCAGAAATTAACCCAAGTCCAACTTACTGTTCATTCAGTTAGTTATGTTGTGACAGGAGGGGTACTATTTATAGGCATGGAGAGGTGTGTGGTCACCGCCCTAGAGATAGAGACACCACCCCAGCTCGCAGCTAGCACAAGGCAGTCCTCCCAGTCCGCATGGATATGGCCGGACAACAATCAACCCGCCAGGCACCAAGGGTGGGATAGACGCCAGTCCGCATCCCTGCGGACACTCCACCAGCCCGCAAGCTGCAGCGGACACAACAACAGTCCGCACACTCCGCGGATACTGCTCCAGCTGCATGCTTTAGCAGACGCAACGTCAGTTCGCAACAACAAGTCCACGACCAAAGCACAGACCGCCCGATCAACCAGCGGACTCTGCGGACTCAGCGATCAACCTGGACTTGTCACAGATCGTGACCAAGTCCAGCAACCAGAGTACTTCTGGCGCGAGCTCCGCGGACATAGACTATCAGTCTGCTCAGTCCGCCAGAACCAAATCAGTTCGCCAAGCCACGAACTCCGCGGTTATCTCCTAACCGCACCACCTGAGATCAAGGGCACAAGCCAGTGTCGATCTCGCGAGCTCCAAGAATAGCCCGCATAAAAGTGAACTCCGCGGACTCCAACCCAGTCTGCCCATTCCGCGGATAATCGACCAACCCGCACAGCTCACCAAGGACAAACCACCAGGCTGCAAATATTAGACCGCTTAGGCCGCACAACAGTCCGCCATACTGTCCGCCCAGGCCGCGCGGTCTGCCCAATCAACCCCCACTTTCACTTCAAAATTTTCAACAGGCACCGATCCGACAACATAATATTTCACCATATTCACTAATTTTTTATGTTAAAAAAATCCCCATATCTATATTCTTTGTTTAAAACTGTTTGCACGCTCGACCACTACTCATACTAAGACGGTTCAGTTAATCCAATGTTTGGAAAGCCTAGAGCGAACCGCTACAATAACAATTCCCATTTTTGAACGTACACCCCGCTTGATAATGTCAGATACACTAGGCTCCAAATTGGCCGTATATAAAATCAATTGGCCGTATATAAAATAATTTTGAAAATTCTTTAGACCAAAAATTATCCGTATAAAATTGGCCGTATATAAAAAGAGGTATTATTATGTTGTTTTTTGTGATAAATTGACGGGAGTAGAAGTCAAGCAGATTCTCCATTGCCACGTCATCGGTATACAGAAAAGAGAGTGAGCTTGTGCAAAGACTCCGAGTCCACGCCCGCGTCCAAAGTATTCCCCGTCGACATTTCTTTTGCTCTTCTTCTTCACCCTCAACCTAGTACTTGATCCGAGCGAGGCTCTGCCCATCGCCGGAGCAAGAATGCCGCCCCCAACTCTTCTATCTCGCCACCTCGCCGCCTTTCTCATCCTCCTCCTCCTCCACATCGCCGTCGACGGAGTTTACTCCCAAGATCACGCCCCTTTCCTCACCTACTGCGACGGCGACAACTACACCACATCAAGCCCCTACGAATCAAACCTCCGCCGCCTCATCCCCGACCTCGTCTCCTCCACTCCCGCCTCCCCTTCTTACTTCTCCCTCATTAACTCCACAACATCGCCCAAAATCTACGGCCTCGCGCAGTGCCGCCCCGACGTCTCCTCGGTCGCCTGCGCCGCCTGCTTAAATAACAGCGCCTCCATAGCCCCCAAGCCGAACGGCGGCTGCCTGCAGAAAACTTCCGGATTCCTCCGTGACGACAACTGTCTCCTCATCTATTCCGACCAGGATTTCTACACTGCTGTGCATCAACAAATATTCGTGTTTCTAACCGGGTTGCCGAACGCATCGTCGGATTCATTCTCCCGAGATGTGCAAACTCTGATGAATGGCGTCATTGCGTCGGCGTCGGTGACCGCGTTGAGATTTGCGGTGGCCAACGCCTCGGCGGATGCGGCGGATGTATTTGCGATGGGATGGTGCTCCATGGATTTAACCACCGACAGCTGTTTCCAATGCCTGCATAGGGTTTTGGAGGCTATGCCGGCCGGAAAAAATAGGGGGATTTGTTCAACCGTGAGCTGCGCGGTGAGGTTTGAAACTTATCAGTTCTATTCTGACTCCATGATACAGCCTGAACCAGGTGATGAGTTATATTTCTTCTTCTTCTTCTTTAAATTTTGTTCCTAGAAACTTTGAACTTGAGACTGCAACACATAGATCGCCTCTTCTAACCCATCACCAAGCTCAATAGTTGTTGCGGATCGATCAAGGCTCATGGTAGAGATCGGACTAAATTGAACTGCTTTAGTACGGGAGCGGTCGAGCGTGCAAACCGTCATAGAAAGTATAAAGCTGGAAAATGAAGTTTTTTAATGTGGAAAACCCTTAAACTAGGTGAAAAATCACATGATCGGATCAAACCTTCATTATTGGTTGGTTGCTGTATAGAGCTTTTTTGAAGAACTCGTAGGCGACAGATCGCCTCTCGTAACAATTGTTGAGAGAGAGAAAAGGAGAAGAGCTCGGAGAGGGTGACAGACCGCCACTCACGGAGCAAATTCTTTTCTTGCTGCAATGGGGAGCTTCTCACTCTGGCTGCTTTAGAGTCTTTGACGGTTGCTTGGAGAAAGAAGCAACTTGTTTTACTCGTTCCGATGTTTGGGACTTGGACGCTCAAATGGCGCACTCCGTGCGCCTTATCCTCTACGGTTTGTCTCATGTTGCGCTTAGAAGAGTCAGGAATGGTTGACTTGCCGTCGTCTGATGAGCTTGTTGTTGAGTTTAGGGCTTTGAAGATACTGGGCGCTCTACACATCTAAATGTATCCGAGCGGTCCATGTCGGGTTTTGACGCTGGTCTTGCAGACCGCTAGTGGTGCAGGACACTTAAAAACTTCAGGAGCTCTGATGGGCTTGGTTTGTTGTCTCCGAGGAGGTTTGCGGTTGGTTCGGTCGCCACACGGACGGCTGACGGCAGAAGGCAATTATTGGTCCTCTTGTAATCTTTGAAGTGCTTGATGTATCTTGCAAGAGTCTTCAGCAGTCAAGTCTAGCTTTGGCGGGCTAGACAGTCTTAGGCTGTCTAGATGGGGCGCTGTCAGAGGCGATCTAGAGAATGTATCTCCCGACGACGCACTTGGAACGGTGAGCATACGGAGGAATTCATGCAAGGAGGAATGCGCGGTCGATGGGAAGTGCACACAGAGGGACGCGTGCAGAGGGGCAACATGCGCTAGGAGGAACGGGCGCACGAAGGGGCATGCACACGTTGGAGGAGAGGCGCGCACAAAGGGGAGCGCATGCAAGGAGGAACGGGCGCACGAAGGGACGTGCGCACGTTGGAAGAGAGATGCGGGAAAGATAGGAGTATGAGGAGAGAGAAAATATGCAAAAGGAGGAGAGAAAATCCGTAGGAGACTTTTCTGGCCAAGAAAAGGATCCAAAATGAAGAAGAGTGGAGGTCTATTTATAGATTTCAAGAGAGGCAAGCCGGTAATTCCCCCCCATAACTATCGGACGAACAAATAGGAATGCTCCGTTCAGAGCACGCGGATCAACAACTATACGCAAATGACGAGACCGCCCCCGGGCGGTTTTGAGACCACCGAAAAACCTATCGCTCCTCCCGCGAGGGGAGGAACGGTCGGCGAGGCTGGCAGCCGGGGAAGAGGGCCTCTGGCCAAGGAACATCCCAAACTGGGCGGCAAGGAGGCCGCTTAGATTGGGCGGCAACAAGGCCGCCATATCTGGGCGGCCTTGCCTTCAGGAAGGGTGCCAGAATGGGGGCAGGCGGCCAAGGGGTCGCCTGCGCTAACTGGCAGAGAGGTCTCCCAGAAAGGACGACCAGATGGCCTCCCGATCTTGGTGGCTTTGCCCCAAGACAGGGCGCTGGAATGGGGTCGGGCGGCCAAGGGGCCGCCCAACTTAATCGACAGTGAGGCCGCCCAGAAAGGATGGCCAGGTGGCCGCCCGATCTGGGTGGCCTTGCCACCAAACGGGGCGCCGGAATAGGGCGAGTGACCATGTTGCCACCCTCCCTAGGAGGGAAAGACACCGCCCATGATGGGCAACTAGAGGGATGCCTGACCTGGGTAGCCCTGCCCCTGCTGCGGGGTGCCGGGGAGGAGGCGCGCAGAGGAGGCGACAATGGCGGTTGGCATGTCGGTTGGTGTGACGGTTACACCCAAGGCAGTTATGCCGTTGGAGGAGAGAGATGCGGGAAAGATAGGAGTAGGAGGAGAGATGCGGGATAGATAGGAGCATGTTAACGCCTCTATGGGGGACCTCATCATTTGCCCCCGCAACTTCGAACCGAAGCAAATGGAGGGCGTGGACTTCTACTAAAAAGCTGGACTATGCGCATAACGTGTTTGTGGTGGTGTCTTCACGACAAAATGTTTAAGAGGTGCAAAGGGTGGAACATGCAAAGAGCGTATTGCACGCTAGGTGCGATGCCCGCAATTGGTGCAATGTGCGTGAAGTGCATGCTGTGCGCGTGGTGCTCAACGTGCGCAGTGCATGGCGTAGTGTGCTTGGGGGGTATAGTGCGCAGTTATGGAACATGTGCAACGTGTGCATCTTACGCTTCACGAAGCCCCGAGCGACTCTCTGTCCTTCCAGGTAGCGAGACATTGTTCACAGAAGTGGCTGATGCAATAACGCGTCAACACCACCATGTGGATCTTCGTCCCCAAACTGTTGCGCCGTAGCTGAATTTCCTATGGGAGATATCTGATAGGAGCGGGGGCTCCAACGCTGATGTATATGGGGTATAGTTCCACCTTCATTGCTCCTTTGTACATCCGCTTCATGCAGTGGCTTTGTACCATAATTGTGATGCCTTGATTCCTTTGTAAGCACGACCTAATCGTTTGCTAACTGCTTCAGTTTTGTGCATTTGCTTGTGATGATAATTGATCATTTGTGATGTTTGAACCGCCATTTTGTGCAGTAAAATCGTTCTGCTTCTTTGTCGTTGGTGGTTGGAGGAAGAGATGCAGACGATACCCGAACTACCAGCTGGGCAGTGGGCAGATGGTACCCTGCAAATGTGAGTGTGACGTTGCTGATCTTGACTTTGATGACCTTTCTGAGAACAAGTGCGTCGAGTTTAACGTTGACGAGGAGGAGCGGGCTCCTTAGTTTGTTGTCTCTGGTACTGCCTTGCATACTTGTTGCCTTGGTGGCGCTCTTGTACTTTTTTCCGTACTGGCTTGCGAGCTTATGCCTCTTTTTGCGGCTTGTTGGTAGCTTTACGCTTTTTCTTATAATGTTCTGTGTTTTGCCTTTTTGTGATTTGTCTCAGGCACATTCCTTCGGAGTTTGAGGTTGGGGCTTGACCCCCGTTCGGTTTTGTGACCTACTACCAAAGCTAAGGATGAACCCTACTAGCCAGGTAGTGAGAGGTCAACCTTTCCGAGTCTCGGGATACTGCTATGATTGTCTCCGGCAAATTCCTTCGGAGTTGGGGCTAGGCCCCCTCTCGGTTTCGTGACCTACTACCAAAGCTAGGGGAGAACTCTTCTAGACAGGTAGTGAGAGGTCAACATTTCTGCGTCTCAGGATGCTGCTATGATTGTCTTCGGCACATTCCTTCGGAGTTGGGGCTTGAGCCCCTTTCGGTTTCGTGACTTACTACCAAAGCTAGGGGAGAACTCTTTTAGCCAGGCAGTGAGAGGTCAACTTATCCGAGTCACAGGATGTTGTTAAAGATCGTGGTGATAGGCCCTCCCTCGAACCCAGGTAATTGTGAAGGGGGCAGGCCCTGACGATACCGCGACCTATGGAGGCGGATAAGAACGAAACTTTTGATCGGCAACAGTAAAAGGTCGGTGGGACATGGTCCCGGAGAATGGCGAAGATCGGACACTTCAAACTGCAGACGACGCGGGAGGGGGGAGACCCTGGCGACGACAGATATAGGTCTTACAACCTTACCTATTGGCAGGCGTCGACCACTAAGGGGGTTAGCCTCCAGCGATGACAGGTGTAGGTCTTGTGACCTTACCTATTGGCAGGTGCCTACTGTTGAAAATTGTGAAGTGAAAGTGGGGGGGTTGATCAAGTAACCGCGCGGCCTGGGCGGACTGATGGTGCGGACTGGGCTACCTGGTTGTTGCGGCCTGGTTTTTTGTATCTGTCAATTCGGCTAGTGGACTTGCAGTTGGCTGTTCCCTAGAGTAATCGGGCGGATAGATGGTATATCCACGGGGAAGTGGCGGACTCCTCTTGAGGTCGCAGAGTCCGCCTGTGGCGGACTGCGTATGGAGATCGCAAGTTTCAACTTCGACTATTGCCCTTGCTCTGGTGGAGCGGTTAGGCTGCCCTGAGTCCGCTTGTGGCGGACTGTCTTGTAGATCTGGCGGACTGAGATCTTATCCGCCGAGCTCGCACCTGAGTTTGGTTGATTGCTGGACTTGGTCACAATTTGTAACAAGTCCTGATTGATCGCAGAGTCTGCAATGTCCGCTGGTTGACCGGGCAGTTTATGCCTGTTGGTCGTGGACTTGTTTTTGCTGGCTGATACGTTGTTTGCGGGCTGTGCGGGATGTTATAGAGTCCGCTACAGCGTGCGGACTGGTGCGGTGTCTGTCGGGTTGCGGACTGGCTTCTTGCCTTGGTGCCTAGCGGATTGGCTGGTGTCCGGCTTTGTCCTTGCGGACTAGGCGGACTGCCTTGTGCTAGCTGCGAGCTGGGGTGGTGATTCTATCCACTAGGGAGGTGACCACACTCCTCTCCGTGCCTATAAATAGGACCCCCCGTCACATCAACAGTAACTGAATGAACAGTAAGTTGAGCGTGGGTTAATTATTGCGGCCTCGGTTTTCTTGTCCGCGCAGGTTTGAGTAGAGTTAACTGGTTGTTGTTTGCAGGTTGTACAACTAGCACTGTGAAGTCAGGAGTCTGGTTCTGGCTGCGGTCAGGAATCAGTGGAGTTTGTGGTTTACAATCAGGGGTTTGCAGCAGGTCGCATTTGCAGCCAACCAGTCTTCTCTCCTTCAGCAATTTCCAGTTCAATAACCTGTCCGCCGGCTTCGGCGGTCTGTTCTTTCAGTTCGGCAATGACTTGTTCGCGGACTCTGGCAGCTAGGCGACTTCTAGTCAGGCGGCTTGCAGAGAGCGGACAAGGCTTAGTAGAATAACGGGTTATCCGCGGACTTCGCGGACCCGTAGTTCTGTGTTGTGCAACAGCGGCTTGGCGACCTCAGCGGACTCGGCGGTCTCTGAGGCAGTCCACCCAGCTTGTTTTCTTATTGCTTCTCCTTTGTACTTGGCAAAATCATGTCTCGTCATGTATGTCTTGCCTTGTAATGAAGATAGTTGATATTACAAGATTTGTGATTGACTTCTGTTGTCTCTGATTTACTTAGCTCAGTTTATGGTTGGAGTGTTCCTGCGTCTGGTTCACGCTTTCCACTTGATCAAGTGATCAACCCGATAGCTCTGAAAGTTTTACTTGATATCAAAACTATCTCTCTGATCAACTTGTGAGATTTTCAACATGGTATCAAAGAGAACAGTGTCTTGAGCAGTGATCAACCTCATTTGTGCTCGGCGCTTCTGGAAGCTATTAAATCAGTGGCTGTTGCAATGGAAGGAGCTTTCGCAAGGGGTCTTGGTATTGAACTTCTTACAGCGACTAACTTTAAGAAGTAGAAGTCGTGTATGAAGAGCTATCTTCTGGGTGAGAAGTTGTGGGAAGTCGTCGGTGGTGACGACAAGAAAGAAGTGACTGCTGCTACTGGTATTGCTGAACAGGTCAGAGCTTGGAGGAAGACCAATGCAAAGGCAGAGTTTGCTCTCAAGCGAGCTGTCTCACCTGAGCTCTTTAATCATATCTTAGGATGTGAGTCTGCTGCTGAGATTTGGACAACCATTGATGGTCTGTTCAACAGGAAGAATGTAGCGCGGCTACAGTTCTTAGAGAACGAGTTGGCTAAAGCAACTCAAGGAGATCTGTCAATCTCAAGGTTCTTTCCTAAGATGAAGAACCTGTGCGATGTGATATAAGCGTTGGATCCTGATGAGCCCATTTCTGAAGCTAAGTTGAAGAGGCACATAGTCTGCGGTTTGCGGAAGGAATATGTGGCCTTTGTGACTTTTATACAAGGATGGGTGACTCAGCCATCCTTGCTGGAGATGGAGAATCTACTGGCGTCACAGGAGAGCTTGGCTAGGCAGATGACCGGGGTTACTATCTCTGAAGGAGGTAGTGAGACTCTCTTCACGGAAAAGAAGAAGAAGAGATGGGAGAAGAAGAAGAAGACTGTTGCTGAGGATGAGCCTTCAACTTCCTATCAGCAAGAGGGGAGCACTGCTCCTAAGAAGAACTGGAAGAAGGAGTTGAAGTGCTATAAGTGTAATCAGCCATGTCACTTCAAACGCGACTACAAGGTCAAGCTGCAGCCTGGGCATGTTGCAGATAAGGAGGGAGCTGGTTCCAGTGCTGAGGAGGTCGGGTATGGTCGAGCTTTTTTGACGGGCACGTGTGTCCGTGCTCTTTCCACTATCGACTACCAAGATGACTGGATAGTTGACTCGGGGTGTGGTCATCACCTCACTGGAGACGAGTCGAAGTTCTCATCGCTGCAAACATTCTCAGGTAATAAAGTCATTATTACAGCTGTTGATTCTATTCATACTGTGGAGAAGGAGGGTGTTGTTTCTTTGGATAGTGCTCAGGGTCCACTCACATTAATGAGTGTGTATCACGTATCTGGCATAAAGAAAAACCTCTTCTCAGTGACCAATGTAGTTGACGCGGGCTATCACGTTCTGTTTGGCCTAACAGAAGTGAAGTTTCTCCGCAATATATCAGTGGTTAAGACTTATGTTGCTCATGTAGGGAGAAGGATTATAGACTTGTTTTTTTTATCAGCAAGCTCTTATGTTGATCGGATGAGGGCCAATGATAGCGCTGTTATCTGGCATGAAAGGCTAGGGCATGCATGGATGGACAAGATGAAAGCTATGACGATGAGAAGCCTTGTGAAAGGCTTGTCGTAGTTGTCATCCTACAGAGATGGCCATGTTTGGGTGGGGTGTTAGTTCGGAAAGGCTCATCGCCTTCCGTTTGACAAGTCACAAACAAGGAGCAAGACACCATTGGAGTGTACCCATGGTGACCTGATGGGGTCAGCTGTTACCGCTAGTCTTGGAGGCAGCAGATACATGCTGGCGTTGATTGATGACTACTCAAGATACACTTGGGTTTATTTCATGAAGGAGAAGTCAGATGTCTTCTGGTTGTTTGTGGAGTTCAAGGAGCTATTGGAGGGCTGACTTGTCCTGCGGATCAAGAAGTTTAGAACGGACAACAAAGTTGAGTTTATTTCATCCGAGTTCTCTAACTTCTGCAGGAAGTACGGGATCCAGAGAGAGCTTACTTGTGCTCATACTCCACAATAAAATGGAGTGGCGGAGAGGAAGATCCGCCATTTGACGGAAACTGTAAGTGCTGGCTTCATGCAAAGGGCATTCCCAGGTCATTTTTGGGCGGAAGGAATGGTTTGCGCAACTAATGTCATCAATCGGATGCCTCTGAGTCTGATCAACATGAAGTCTCCCGTTGAGATGATGTTCAAGGAGAAACTCAGCGTGGAACACCTTCGGGTATTTGGATCAACCTGTTATGTTCACATCCCGGATGCTCAGAGGACCAAGCTTGATGCAAAGGCGAGGAAGCTTGTCTTTGTGGGCTACGATAAGAGGAAGAATGGATGGAAGTGCATGGATTCTGCGACAAGGAAGTTCATTGTATCAAGAGACGTTGTCTTTGATGAACTGACGTTGTATGGAGGTGACTCTGTTGAGCTGCAGGAGAGTAGGGTTGATGAAGGGCAAAAAGAAGGCTGCTGAAGATCTTCAAGTGGAGCTGTTTGTGTCACCAGGAGCTCCAGGTGTTTCAAGCTCTAGGATAGAGGCTTCTGGTTCAGGAAGCAAGAGGAGCGATGCTCCAAGTGTGCCTGGGAATGGAGCTGATTCTGAAGAAGCAGCGGAGGTGGTGAGCAGGGAGCAGACTCTTCAGAGATCGAAGAGGACCATCAAGCCACCAGCTCGGTATTGCGAAGGAAACACGGTGAGCTTTGTCTCTTGTTTCTTCACAGGCCCCCTGGATGAGCGGGAGCCTTCTAGCTTTAATGAAGCCATTGGAGTCAAGGAGTGGGAAAAAGCCATAGATGAGGAGATGGCTGCCCTCAAGAAGAATGAGACCTGGGATCTTGTGCTCAAGGTTGATGACGTTACTCCTGTGACTTGCAAGTGGGTGTATAAGCTGAAGAAGAAGGCGGATGAGAGCATTGAGCGGCATAATGCTCGCCTTGTTGTTCGAGGTTTTTCACAATAGTACAACGAAGACTATGAAGAGACGTTCAGTCCCGTGGCAAAGATGTCTTCAGTTCATGTGGTGATGGCCTCGGCTGCTTGCCAGGGTTGAAATATGTGGTAGTTAGATGTAAAGAATGTTTTTCTTTACGGGGAGATCGACAAAGACATCTTCATGGATTTGCCACTGTGATACGTTTCTGAAGATCATTCGGACTACGTCTGCAAGCTCCGAAAAGCCCCCTATGGGTTGAAGCAGACTCCTCGAGCCTGGTATGAGAAGATCGCAAAATACCTCCAGTTCTGCGGTTATCTTGCTTCTAACTCAGACTCGAGCTTGTTCATCAAGAAGAAGGGGCTTATCGTCTTGGTGTTGTTGTATGTGGATGACATGATCATCACGAGGAATTCCAAGGAGGAGGTAGCTAGGCTCAGGGAAGAGCTAGCTATAAGATTCGAGATGAAGGACTTGGGTGAGCTCCACCATTTCCTTGGAGTCGAGGTGGAGAGGAAAGAGAGCGGCATACTCGTTTTACAGAAGAGCTATGCAGAGCAAATTGTTCAGTGATTCGGCATGCAGGAAGGGAAGAGTAGCTCTGCTCATTTTGATTTGGGCATCAAATTTTGGCGAGATGAGGGAAGGATTCTTCCTGATCCTTTGGTGTTTCGGGCCCTGGTTGGGATTCTTATCTACTTGACGATTATAAGGCCAGACATTGCTTATGCGGTTGGTCGAGTAAGTCGGTATATGGCGGAACCCAGGAAGCCTCATCTGATGGCGGCAAGGAACATTCTGAAGTACGTAAAGGCCACTTCTGATATGGGTCTCATTTATAGGAGAGGCACGGGTTTTACTCTTCAAGGATACTCGGATGCTGATTATGGGGGAGATTCAGACGACCGGAAGTCAACATCCGGTTATGTCTTCACATGTGAATCAGTCAGTATCTCTTGGTGTAGCAATAAGCAAGACTCGGTGTTCGTCTCTACTACGGAAGAAGAGTACAAGGCTTCGGCCTTTGCAGCTCGGGAAGCCATCTGGCTCAGGATATTAGTAGATTACGTCTATGAAGAAGTGCGCGGTCCTACTCTGTTGTGAGGTGACAATGAAAGTGCCCTGAAACTGGTTAATAATCCAGTTTGTCACGCGCGGACCAAGCATATAGAGATCGAGCACCACTTCATTCAGGAGAAGGTGTTGGAGAGATCTCTTATGGTGGAGCATGTACGGAGTGAAGACAGCATTGCGGACATCTTCACGAAGCCATTGTTGAAGGTGTCATTTACTCGGTTACGGGGACTGCTGGGCTTGATCACCACTTTTCACTTCAAGGGGGAGTGTTGAAAATTGTGAAGTGAAAGTGGGGGGTTGATCAGGCAGACCGCGTAGCCTGGGCGGACTGATGGTGCGGACTGGGCGGCCTTGTTGTTGCGGCCTGGTGTTTTGTGTCCGTCGGTTCGGCTAGTGGACTTGCAGTTGGTTGTTCCCTCGAGTAACTGGGCGGATAGATGGTATATCCGCGGGGAAGTGGCGGACTCCTCTTGAGGTCGCAGAGTCTGCTTGTGGCGGACTGCGTATGGAGATCGCAATTTTTAGCTTCGGTTGTTGCCCTTGCTCTGGTGGAGCGGTTAGGCGGTCCTGAGTCCGCTTGTGGCGGACTGTCTTGTAGAGCTGGCGGGCTGAGCTCTTGTCCGTCGAGCTCCCTCCTGAGTTTGGTTGATTGCTGGACTAGGTCATAATTTGTGGCAAGTCCAGATTGATCGCAGAGTCCGCAATGTCTGCTGGTTGACCAGGCGGTTTATGCATGTTGGTCATGGACTTGTTGTTGCGGGCTGATGCGTTGTTCGCGGGTTGTGTGGGCTGTTGCTGTGTCCGCTACAGCGTGCGGACTGGTGTGGTGTCCGCCGGGTTGCGGACTGGCTTCTTGCCTTGGTGCCTGGCGGATTGGCTGGTGTCCGGCTTTGTCCTTGCGGACTGGGCAGACTGCCTTGTGCTAGCTGCGAGCTGGGGTGGTGCTTCAATCCACTAAGGCGGTGACCACACTCCTCTCTGTGCCTATAAATAGGACCCCCCCCCCATCACATCAACAGTAACTGAATGAACAGTAAGTTGAGCATGGGTTAATTGCTGCGGCCTCGGTTTTCTTTTCAGCATGAGTTTGAGTATAGTTAACCGGTGGCTGTTTGCAGGTTGTGCAACTAGCACTGTGAAGCCAGGAGTCTGGTTCTGACTGCGGTCAAAAATCAGTGGAACTTGCGGTTTACAATCAGCAGTTTGCATCAGGTCGCATTTGCGGCCAGCCAGTTTTCTCTCCTTCAGCAATTTCCAGTTCAATAACCTGTCTGCCGGCTTCGGCGGTCTAGGCGGTCTGTTCTTTCAGTTCGGCAGCGACTTATTCACGGACTCTGGAAGCTAGGAGACTTCTTGTCAGGCGGCTTGGAGAGTGCGGACAAGGCTCAGTAGAATAATAGGGTTTCCGCGGAATTCGCGGACTCCGTAGTTCAGTGTTGTGCAGCAACGGCTTGGCGAACTCAGCGGACTCGGCGGTCTCTGAGACAGTTCGCCCACTTATTTTCTTGTTGCTTCTCCTTTGTACTTGGCGAAATCATGTCTCTCCATGTATGTCTTGCCTTGTAATGAAGATAGTTGATATTATAAGATTTGTAATTGTCTTCTGTTGTCTCTGATTTACTTAGTTCAGTTTATGGTTGGAGTGTTTCTGCGCCTGGTTAACGCTTTTCGCTTGATCAAGTGATCAACTTGATAGCTCTAAAAGTTTTACTTGATATCAGAACTATCTCTCTGATCAGCTTGTGAGAATTTCAACACCGACCATTAAGGGGGTTAACCCTTAGCGACGGCAGGTGTAAGTCTTGCGACCTTACCTATTGGAAAGCGCCAACCGCAAAGGGGGTTAGCCCCAGCAACGGAAGGTGTAGGTCTTGCTACCTTACATATTGGAAGGAATCGACCGCTAAGGGGGTTAGCCCACCACGACGACGGGTGTAGGTCTTGCGACATTACCTATTAGCAAAACGCCGACCGTTAAGGGGGTTAGCCCCCAGCGACGACAGGTGTAGGTCTTGTGACCTTACCTATTGGCAGGCACCGACCACTAAGGGGGTTAGCCCCCAGCGACAGCAGGTGTAGGTCTTGCGACCTTACCTATTGGCAGGCTGTAACATCCCTCAAACAACTAGACCCCTAAGATTTTGTTTTTTCATGACTAGGTCATGACAAAACCATCAGAAGCTCTTAACCAAGTGGGCAATGCCCAAGGTGAAAAATCACCTTGGTTTGCCTATAGCTCATTCTCAACATTTAGACCTAAGGTTTGACTTTAGGGCTACAACTTGGTCCCATGACCCTACCACAACACCCCTAACACCTTGGGTAGTCCATAGGGTCACTAAGGACCCACTATGGGCAGTCAAAGTGGTTAAGTTGACCTAAGTCAACCCTAACCCTAAATGGGTCAAACTAGCCTACTTAGGGTCAATTGACCTTCCCTTAGTCAAGTGGTCCCCACCCATGCCCTCCAAACCCTAAAGTGAGGTCAATGAGTTGCCAAGGATCCATTGGGATCAACCCTAGTGGCTAAGTTGACCCAAGTCAACCCTAACCCCAAAGTGGTCAAAGTGCCCTTATTAAGGGTCAAGTGATCTCCAAGGTGCCAAGTCAACCCTACTCAACCCTACCTAGACCTTAGGGGAGGCCAATGGGTCACCAAGGACCCATTGAGGGTAACCCAAAAGGCCACTTTGATCAAGGTCAACTCTAGTCTAAGTTAGGTCAAACCTAGCTCAAATGGGCTAGCATAAGCTCAAGCCCTCTTTCCATTTGGGCTAACCTTATTTCCATGAATAATATGGATTTAGTGGGCTGCCAATAGGCTGGAGTGGTCAGCAAGGTCAACCTTGATGACTAAGAGAGAGAAAACTCCAATTCCTCTTTAATGGAGGAGGGAGAAATGGTGAAAGAGAGCAATTCATGGCCAAGGAGGCCAAGGGCCATTCTTCATGGCCTGATCCAATTCCCCATTCAATCCAAGAAGACCAGGGAGCCATTTTGGTGGCTGTTCATGGCCGGAATAGTGCTACCACACCATGGTCGAAATGGGCTTAAATGGCCAATAATGGTGGAATCAACTTGACCCCTCCACTCCCCCATTAAAGGGCTGGATTCAGTTTCCCTATGGGAGAGGAAGAGATTCCAGCATCTTCCCGACCATAACAGTGGCTAGGGGAGGAGAATTGCCATGGCCGAAATAAGCTTTCAATGACCATTGAATCTTGGCCTCCTCCCCTCCTTTTCACTGTTTTAAAAGACTCACTAGACGCATAGGAGCCGGTTACAACCCTTACCTGAAGGATCCGACCAAGTTCACTGTGTTGTTGCAGAAACCGAGCGCCGCCACCACCACCAATGGCTTCCCGGCGATCGACGCGTCTCCAGGCCGCAAGCAAGGTCCTCCCATTCCTCCTCTTCTATGGGTAGATCTAGGGATTCATTAGGGACAAGGTTCCGGGCTCAAATGAGCCCGATCGGGTTGAACAATTCCATGAATTTTCTGTGAAAATCCACCTCTCGGGTTCGCCGGAATAGGCTCCTCCGGCTGTCGTGCCGCCGGCTGGCGATAGCCACCACCTCGACGGAGGTGGTGGAGGAGGTGGCCGGCCGGGGGGGTGGCCGGATTGCCGGCAGAGGCGGCTGGAAGATGCTCCAGGATGGGAGGATCGGGGTCGTCGGCTGGAAGAGGAAGATGACCAGCGGCCGCCCGATTTGCTTCAAGATCTGTGCAAAGATCAAATGTTATATTTGTTAAATATTGTTTTTTGCTTTATGTTTTACAGTCACTTGCAAATTAATTTAAAAATACCTAGAGGCTCAATATGAGGAAATTATCAACATGTAACTTGTAGCCCTAGGGGTTAACTTTAATTTAAAATTGGATTCAACAATTTTGGATAAGGGGTTAGAGCACAACACCAAAAAAAGTGCAACCTATACATAGGTGTGACCAGTCACAAAAATTATTGCCCACACCAGACCACTAACCCAAATACCTTGAAATTTATGGCATAGGCTTTTCATAACCTTTCCCTCATACTGGCCAAAAATCAGAATTTTTTGACAATTTTTTTCTATAGTTTTGTGAATAATTTAATAAATCATATGGAATTTAATTAGGTGCCTTAAACTCGTCAAAAACCTCCAAAATTTTGGTGAGTGATCTTGGGGGATAGTATAAGGCTCCATATTTATTTTCATCACTTTTCGTCATGGTTTAGGATGGAAACAAGCAAACCCTAAGCTGGCTCAATAAGGGGTAAATAGGTCATAGTACCTTTTGTGGGTTTAAGTGATCAAATCACCTCAATAGAGGCTGAGACTTTGTCCACTAGTTTGTTATGATCTGGACACCCTCCCATGGGAGATGGGGTGGATTGGGGTAGACTGGCCCTAGGACCCAAGACCAAACCTAAGGATGGTCTTTGGTGTCTTGTGAAGGGCATGTGGTCAAATGACCTTGAAATAATTTGAAATTTGGTGGAGAGGACTATAGGGTAGTTAGAGTCCTCTGATAGAAATCTTATTGGATTTAGAAGTTGTTAAACCTCTCAACCCTAACCCTAGTTTAGGGAACAAACCTTGTAGTGGTAGAATAGGTTATTAAAACTCATTGAACAGTGATGAAACTTGGGTTGTATATTCATAGGGTTAGTATGAACCTCTTGAAATTTAAATGAGAGTTTTGAAACATTAATCTTAGTACTTCCTTTGTAATGCATGAGTTAATCCTACTTAATTATTTGGATATTGTAAACGCACTGTCCATTGGAAAGTCATGAAAATTGGGCAGAGGGGAGTTTTAGACCATTATGCTCATGTATACATTTTACTAGAATTTGTAAATACATAATTACAGTACCTACTTCACAAGCTCATAAATTTGGAAACTTGTTAGATAATTCATTCAGAGCTCATTTCTTGTTGAAAAATTATGAAACTTGATCAGTAGTGTTCCCAGGTCAATATGCTCATATGAGAATTTTTTATAATTTTTAGAGGAATAATTGTTGTACTTAGTTCATTAACCTATTTACTTGGATTATTATGAAAAAAAATCAAGTTTAGAGTTCATTATTCACTTATAAATTATGAAACTTGATCTGAAGTGTTTATATGTTTTATGTTCATTCTTAAATTTTCTCAGAATTTTGGAAGTATATTGACAGTACTTGTCTCTTTAATTTGGTTAAAGTAGGTTATGTTCAAAATTATGTTTAGAGGTTTAAGTCTTACTGAAAAATTTGGAGACCTTGAATTTACTGATAAGTAGTTGTCTTGTAATTATCATAATTTTGTGGAACATTTTGCATGACTGAAAATAGTACTTCATGTTCAAACTAAGGCATTTGGATCTCTTAGGAAATTAAATAAATTATCAAGTAAATTAAGAAAATTATAAACTTCTGGATTTAGGATAATCATGTCATGATAGACTCCCAATAATTATTATAGGGATATTGGATGATAATTTTGAGTACCTCTCATTGTATACTTCATATAGCTTAAGATAATCTGCATTTAATAAAACTGCTGAAATCATGATACGGTGCAAAATGAACCCAAAGAGTTGGGATGTTAGTGTATTGATCTGGTAAGTGAAATGAGTTCATCATCGAGAGTTGTGATGAGGAGTGGGAGGTTTGACTAGTGTTAGGAGGTGCTCGAGGTCGACGAAACATCTTTTCCTCGTGGCGTGAGAGAAAGAGTCAAAATACTATAGGGTTAGATCCAGTACAACATTAAGGGATTGGGAGTTGGGTAACAACAATAATAATAAGTGTCTTGCGAAAGGGAGCTTTGGGCTTTAGCCCATCGTAGTTCCTAGTGCCCTTTGAGAGCCCTTCACGGGGTTATGCCGGGGGCAGTCCTGGATAACCTAAACAGTAGGAATAATAAACTTCAAGAGCAACTAGTATAACTAGGGTTTCAATTCTCATACCCGGTGTCTCGGGAAGTGAGTTTCACTAGGATGTCCGGGCGGGTAGGCCGGTGTTTGATATATCAAGGTTGCATGTACACAAAAAATAAGGTGGTGGGTCTTCAGTATTGGACGGTCGTTCACACCGACGTCGATACGTTGACTCGGTAGTGTGGGACACTTGGCCAGTAAAGTCTGGTGGATTTGGACAACATAGTACGTGGAGACTCTAGGTTGTCTCCTTCTAGAGCGTACGTAAGGGCTAGGCTGGTAGTGTGGATACCCCTAGGAGTGGGGGGCCCGACCCATTGTCTCCGTTTGCCAAGGAGATTCCTGGGAGTGAAGTTAACTGCCCAAATAGGGGGAACTAAATGTCTGTGTGCATAGAGTCGTGTGTGTGAATTGCACTGCATGGACATAAATATTAACCCATATAACATAGCATTACACACCATGACATCATCATTCAACCCCTACCCCTAAAGTATAAATCGGTATGGGACGGTTTATACATTAGGCCTTGCAAAACGACCCTTAGCATATAGACTTGTGTGGGCAAGACTATAAGTTAAGGTTATGCTTTATAATATCTTTTAAAATGCTTCAACCGATACCCTACCGTATAGATAGGAATGGGACTATCTATAT
The DNA here is from genome assembly GCA_039513925.1 of Platanthera zijinensis. NCBI lineage: Eukaryota > Viridiplantae > Streptophyta > Magnoliopsida > Asparagales > Orchidaceae > Platanthera > Platanthera zijinensis. The sequence continues at coordinate 56,757,062 of CM077084.1, read as the reverse complement.
TATGGGAGCCTTGTAGAAGATTTTGGCTTAGGTGTGTTTGTTTCGGCGTATATATAAGTTAAGTTTCATTTTCATTTTTGATATGTTGAAACACTACTGCTTATTCTACCTGATATATAGGAACTGCTTAGATTAGCTCCACCATCACTGCAATTTTTATCTCTTCCACTTTCATTGCTTCCCTTTCTTTCCGCCAGTGCCTAGGAGCATGGGGGGAGGAGTAGGGGATGATAGGGCTTAGTCTTTATGACTAATGGTTTTCAGACCACAACATTACAGGGGCTCGGATGGGAGATAGGGACCAACAGCACAGGGACCAGCACCAGCGGAGTACGGTGCGTATGGAGGTGGGCTAGTCTAGTACCGGAGCACGGTGACCAGCTCCGTGAGTGATTAGTCTTTCTTATAGCTTCTGCGAGAGATTGTAGTGAGGATCTGATGTACCAGGCTTAAGCCTATTTATATTTCATTTGTACTGTTCTATTGCAGTACTCTCTCTTTTCTATATTTATGGACTTGTTGTGATTTCTCATCTTTATATGATGTTTGTGGACTCAATTATATTTCAGTTTATGGTTACTACTCACTCTTTGATGATCGAAAAAACCGGCAGAATCGGTGTGTTTTGTAGTGGCGGCCTTCCGAGTGTCGGTGCCACCGCAAACGGCGATTCTGGGCATTAGACCCCGGGGTTTGAAAAGAAAAAAATGGGGTCTTACAAGTAGTATCGAGGAAACCTCGATCAAAATAGAAGTAGTACACAAAAACCTTAGGCCACCCCCGCCGCGAGCTTAGTTTACAGACAAACTAGCAGCGGAAGTAGTGGTGTGCCCATAAGGGAAATCACATGTAGAAGTCCATTTTATCTCTTTCTTTTATCTCATTCGTACGCTACCTAACAATTGGAATTTTCCTTGTAGCCTACGACGAACCCTATTCCACAGCAGGGGACACCTCAAGCTCCGAATATGGCTCCCCTCCGCCGGCTCCACCTCCATTTCAGCAGACGGAGATGGGTTAACACTGATGACCATTCTGGAGGCCTTCAAAGCTCAGCAAGCCCCGGCTCCACAGCCAAATCCCGGGGCCAACTTGATGAGTGTCTTCTGGGGACTTTCCCCTCCATCCTACCTAGGGACAGAGTCGGCAGTTCTTACAGAGGAATGGTTAGATATCATCTATAAGATGCTTGGGGGATTCGATGCCCCACTGAGGAGGCAGTTGCTTTGGCAGTCTCCTGCCTGGAGTCACATGGAAAGAGGTGGTGGAAGTCACACCTGGACACACTTTTGCGGATATGGATTGCGCAGATATCACTTGGGGAGAGTTCAGAGCAGCACTCCTTGGATATTTTGTACCTCAGTCGGCAAGGGACGAGTTGGAGGATAGATTCCTGCGGTTGAGGCAGGGGCAACAAGACAGTGCTGGAGTATTACCAGGAGTTTACTCACCTAAACCACTATGCAGACTCTTATCAGTTGGACGACGCTAGCTACGCCAGGAGGTTATACAAGGGCTGCACGACAACATGAGACAGGCCCTCCTCTTCGTCTACGAGGGAAGCTTGGCCAGGATTCTGGAAATGGCCAAGAAAAGGGAAGCAAATCGCTTACAGTCAAGAGCCGGAAGAGACCGGCTGACGATGCAGTGATTGGAGGTCGTAGAGACCATCATCGAGGCCAGGTCGTTGGGGAAAGAAGGAACGAGGATCAACCCCGTCAGGAGATTGGACAGGAGTAGAGGAACCAAGGGGTATTGGCTCCTCAGCCCTTACAGATGCTGGAGATACTGAGGACAACAGAGCAGGCACCGGTATTCTTCCAGTGCAATCAACCGGGACATTTCAAGAGGAATTGTCCCATGAGGCGAGCACCCACCATCACTTCAGGGTGCCCCACCTCCTCGACAATTTGGTGGCCGAAGACACGACCGAGGACGGGGATATCAGGGCAGAGAGACACAGGCCAGAGAGGGAGCAGGTATATGCTCTAGATCTGGCACAACCCGGAACCCGGAGCAGGTTATAGCAGGTATGCCAGTACATTTAAATCCTAAGAACTAGTTTTCATAGGCATAGACTAGTTAGAAATTAATCAAGAAAAACTATAACAAGAACACTAAGACACTTAATTACCTCAGGCATAGTTTTCATCAGCGGCAAGCCCGCTCACACGCTCTTCGACACGGTGCTTCACAACTCGTTTTTGTCAGAAGATTTCGTGCAAAGACTGGCAGGCGGTTAGAGCGATTTCCAGGAAAGATGATGAGGGTGCGTCTACCCGATGGATCAGAGTAATGCCCATTCTCATTGCAAATATGGAGGCGGAGAATGGCAGGAAGGCATATGAATGCACCAGCAACGTCCTGAGGATCCTAGACTATGATCTGATCCTGGGCATGACATGGTTGCACTGGAACCATACCCAAATTGACTGCTTGGAGAAGAGGATCACCGTGAGCCACGGAGACTCCTTTATTGTTATCGAAGGTATTATAATAGCCCGCCATATATTATTATCGTCTGTGCAGGCCGTCAAGGCCCACCTACAAGGAGACGAAGTTTATCAGATTCTTTTCGAGATGGCCGTGGCCAAGGATTCTATTTCAGATATTCCAGTGGTGCGGGACTTTGCCGATGTATTTTCGGAGAAGCTACCAGGGCTACCCCCGCACCGGGAGAAGGATTTCCAGATTCAACTTGTGTCGGGGGCTAAGCCGGCATCCAGAGCTCCTTATCGAATGGCCCCGAAGGAGTTGGTGGAGTTTCGAATCCAGCTTCAAGAGTTAGTGGAAGCCTGGTTTGTCCGGCCTAGCTCTTCACCATGGGGAGCTCCGGTGCTATTCATAAAAAAATAAGGACGGGACGCTTCGGCTGTGTATTAATTACCGGGCCCTGAACAGGCTGACGGTCGGAATACGTATCCCTTGCCGAGGATAGACAAGCTATTTGACCAGCTGGAGGGAGCTTATTGGTTCTCAAAGCTGGACCTGAGATCGGGGTACTATCAGCTACGCATTCGGGAGGAGGACATCCCGAAGACGGCCTTCAGTAGTAGATATGGACTATACGAGTTTACCGTGATGCCCTTCGGGCTCACGAATGCACCCTTCGCGTTCATGACCTTGATGAACCGGGTGTTTGAAGAATATCTGGATGTCTTCGTCATCGTATTCATCGATGACATCCGTATTTATTTGAGGACTGAAGAGGAGCACATGAGGCATCTGGCTTTGACTTTGGAGAAGCTCCGAGAGCATAAGATGTATGCTAAGTTCAGCAAGTGCCAATTCTGGCTAAAGGAGGTGGCCTTTTTGGGTCATGTCATCAGTGGAGCAGGTTTGGCAGTAGATCCGGCGAAGGTCCAGGCAGTACGAGATTGGCCCCGCTGAAGACGGCCACGGATGTTCGGAGTTTCTTAGGACTTGCCGATTATTACCGGAAGTTTGTAGAGGTGTTCTCTCAGATTGCCCTCCCTCTTACGTCCCTGACGAAGGAGTCTCCTTTTATTTGGACGCCACGATGTGAGTCTGCCTTTTTGGAGCTGAAGGGTCGGCTTACCTCAGCCCCCATCCTTGCTCTTCCATAAGGGAAGGAAGGATTCCAGGTATACACGGATGCTTCCTATCAGGGGATGGGTGCCGTTCTGATGCAGAACGAGCACGTGATAGCCTACGCCTCCCGTCAACTGAAGAAACATGAGCAGAACTACCCGGTGAACGACTTGGAGATGGGGCAGTTATATTTGCTCTAAAGATTTGGCGACACTACCTCTACGGGGTTCACTGCGACATTTTCTCAGACCACAAGAACTTGAAGTACGTAGACACACAGAAGGAGCTAAACATCAGTCAGAGACGCTGGGTGGAGTTTCTGTCGGACTACCAGTACACCATGCACTACCATCCCGCGAAAGCAAACGTGGTGGCAGACGCTCTGAGCCGGAGAGCGAGTACATGAGGAGTAGGCCCGCAGCTGATGACCTTGGATTTGGTTAAGTCGTTTAAGGAGATGCAGATATCACTAGTGTCCGAGGATGATCCGGAGTTATACATGGAGTACCTAGGATCGATGATTACCACCGATGACATACGGGAGCGCATCAGAGACGAACAAAGGCTGGATGCGAGAGCGGAGCCGATATTTAGGGCCTTGGAGGAAGGCACGACAGGGGATTACTCCTTGAGGGAGGGGCTCCTATATTTCAGAGGCAGAGTTTATATACCGGCAGGAGGCCGGATTCGGAGACATCATGACGGAAGCTCACTACAGCAGATACTCGATGCACCGGGGATCACCAAGATGACAGCAGATTTGAAGAGATGATGTACTGGCGGGCATGAAGGACATTACGTATTTTGTGACGCATTGTGAGGCTTGCCAACGCGTAAAGGCAGAGTGCAAGAATCCGGCCGGATTACTACAACCACTTTCGGTGCCGGAGTGGAAGTTTGAGGATATAGACATGAATTTCATACATGGGCTACCCGGTCTCATGCGAGGAATGACTCGATATGGGTGATAGTGGATAGAATAACGAAGGTAGCTAGATTCATTCCAGTGGGCAAAGGATGCTCTGATCAGTGTATTAGTACGGAGATTCATCGAGCAGTTTGTGCGCTATCATGGAGTACCCAGGACTATCGTTTCAGATCGGGATGGGCGGTTCACGTCCAAGGAGTGGAGGTCAGTTCAGGCCTATCTGGGTTCTTGGTTGACATTCAGCACGGCTTTTCACCCTCAGGCCAATGGACAGACGGAGCGCACCAACCGTACATTGGAAGATCTTCTGCGCCTATGTATTTTGGACCGCAGAGAGACTTGGGAGAGATTGCTGCCGCTGATCGAGTTTTCGTACAACAACAACCATCAGTCTAGTATAGACATGGCCCCTTACGAGGCATTATATGTACGGATTTGCAGGACCCCACTATCATGGATTCAGGATGAGGATTCGCAGGCACTCGGTTCGGAGTTTGTGGAGGTTACTGATGCTCAGGTTAGATTGATCCGGGACAGGATGTTGGAAGCCCAAAGCAGGCAAGCCAAATATTATGATATGAGGCATTGTCAGGTGGAGTTCAGGTGGGAGACCGGATTTTCTTGAAGATACAGCCGATGTATGGAATCTCGCGGGTTCGCGGGCGGAAGGAGCTCAGTCCGAGATATATGGGGCCTTACAGGATCCTGGAGCGGATCGGCCCCTTGTCTTATAGACTGGAGCTACCGCCGGAGTTAGGGGATTGCATGACGTTTTCCACGTCTCTCTCACTACGGAGGGCTCTACTACGTCCTGAGCAGCTGATTTCCACAGCCGACGGTCCGGTGGCCTCAGATCGATCAGTCAGCTTGGAGCCGATCAGATCGATGATACGGCAGTACGGGTCTTGCGATGCAAGAAGGTTCCGCTAGTCAAGGTTCTGTGGAGAAATCATGGGCAGGAGGAGCATACGTAGGAGCCACGGGACTTGATGCAGCAAAAGTATCTGGAACTCTTCGAGTCAGGTATACCTTAAACTTAGGGATGTTACAAGTTTCTTTTATTTCAGTAGAACCCCCCCCCCCCCATAGGATTAACCTTAATTTCGGGGACGAAATTTTTATTTTTATATATTGGGATTTGTAACATCCCTAAACAACTAGACCCCTAGGATTTTGTTTTTTTCATGACTAGGTCATGACAAAACCATCAGAAGCTCTTAACCAAGTGGGTAATGCCCAAGGTGAAAAATCACCTTGGTTTGCCTATAGCTCATCCTCAACATTTAGACCTAAGGTTTGACTTTAGGGCTACAACTTGGTCCCATGACCCTACCGCAACACCCCTAACACCTTGGGTAGTCCATAGGGTCACTAAGGACCCACTATTGACCGTAAAAGTGGTTAAGTTGAACCTAAGTCAACCCTAACCTAAATGGGTCCAACTAGCCTACTTAGGGTCAATTGACCTTCCCTTAGTCAAGTGGTCCCCCACCCATGCCCTCCAAACCCTAAAGTGAGGTCAATGAGTTGCCAAGGATCCATTGGGATCAACCCTAGTGGCTAAGTTGACCCAAGTCAACCCTAACCCCAAAGTGGTCAAAGTGCCCTTATTAAGGGTCAAGTGATCTCCAAGGTGCCAAGTCAACCCTACTCAACCCTACCTAGACCTTAGGGGAGGCCAATGGGTCACCAAGGACCCATTGAGGGTAACCCAAAAGGCCACTTTGATCAAGGTCAACTCTAGTCTAAGTTAGGTCAAACCTAGCTCAAATGGGCTAGCATAAGCTCAAGCCCTCTTTCCATTTGGGCTAACCTTATTTCCATGAATAATATGGATTTAGTGGGCTGCCAATAGGCTGGAGTGGTCAGCAAGGTCAACCTTGATGACTAAGAGAGAGAAAACTCCAATTCCTCTTTAATGGAGGAGGGAGAAATGGTGAAAGAGAGCAATTCATGGCCAAGGAGGCCAAGGGCCATTCTTCATGGCCTGATCCAATTCCCCATTCAATCCAAGAAGACCAGGGAGCCATTTTGGTGGCTGTTCATGGCCGGAATAGTGCTACCACACCATGGTCGAAATGGGCTTAAATGGCCAATAATGGTGGAATCAACTTGACCCCTCCACTCCCCCATTAAAGGGCTGGATTCAGTTTCCCTATGGGAGAGGAAGAGATTCCAGCATCTTCCCGACCATAACAGTGGCTAGGGGAGGAGAATTGCCATGGCCGAAATAAGCTTTCAATGACCATTGAATCTTGGCCTCTCCCCTCCCCTTTTCACTGTTTTAAAAGACTCACTAGACGCATAGGAGCCGGTTACAACCCTTACCTGAAGGATCCGACCAAGTTCACTGTGTTGTTGCAGAAACCGAGCGCCGCCACCACCACCAATGGCTTCCCGGCGATCGACGCGTCTCCAGGCCGCAAGCAAGGTCCTCCCATTCCTCCTCTTCTATGGGTAGATCTAGGGATTCATTAGGGACAAGGTTCGGGCTCAAATGAGCCCGATCGGGTTGAACAATTCCATGAATTTTCTGTGAAAATCCACCTCTCGGGTTCGCCGGAATAGGCTCCTCCGGCTGTCGTGCCGCCGGCTGGCGATAGCCACCACCTCGACGGAGGTGGTGGAGGAGGTGGCCGGCCGGGGAGGTGGCCGGATTGCCGGCAGAGGCGGCTGGAAGATGCTCCAGGATGGGAGGATCGGGGTCGTCGGCTGGAAGAGGAAGATGACCAGCGGCCGCCCGATTTGCTTCAAGATCTGTGCAAAGATCAAATGTTATATTTGTTAAATATTGTTTTTTTGCTTTATGTTTTACAGTCACTTGCAAATTAATTTAAAAATACCTAGAGGCTCAATATGAGGAAATTATCAACATGTAACTTGTAGCCCTAGGGGTTAACTTTAATTTAAAATTGGATTCAACAATTTTGGATAAGGGGTTAGAGCACAACACCCAAAAAAGTGCAACCTATACATAGGTGTGACCAGTCACAAAAATTATTGCCCACACCAGACCACTAACCCAAATACCTTGAAATTTATGGCATAGGCTTTTCATAACCTTTCCCTCATACTGGCCAAAAATCAGAATTTTTTGACAATATTTTTCTATAGTTTTGTGAATAATTTAATAAATCATATGGAATTTAATTAGGTGCCTTAAACTCGTCAAAAACCTCCAAAATTTTGGTGAGTGATCTTGGGGGATAGTATAAGGCTCCATATTTATTTTCATCACTTTTCGTCATGGTTTAGGATGGAAACAAGCAAACCCTAAGCTGGCTCAATAAGGGGTAAATAGGTCATAGTACCTTTTGTGGGTTTAAGTGATCAAATCACCTCAATAGAGGCTGAGACTTTGTCCACTAGTTTGTTATGATCTTGGACACCCTCCCATGGGAGATGGGGTGGATTGGGGTAGACTGGCCCTAGGACCCAAGACCAAACCCTAAGGATGGTCTTTGGTGTCTTGTGAAGGGCATGTGGTCAAATGACCTTGAAATAATTTGAAATTTGGTGGAGAGGACTATAGGGTAGTTAGAGTCCTCTGATAGAAATCTTATTGGATTTAGAAGTTGTTAAACCTCTCAAACCCTAACCCTAGTTTAGGGAACAAACCTTGTAGTGGTAGAATAGGTTATTAAAACTCATTGAACAGTGATGAAACTTGGGTTGTATATTCATAGGGTTAGTATGAACCTCTTGAAATTTAAATGAGAGTTTTGAAACATTAATCTTAGTACTTCCTTTGTAATGCATGAGTTAATCCTACTTAATTATTTGGATATTGTAAACGCACTGTCCATTGGAAAGTCATGAAAATTGGGCAGAGGGAGTTTTAGACCATTATGCTCATGTATACATTTTACTAGAATTTGTAAATACATAATTACAGTACCTACTTCACAAGCTCATAAATTTGGAAACTTGTTAGATAATTCATTCAGAGCTCATTTCTTGTTGAAAAATTATGAAACTTGATCAGTAGTGTTCCCAGGTCAATATGCTCATATGAGAATTTTATTATAATTTTTAGAGGAATAATTGTTGTACTTAGTTCATTAACCTATTTACTTGGATTATTATGAAAAAAAATCAAGTTTAGAGTTCATTATTCACTTATAAATTATGAAACTTGATCTGAAGTGTTTATATGTTTTTATGTTCATTCTTAAATTTTCTCAGAATTTTTGGAAGTATATTGACAGTACTTGTCTCTTTAATTTGGTTAAAGTAGGTTATGTTCAAAAATTATGTTTAGAGGTTTAAGTCTTACTGAAAAATTTGGAGACCTTGAATTTACTGATAAGTAGTTGTCTTGTAATTATCATAATTTTGTGGAACATTTTGCATGACTGAAAATAGTACTTCATGTTCAAACTAAGGCATTTGGATCTCTTAGGAAATTAAATAAATTATCAAGTAAATTAAGAAAATTATAAACTTCTGGATTTAGGATAATCATGTCATGATAGACTCCCAATAATTATTATAGGGATATTGGATGATAATTTTGAGTACCTCTCATTGTATACTTCATATAGCTTAAGATAATCTGCATTTAATAAAACTGCTGAAATCATGATACGGTGCAAAATGAACCCAAAGAGTTGGGATGTTAGTGTATTGATCTGGTAAGTGAAATGAGTTCATCATCGAGAGTTGTGATGAGGAGTGGGAGGTTTGACTAGTGTTAGGAGGTGCTCGAGGTCGACGAAACATCTTCTTCCTCGTGGCGTGAGAGAAAGAGTCAAAATACTATAGGGTTAGATCCAGTACAACATTAAAGGGATTGGGAGTTGGGTAACAACCAATAATAATAAGTGTCTTGCGAAAGGGAGCTTTGGGCTTTAGCCCATCGTAGTTCCTAGTGCCCTTTGAGAGCCCTTCACGGGGTATGCCGGGGGCAGTCCTGGGATAACCTAAACAGTAGGAATAATAAACTTCAAGAGCAACTAGTATAACTAGGGTTTCAATTCTCATACCCGGTGTCTCGGGAAGTGAGTTTCACTAGGATGTCCGGGCGGTAGGCCCGGTGTTTGATATATCAAGGTTGCATGTACACAAAAAATAAGGTGGTGGGTCTTCAGTATTGGACGGTCGTTCACACCGACGTCGATACGTTGACTCGGTAGTGTGGGACACTTGGCCAGGTAAAGTCTGGTGGATTTGGACAACATAGTACGTGGAGACTCTAGGTTGTCTCCTTCTAGAGGCGTACGTAAGGGCTAGGCCTGGTAGTGTGGATACCCGCCTAGGAGTGGGGGGCCCGACCCATTGTCTCCGTTTGCCACTACGGAGATTCCTGGGAGTGAAGTTAACTGCCCAAATAGGGGGAACTAAATGTCTGTGTGCATAGAGTCGTGTGTGTGAATTGCACTGCATGGACATAAATATTAACCCATATAACATAGCATTACACACCATGACATCATCATTCAACCCCTACCCCTAAAGTATAAATCGGTATGGGACGGTTTATACATTAGGCCTTGCAAAACGACCCCTTAGCATATAGACTTGTGTGGGCAAGACTATAAGTTAAGGTTATGCTTTATAATATCTTTTAAAATGCTTACAACCGATACCCTACCGTATAGATAGGAATGGGACTATCTATATTATGGGAGCCTTGTAGAAGATCTCTTGGCTTATGTGTTTGTTTCGGCGATCATATAAGTTAAGGTTCCATATTTCATTTTTGATATGTTGAATCACTTACTGCTTATTCTACCTGATATATAGAACTGCTAGATTAGCTCCACCATCACCTGCAATTTTGTACTCTCCACTTTCATAGCTTCCCTTTCCTTCTCCCCGCCCAGTGCCTAGGAGCCATGGGGGGAGGAGTAGGGGATGATAGGGCTTAGTCTTTATGACTAATGGTTTTCAGACCACAACATTACAGGGGCTCCGGATGGGAGATAGGGACCAACAGCACAGGGACCAGCACCAGCGGAGTACGGTGCGTATGGAGGTGGGCTAGTCTAGTACCGGAGCACCGGTGACCAGCTCCGTGAGTGATTAGTCTTTCTTATAGCTTCTGCGAGAGATTGTAGTGAGGATCTGATGTACCAGGCTTAAGCCTATTTATATTTCATTTGTACTGTTCTATTGCAGTACTCTCTCTTTTCTATATTTATGGACTTGTTGTGATTTCTCATCTTTATATGATGTTTGTGGACTCAATTATATTTCAGTTTATGGTTACTACTCACTCTTTGATGATCGAAAAAACCGGCAGAATCGGTGTTTTGTAGTGGCGGCCTTCCCGAGTGTCGGTGCCACCGCAAACGGCGATTCTGGGCATTAGACCCCGGGGTTTGAAAAGAAAAAAAATGGGGTCTTACAAGTAGTATCGAGGAAACCTCGATCAAAATAGAAGTAGTCCACAAAAACCTTAGGCCACCCCCGCGCGAGCTTAGTTTACAGACAAACTAGCAGCGGAAGTAGTGGTGTGCCCATAAGGGAAATCACATGTAGAAGTCCATTTTATCTCTTTCTTTTATCTCATTCGTACGCTACCTAACAATTGGAATTTTCCTTGTAGCCTACGACGAACCCTATTCCACAGCAGGGGACACCTCAAGCTCCGAATATGGCTCCCCCTCCGCCGGCTCCACCTCCATTTCAGCAGACGGAGATGGGTTAACACTGATGACCATTCTGGAGGCCTTCAAAGCTCAGCAAGCCCCGGCTCCACAGCCAAATCCCGGGGCCAACTTGATGAGTGTCTTCTGGGGACTTTCCCCTCCATCCTACCTAGGGACAGAGTCGGCAGTTCTTACAGAGGAATGGTTAGATATCATCTATAAGATGCTTGCGGGGATTCGATGCCCCACTGAGGAGGCAGTTGCTTTGGCAGTCTCCTGCCTGGAGTCACATGGAAAGAGGTGGTGGAAGTCACACCTGGACACCACTTTTGCGGATATGGATTGCGCAGATATCACTTGGGGAGAGTTCAGAGCAGCACTCCTTGGATATTTTGTACCTCAGTCGGCAAGGGACGAGTTGGAGGATAGATTCCTGCGGTTGAGGCAGGGCAACAAGACAGTGCTGGAGTATTACCAGGAGTTTACTCACCTAAACCACTATGCAGACTCTTATCAGTTGGACGACGCTAGCTACGCCAGGAGGTTATACAAGGGGCTGCACGACAACATGAGACAGGCCCTCCTCTTCGTCTACGAGGGAAGCTTGGCCAGGATTCTGGAAATGGCCAAGAAAAGGGAAGCAAATCGCTTACAGTCAAGAGCCGGAAGAGACCGGCTGACGATGCAGTGATTGGAGGTCGTAGAGACCATCATCGAGGCCAGGTCGTTGGGGAAAGAAGGAACGAGGATCAACCCCGTCAGGAGATTGGACAGGAGTAGAGGAACCAAGGGGTATTGGCTCCTCAGCCCTTACAGATGCTGGAGATACTGAGGACAACAGAGCAGGCACCGGTATTCTTCCAGTGCAATCAACCGGGACATTTCAAGAGGAATTGTCCCATGAGGCGAGCACCCCCACCATCACTTCAGGGTGCCCCACCTCCTCGACAATTTGGTGGCCGAAGACACGACCGAGGACGGGGATATCAGGGCAGAGACCACAGGCCAGAGAGGGAGCAGGTATATGCTCTAGATCTGGCACAACCCCGGAACCCGGAGCAGGTTATAGCAGGTATGCCAGTACATTTAAATCCTAAGAACTAGTTTTCATAGGCATAGACTAGTTAGAAATTAATAAAAGAAAAACTATAACAAGAACACTAAGACACTTAATTACCTCAGGCATAGTTTTCATCAGCGGCAAGCCCGCTCACACGCTCTTCGACACCGGTGCTTCACACTCGTTTTTGTCAGAAGATTTCGTGAAAGAACTGGCAGGCGTAGAGCGATTCACAGGAAAGATGATGAGGGTGCGTCTACCCGATGGATCAGAGCTAATGCCCTCTTCTCATTGCAATATGGAGGCGGAGATTGGCAGGAAGGCATTTGAGGCACCAGCAACGATCCTGAGGATCCTAGACTATGATCTGATCCTGGGCATGACATGGTTGCACTGGAACCATGCCCAAATTGACTGCTTGGAGAAGAGGATCACCGTGAGCCACGGAGACTCCTTTATTGTTATCGAAGGTATTATACCAGCCCGCCATGTATTATTATCGTCTGTGCAGGCCGTCAAGGCCCACCTGCAGGGAGACAAAGTTTATCAGATTCTTTTCGAGATGGCCGTGGCCAAGGATTCTATTTCAGATATTCTAGTGGTGCGGGACTTTGCCGATGTATTTCCGGAGAAGCTACCAGGGCTACCCCCGCACCGGGAGAATGATTTCCAGATTCAACTTGTGTCGGGGGCTAAGCCGGCATCCAGAGCTCCTTATCGAATGGCCCCGAAGGAGTTGGTGGAGTTTCGAATCCAGCTTCAAGAGTTAGTGGAATCCGGGTTTGTCCGGCCTAGCTCTTCACCATGGGGAGCTCCGGTGCTATTCGTAAAAAATAAGGACGGGACGCTTCGGCTGTGTATTGATTACCGGGCCCTGAACAGGCTGACGGTCCGGAATACGTATCCCTTGCCGAGGATAGACAAGCTATTTGACCAGCTGGAGGGAGCTTATTGGTTCTCAAAGCTGAGCCTGAGATCGGGGTACTATCAGCTACGCATTCGGGAGGAGGACATCTCGAAGACGGCCTTCAGTAGTAGATATGGACTATACGAGTTTACCGTGATGCCCTTCGGGCTCACGAATGCACCCTTCGCGTTCATGACCTTGATGAACCGGGTGTTTGAAGAATATCTGGATGTCTTCATCATCGTATTCATCGACGACATCCGTATTTATTCGAGGACTGAAGAGGAGCACATGAGGCATCTGGCTTTGACTTTGGAGAATCACCGAGAGCATAAGATGTATGCTAAGTTCAGCAAGTGCCAATTCTGGCTAAAGGAGGTGGCCTTTTTGGGTCATGTCATCAGTGGATCAGGTTTGGCAGTAGATCCGGCGAAGGTCCAGACAATACGAGATTGGCCCCGCTGAAGACAGCCACGGATGTTCGGAGTTTCTTAGGACTTGCCGGTTATTACCGGAAGTTTGTAGAGGTGTTCTCTCAGATTGCCCTCCCTCTTACGTCCCTGACGAAGGAGTCTCCTTTTATTTGGACGCCACGATGCGAGTCTGCCTTTCTGGAGCTGAAGGGTCGGCTTACCTCAGCCCCCATCCTTGCTCTTCCATAAGGAAAGGAAGGATTCCAGCTATACACGGATGCTTCCTATCAGGGGATGGGTGCCGTTCTGATGCAGAACGAGCACGTGATAGCCTACGCTTCCCGTCAACTGAAGAAACATTAGCAGAACTACCCGGTGCACGACTTGGAGATGGGGGCAGTTATATTTGCTCTAAAGATTTGGCGACACTACCTCTACGGGGTTCACTGCGACATTTTCTCAGACCACAAGAACTTGAAGTACGTAGACACACAGAAGGAGCTAAACATCATACAGAGACGCTGGGTGGAGTTTCTGTCGGACTACCAGTACACCATGCACTACCATCCCGTGAAAGAAAACGTGGTGGCAGACGCTCTGAGCCGGAGAGCGAGTCATCAGGAGTAGGCCCGCAGCTGATGGCCTTGGATTTGGTTAAGTCGTTTAAGGAGATGCAGATATCACTAGTGTCTGAGGATGATCCGGAGTTACACATGGAGTACCTAGGATCGATGATTACCACTGATGACATACGGAAGCGCATCAGAGACGAGCAGAGGCTGGATGCGAGAGCTGAGCCGATATTTAGGGCCTTGGAGGAAGGCACGACAGGGGATTACTCCTTGAGGGATGGGCTCCTATATTTCAGAGGCAGAGTTTATATACCGGCAGGAGGCCGGATTCGGGAGGACATCATGACGGAAGCTCACTACAGCAGATACTCGATGCACCCGGGGATCACCAAGATGGCAGCAGATTTGAAGAGGATGATGTACTTGTCGGGCATGAAGAAGGACATTACGTATTTTGTGACGCATTGCGAGGCTTGCCAACTCGTAAAGGCAGAGTGCAAGAATCCGGCCGGATTACTTCAACCACTTTCGGTGCCGGAGTGGAAGTTTGAGGATATAGACATGGATTTCATACATGGGCTACCCCGGTCTCATGCGAGGAATGACTCGATATGGGTGATAATGGATAGAATAACGAAGGTGGCTAGATTCATTCCAGTGGCAAAGGACGCTCTGATCAGTGTATTAGTACGGAGATTCATCGAGCAGTTTGTGCGCTATCATGGAGTACCCAGGACTATCGTTTCAGATCGGGATGAGCGGTTCACGTCCAAGGAGTGAAGGTCAGTTCAGGCCTATCTGGGTTCTTGGTTGATATTCAGCACGACTTTTCACCCTCAGGCCATTGGACAGACGGAGCGCACAAACCGTACATTGGAAGATCTTCTGCGCCTATATATTTTGGACCGCAAAGAGCCTTGGGAGAGATTGATGCCGCTGATCGAGTTTTCGTACAACAACAACCATCAGTCTAGCATAGACATGGCCCCTTACGAGGCATTATATGTACAGAGTTGTAGGACCCCACTATCATGGATTCAGGATGAGGATCCGCAGGCACTCGGCTCGGAGTTTGTGGAGGATACTGATGCTCAGGTTAGATTGATCCGGGACAGGATGTTGGAAGCCCAAAGTAGGCAGGCCAAATATTACGATATGAGGCATCATCAGGTGGAGTTCCAGGTAGGAGACCGGGTTTTCTTGAAGATACGGCCGATGCATGGAATCTCGCGGGTTCGCGGGCGGAAGGAGCTCAGTCTGAGATATTTGGGGCCTTACAGGATCCTGGAGCGGATCGTCCCCTTGTCTTATAGACTGGAGCTACCGCCGGAGTTAGCGGGATTGCATGACGTTTTCCACGTCTCTTCACTACGGAGGGCTCTACTACGTCCTGAGCAGCTGATTTCCACAGCCGACGATCTGGTGGCCTCAAATCGATCAGTCGGCTTGGAGCCGATCAGGATCGATGATACGGCAGTACGGGTCTTGCGACGCAAGAAGGTTCCGCTAGTCAAGGTTCTGTGGAGAAACCATGGGCAGGATGAGCATACGTAGGAGCCACAGGACTTGATGCAGTAAAAGTATCCGGAACTCTTCGAGTCAGGTATACCTTAAACCTTTGGGATGTTACAAGTTTCTTTTATTTAAGTAGAACCCCCCCATAGGCTTAACCTTAATTTCGGGGACGAAATTTTTATTTTTATATATTGGGATTTGTAACATCCCTCAAACAACTAGACCCCTAGGATTTTGTTTTTTCATGACTAGGTCATGACAAAACCATCAGAAGCTCTTAACCAAGTGGGTAATGCCCAAGGTGAAAAATCACCTTGGTTTGCTTATAGCTCATCCTCAACATTTAGACCTAAGGTTTGGCTTTAGGGCTACAACTTGGTCCCATGACCCTACCGCAACACCCCTAACACCTTAGGTAGTCCATAGGGTAACTAAGGACCCACTGTGGACAGTAAAAGTGGTTAAGTTGACCTAAGTCAACCCTAAATGGGTCAAACTAGCCTACTTAGGGTCAATTGACCTTCCCTTAGCCAAGTGGACCCCACCCATGTCCTCCAAACCCTAAAGTGAGGTCAATGAGTCACCAAGGACCCATTGGGGTCAACCCTAGTGGCTAAGTTGACCCAAGTCAGCCCTAACCCCAAAGTGGTCAAAGTGACCTTATTAAGGGTCAAGTGACCTCCAAGGTGTCAAGTCAACCCTACCTAGACCTTAGGGGAGGCCAATGGGTCACCAAGGATCCATTGAGGGTAACCCAAAAGTCCACTTTGACCAAGGTCAACTCTAGTCTAGGTTAGGTCAAACCTAGCTCAAATGGGCTAACCTAAGCTCAAGCCCTCTTTCCATTTGGGCTAATCTTATTTCCATGAATAATATGGATTTAGTGGGCTGCCAATAGGCTGAAGTGGTCAGCAAGGTCAACATTGATGACTAGGAGAGAGAAAACTCCAATTCCTCTTTAATGGAGGAGAGAGAAATGGTGAAAGAGAGTCATTCATGGCCAAGGAGGCCAAGGGCCATTCTTCATGGCCTGATCTAATTCCCCCATTCAATCCAGGAAGACCAGGGAGCCATTTTGGTGGATGTTCATGGCCGGAATAGTGCTACCACACCATGGCCGAAATGGGCTTAAATGGCCAATAATGGTGGAATCAAGTTGACCCCTCCACTCCCCCCATTAAAGGGCTGGATTCAGTTTCCCTAGGGGAGAGGAAGATATTTCAGCATCTTCCCGGCCATAACAGTGGCTAGGGGAGGAGTATTGTCATGGCCGAAATAAGCTTTCAATGGTCATTGATGCTTGGCCTCTCCACTCCCCCTTTTCCCTGTTTTAAAAGACTCACTGGACTCATAGGAGTCGGTTACAACCCTTACCTGAAGGAGCCGACCAAGTTCACTGTGTTGTTGCAGAAACTGAGCATCGCCACCACCACCAATGGCTTCCCAGCGATCGACGCGTCTCCAGGCCGCAAACAAGGTCCTCCCATTCCTCTTCTTCTATAGGTAGATCTAGGGATTCATTAGGGACAAGGTTCGGGCTCAATTGAGCCCAATCAGGTTGAACAATTCCATGAATTTTCCGTGAAAATCCACCTCTCGGGTTCGCCGGAATAGGCTCCTTCGGTTGTCGTGTCGCCGGCTAGCGATAGCCACCACCTCGACGGAGGTGGTGGAGGCGGTGGCCGGCCGGGGAGGTGGTCGGATGGTCGGCTGAGGCGAATGGAAGATGCTCCAGGACGGGAGGATCGGGGCCGTCGGGGTGAGGAGGAAGATGACCAGCGGCCGCCCGATTTGCTTCAAGATCTGTGCAAAGATCAAATGTTATATTTGTTAAATATTATTTTTCGGCTTTATGTTTTACAGTCACTTGCAAATTAATTTAGAAATACTTAGAGGATCTATATGAGGCAATGAGCAACATGTAACTTGTAGCCCTAGGGGTTAACTTTAATTTAAAATTGATTTCAACCATTTTGGATAAGGGGTTAGACCACAACACCCAAAATGGTGCAACCTATACCTAGGTGTGACCAGTCACAAAATTATTTCCCACACCAAACCACTCACCTAAATACCTTGAAATTTATGGCATATGCTTTTCATAACCTTCCCCTCATACTGTCCAAAAATCAGAATTTTTGGACAATATATTTCTTTTGTTTTGTGAATAATTTAATAAATCATATGGAATTTAATTAGGTGCCTTAAACTCCTCAAAAACCTCCAAAATTTTAGTGAGTGATCTTGGGGGATAGTATAAGGCTCCATATTTATTTTCATCACTTTTGGTGATGGTTTAGGATGGAAACAAGCAAACCCTAAGTTGGCTAAATAAGGGGTAAATAGGTCATAGTACCTTTTGTGGGTTTAAGTGGTCAAATCACCTCAACAGAGGCTGATACTTTGCCCATTGGTTTGTTATGACCTTGGACACCCTCCCTTTGGAGATGGGGTGGATTGGGGTAGATTTGCCCTAAGACCCAAGACCAAACCCTAAGGATGGTCTTTGGTGTCTTGTGAATTGCATGTGGTCAAATGACCTTGAAATAATTTTAAATTTGGTGGAGAGGACTCTAGGGTAGTTAGAGTCCTCTGGTAGATTGTTAAACCCCTCAAACCCTAACACTAGTTTAGGGCACAAACCTTGTAGTGGTAGAATAAGTTATTAAAACTCATTGAACAGTGATGAAATTTGGGTAGTATAGTCATAGGGTTAGTATGAACCTATGGAAATTTAATTGGGAGTTTTGGAACATTAATCTTTGTACTTCCTTTGTAATGTATGAGTTAGCCCTACTTAATTATTTGGATATTGTGAACTCACTGTCCATTGGAAAGTCATGAAAATTGGGCAGAGGGAGTTTTAGACCATTATACTCATGTATGAATTTTATTAGAATTTGTAAATACATAATTACAGTACCTACTTCACAAGCTCATAAATTTGGAAACTTGTTAAATAATTCATTTAGAGCTCATTTCTTGTTGAAAAATTATGAAACTTGATCAGTAGTGTTCCTAGGTCAATATACTTATATGGAAATTTTATTACAATTTTTAGAGGAATAATTGATGTACTTAGTTCATTAACCTATTAACTTGGATTATTATAAAAAATCAAGTTTATAGTTCATTATTCACTTATAAATTATGAAACTTGATCTGGAGTATTTTTATGTCTTAATGTTCATCCTTGAATTTTCTCAGAAATTTTGGAAGTATATTGGCAGTACTTATCTCTTTAATTTGATTAAAGTAGGTTATGTTCAAAAATTATGTTTAGAGGTTTAAGTCTTACTGAAAAATTTGGAGACCTTGAATTTACTGATAAGTAGTTGTCTTGTAATTATCATAATTTTGTAGAACATTTTGCATGGCTGAAAATAGTACTTCATGTTCAAACTAAGACATTTGGATCTCTTAGGAAATTAAATAAATTATCAAGTAAATTAGGAAAATTATAAACTTCTGGATTTAGGATAATCATGTCATGATAGACCCCCAATAATTATTATAGGGATATTGGATGATAATTTTGAGTACCTCTCATTGTATGCATCATATAGCTTAGGATGATCTGCATTTAGTAAAACTGCAGAAATCATGATACGGTGCAAAATGAACCCAGAGTGTTGGGATGTTAGTGTATTGATCTGGTAAGTGAAATGAGTTCATCGTCGGGAGTTGTGATGAGCAGTGGGAGGTTTGACTAGTGTTGGGAGCTGCTCGAGGTCGACGAAACATCGTCTTCCCCGTTGCGAGAGAGAAAGAGTCAAAATACTATAGGGTTAGATCCAGTACAACATTAAAGGGATTGAGAGTTGGGTAACAACCAATAATAATAAGTGCATTGCGAAAGGGAGTTTTGGGCTTCAGCCCATCGTAGTTCCTAGTGTCCTTTGAGAGCCCTTCACGGGGTATGCCGGGGGCAATTATGGGCTAACCTAAACAGTAGGAATAATAAACTTCAAGAGCAACTAGTATAACTAGGGTTTCACTTCTCACACCCCGGTGTCTCGGGAAGTAAGTTTGACTAGGATATCCGGGCGGTAGGCCCGATGGTTGATACATCAAGGTTGCATGTGCACAAAAAATAAGGTGGTGGGTCTTCGGTATTGGACGGTCGTTCACACCGACGTCGATACGTTGACTCGACAGTGTGGGACACTTGGCCAGGGAAATTCTGGTGGATATGGCCAGCATAGTACGTGGAGACTCTAGGTTGTGTCCTTCTAGATGCGTATGTAAGGGCTAGGCCTGGTAGTGTGGATACCCGCCTAGGAGTGGGGGGTCCAACCCACTGTCTCTGTTTTCCACTACGGAGGTTCCTGGGAGTGAAGCTAGCTGCCCAAATAGGGGGAACTAAATGTTTGTGCGCATAGAGTCGTGTGTGTGAGTTGCACTGCATGGACATAAACATTAACCCAAATAACATAGCATTGCACACCATGGCATCATCATTCAACCCCTACCCCTAATGTATAAATCGGTATGAGACGGTTTATACATTAGGCCTTGCAAAACGACCTCTTAGCATATAGAATTGTGCGGGCAAGACTATAAGTTAAGGTTATGCTTTATAATATCTTTTAAACTGCTTACAACCGACACCCTACCGTATAGATAGGACTGGGACTATCTATGCGATGAGAGCCTTGTAGAAGAACCCTTGGCTTATGTGTTTGTTTCGGCGATCATATAAGTTAATGTTCCATATTTCATTTTTGATATGTTGAATCACTTACTGCTTATTCTACCTGATATATAGAACTGGTAGATTAGCTCCACCATCACCTGCCATTTTGTACTCTCCACTTTCATAGCTTCTCTTTCCTTCTCCCCGCTCGGTGCCTAGGATTCATGGGGGTAGGGGTAGGGGATGATAGAGCTTAGTCTTTATGACTAATGATTTTCGGACCACAACATTACAGGGGCTCCGGATGGGAGATAGGGACCAGCAGCACAGGGACCAGCACCAGAGGAGTATGGTGCGCATGGAGGTGAGCCAGTGTAGTACCGGAGCACCATTGACCAGCTCCGTGAGTGATTAGTCTTTCTTATAGCTTCCGCGAGAGATTGTAGTGAGGATCTGATGTATCGGGCTTAAACCTGTTTTTATTTCATTTTTATTGTTCTATTGCAGTATTCTCTCTTTTCTATATTTATGGATTTGTTGTGATTTCTCATCTTTATATGATGTTTGTGGACTCAGTTATATTTCAGTTTATGGTTACTACTCACTCTTTGATGATCGAAAAGACTGACAGAATCGGCGTTTTGTAGTGGCGGCCTTCCCGAGTGTTGGTGCCACTACAAAACGGCGATTCTGGACATAAGACCCCGAGGTTTGGAAAGAAAAAAAAATGGGATCTTACACAGGCGCCGACCGCTAAGGGGGTTAGCCCCAACGACCCAGGTGTAGGTCTTGCGATCTTACCTTTTGGCAGGTGCCGACTGCTAAGAGGGTTAGCCCCCAGCGACGACAGGTGTAGGTCTTACGACCTTACCTCTTGGTAGGCGCCGACCGCTAAGGGGGTTAGCCCCCAATGACGGCAGGTGCTGGTCTTGCGACCTTACTTATTGGCAGACACCGACCGTTAGGGGGTTAGTCCCCAGCGTTGGCAGGTGTAGGTCTTGCGACCTTACCTATTATAGCTCTTTATCTAAAGCACGTGAAATAAATGAAGTTAGATCACCAATTTGTAGAAACAAAATACAAAATCTTTAACAAATGTCTTAGCGTAGAGAAAGCTAGTTGGGCGGGAGAAGAGGTGCTGACGCAGTTTTTTGGTTATGGGAAGAGCTATTCTCTTAGACTGATTACTCTTTGGGTTGCCCCCCAGTCCCTTCTAGCAGACGAGGCGGTTGGTCCTTGGCCGGCTTGGGCGGCACTGGTTTATTTGGTGCTTTGCTCTGCAAAAATCTTTTCAAGAGCCCTTATCGAAGAAGGTGTCTGATCTCTTTCCTCAACATGGTACAATCTTCTGTGTTATGCCCGGATCCGCGATGGAACTTGCAGTACTTCGATTGGTCACCTTTGTTTGGGGAGACAGGCTTGGGCCTGTAGAGCGGTATCTTATCTTAGATTGCATAGAGTATGTTGGTCATGAAGGTGTTGAGAAGAGCGTGGTTCTGACTAAGTTGGATTCGCGGCTCACTGTGGCGATCATTATTCTTCTTTTAAGGCGACAATCGTCCTTGCGTTTTTTGCTTCGAATTGTCTTGAAACTGCTGTTGATATGCCTTGACTGCTTCATCTACTGCGATCTGAACCTCGACGTGGCGTACGAGGTCGGCATAGCTGGGGATCGTTTCCCTTACTACTGCTGAGTAAAAATTTTCGAGTTGGATCCCTCCTAGGAGGAAGCTACGCAGAAGATGGGAGTCGATTCCAGGAATCTGTTGTACTTCAGCCATGAAACGACGAAAAAGTCTTTGAGGGATTCACCCTCACACTGACGGTCCCCCAGATGGTAGGAGGGGTCTCGAGCGATTTTGCGATTGGCGACAAACTGATCGACAAAGAGTTAAGATAGGTTTGTGGTATGCCGGTAACGTATATATAAAATAACGCAAGTGTACGTGCCGGTTCAAGTAATATAAAGTGAGAAGTGATCGTTCCCTCGAGGAAGTGAATGATTTAGCACTCGCAACTACTAGCTTAAACTTTTCCTTAAATTCAAGTGAGATAATTGGTGTGATTTAGTTAAGCGAAACTAGAGATAATAAATACTACTTAGTTCTTATCTAAAAATGACTTTTTTTCTTACTTTGGAGAATTAATCTTGCGTGTTGTTTTCCTTAGACTAATATGACAATTATTTTTAAGTCATCTCTCATAATTGGATAATTACTGTCCTGCAACGATTTTTAAGATGGATAACATTATCTCTCGATCTCTGAAATCCGCTTACCCTACTTCCCCTAGTCATCTCTAACTTAGGCGGATTTAGAATAACATGAAGCTAAAATCAAAGTTGCTAACTTGAGATGAAATCTCTTTCTATCTCAGAGTTATATTAGGACTTATGTCACACTTACGTCGCTGCTCTCTCGAGTCTCGCAACGTAGTAGAAAGATGAAATTTTGACTAAAGAATTGCGCGACTCCTCTCTCGAATCTCGCCGCGCGCAATGAGGATTCAACCTTAGAATATCATGAATCCTCTCTCGAATCTCGCCACATTATCTAGGAGAAGAACACTTACTCAAAAATTCCACAAATAAAAGACATAATCCCAATAAAGATAGATCATCAACCAATCATGAAAGGTAAATTGAAATCAAGTCATCATAATGAGTCTAAGTACTTACAACACACAAGACTTATGAAATTAGTTCATAGTGGAAGGGGAGAACATCACAAAAATAGGAAAGATCTTACAGCCCATGATAATAAGAATGTAAAATAACGCTGGAAGATGCTCTCCAATTCGCGTACAAGCAATCCTTCTCCAAGATCCGGTGTTGCCCTAAGTCTTCTTCTCCAAGCAATCTCTTCTTCTTTTTTTTCTCCAAGAATGAATAAAATCTCCCCTTTTCAGGCCAATTTCGTGCTTTAATTTCGTGCCCCCATCTGAAAGGATGTCTCCTTTCAATTTGTAACTACTGCAGTTTTTTTCAAAATTCGGATTTTTAAATTTCGAAAGTTGTTATAACAACTAAAAAAGTTGTTATGACAACTTTCCCAGCACAGCAAACTGCTTCAGCATTCCTTCTCCGAATTGAGTTTTTCGGCGATTCTGACAAGAAAACAATAGAAAATGATCAAATTACTCAAACATAAGTTAAAGATAAATTTTATCATCTTTTTATACTCAATAGAACATATTTTCACTATTTTGTGTCAAATAACATGGACATAGATAACTTCATTTAATAAGTTATCAGTTTGCAAAGTTGTCGATCCCTCCTTCTTTCAGTGAATAGAAACAGGTGCGAGCTTGCCCTTTTAAGGTTGTCGGGAATGCCTGTCATAGCAGTTGATCAAAGGCATTGCTGAGCCTCATGATGGTGATGAAGTGGTTGACGCGGTCTAGCAGGTCGTCCATTTCATTGAATGCTTCAAGGTTTGGGAGCTTGTAGCCGTTTGGGATTGGACGCGGCAAGACCTCTGGTGCAAACGACAAGCGTGGACGATGAACCAAAGTCACATGTTACCTGACTTGCTCTTCAGCAATTATGTCACAAATTTCTTCACGCGTGAGCCTTCTATCTGCAGGCTCGAGGCCTGCTGCTTCAGGGCGGTTGCAGTGATACTGAGCTTCAGGTCCTCCGTCAGAACGTGCTCCGCGATCTGGGCTATCCGCGTTGGGGAGTACTGCTTCAGGCATGTTGAGCAAGTGAGGAAAAACTGGATCAACGTGGCCCCCAGGGACTAATTCTTTTGGCTGTGCGGGGATACTGTCTTCCAGGTCTTCTAGGAATGCTGGGAACCGCATTCCCACAAACGGCATCAAACTGTTGCGGATCGCTGAAGGCTCCTGGTAAACCGGACTAAATTGAACCGCCTTAGCCCGAGAGCGGTCGAACGTGCAAACAGTCACAGAAAGTAGAAAGCTGGAAAAAGAATTTTTTTAACGTAGAAAACCCTTCAACTGGGTGAAAAACTAAGTGGTCGGATTCGTGCCAGCAAAACCTCCATTATTGACTGGTTGTTGTACAAAACTTTTTTTAAGATCTCGAGGGCGGCAGACCGGCTCTCATAACAATTGTTGAGGGAGAGAAATGGAGAAGAGCTCGGAGGGTGACAGACCACCACTCACGGAGCCAGCATGTCGGACTTCCGACACCAGTGTCGGAGAGTGTCGGAGAGTGTCGGAGAGTGTCGGAGAGTGTCGGAGAGTGTCGGAGAGTGTCGGAGAGTGTCGGAGAGTGTCGGAGTGTCGGAGAGTGTCGGAGAGTCCGACGCCGACACGCTGGGCATTTTGAAGTGTGAGTGCTTCATGGGAATCCATGATGGAGATGTATTCACTCAAATTGATGTTTTGAGACAAATACATGAGCAGAAGCATATCTGAATCCATGAGGATGTATTATTACGGTCACTAATTGATGGGCTCCACCTTAATTTATAAGAAAAAGGAGACCCCCATGATCCCCATGAATGGAGATCATGGGCGGGCCCCCCTAACCCCCATGATCTCTCATGGAGATCATGGGAGTGGGCCCCCTCTCTCCCCACCATTAGGGGAAGGAACCGCCCCCGGCGGTTCCCCTCCGGCCATGGCCGGCCGCGGCCATGGCCGGCCGCGGCCATGGCCGGCCGCGGCCATGGCCGGCCGCGGCCATGGCCGGCCGCGGCCATGGCCGGCCCCGGCCATGGCCCCGACCATGGCCGGCCGCCGCCGTGGCCATGGCCGCCCGACCATGGCCGGCCGTGGCCATGGCCGCCCCGGCCATGGCCGCCCCGGCCATGGCCGCCCCGGCCGTGGCCGGAAGTGGCCATGGCCGCCCCGGCCGTGGCCACCCGGCCATGGCCGGCCGTGGCCATGGCCGCCCCGGCCGTGGCCGCCCCGGCCGTGGCCGCCCCGGCCGTGGCCGCCCCGGCCGTGGCCGCCCCGGCCGTGGCCGCCCCGGCCGTGGCCGCCCCGGCCGTGGCCGCCCCGGCCGTGGCCGCCCCGGCCGTGGCCGCCCCGGCCGTGGCCGCCCCGGCCGTGGCCGCCCCGGCCGTGGCCGCCCCGGCCGTGGCCGCCCCGGCCAGGGCCGCCCCGGCCGTGGCCGCCCCGGCCGTGGCCGCCCCGGCCAGGGCCGGCCGTGTCCTTGGCCGCCGCCGGCCTCCCTCGCCGGCCGCCCGGCTGCCGCCGCCGTCATGACGGCCCGCCATCATGGGAACCTCTCCCCGCCGTCCGATCGAGGGAGAGGCCCCACCGGCCGTCCGATCGGGACAAAACCACCCACTAACCCACTATGTTAGTGGTGGGGCCCGTCGTAACTTCCCCCTGGAGCCTATAAAAGGACCCCAGGGGCTCCTCATTTCCTAACTTTCTCCTCCGACGCTTCTTCTTCTTCTTCTTCCTCAGGTGGGAGCTTTCCCGTTCTTCTCCGCCGGCGGCCACCCCTCGTCGCCAACCACCAGCGGCCGCCTCTCGCCGCCAACCACCGGCCGCCGCCCGAGGCCTTCAGCGGCCCCCAGTGGCTATCAGCTCCTGCCAACAGCTACCAGAACCTATCATCGGCTATTTGCACCCCACCAGAGCTCAGTTACCAAGGAAACACTCCAAGGATCGAGAAAGACGCACAAAGGAAGCAGTGACAACCTCTGGACACGCGTCGCCTCTGAGCGCACGCAACTGAAGCATCCCGCGCATTCCACCATCCAAGTCCCGTTGGCGAGGCAGTCTGTTGCCCACCGACGAGCGCATATACTCTCTCTCTCCTCAAGGTTGTAACGGGAGCGGCCTGTCGCCCCGATTTCCCCCGTCAAATTGTAACCTCCAGCAATCTAGTGGATTTTGATCGGCACCGACCC
This sequence comes from Platanthera zijinensis, assembly GCA_039513925.1. Lineage (NCBI taxonomy): Eukaryota > Viridiplantae > Streptophyta > Magnoliopsida > Asparagales > Orchidaceae > Platanthera > Platanthera zijinensis. The sequence continues at coordinate 56,731,052 of CM077084.1, read as the reverse complement.
GGTCACGTGGTTTTTCACCCGGTTGAAGGGTTTTCCACGTTAAAACCTCCTGTGTCCGTCCCCCATTTTTCAATTGACTGTGTGCGCGCTCGACCGCTCCGCGAGCTAAGGCGGTCCAAGAATATCCGGTCCGACCGGAGCATCGAGTTAGTCCGCAACACTAATCTTCCAATTCTACAAGCTCTTGTTGAAGACAACGACTCCTATCCCTCCTTAGGCTCTTAGTTAAGCATTGGTAGCCCAGATTACATTGGTAGTTACTTATTTAACTAATCTCCTCTTATTTGGGTGCCTGAATTTTAAAAGACCTAGAGAGAGAAAAAATAATAATAATTTTTAACTTTGAAGATATGACATGATTTTTTTTTCAATTTTTCAGCAGGATCAAGTAATAAAACATTAGCGGTTGCTCCAGTGGTCTCTGGTACTGTTGCATTGCTGCTTTTATTCATTCTTTATTTGAAGATATGACATGATTTTTTTTCCATTTTTTCAGCAGGAAATAATAACAATAAAACATCGGCCGTTGCTCCTGTGGCCTCTGGTACTGTTGTATTGCTGCTTTTATTCACACTCTTCGTTTGAAGATACAATGTGATTTTGTTTTTTCATTTTTTCAGCTGAAAATAATAATAATAATAGAACAGTGGCTGTTCCTCCTGCTCCTGGAAATAATAATAATAAAACAACGGCGGTTATTGTTGGAGCCTCTGTCGCTGTTGCATCCCTGCTTTTATTCACACTCTTCGTTATTCTGCTGCAAAGAATGAAAAGGAGATTAATTGCATCCAATATCAGTATGTTCTCCATTTTTTTTTCTGATTTGGGCAACATAGTTTAATGTCTGTTCTTACAAATTTGCTTTTGAATGGTAGGGCTTCCCATGAATCCTATGGATGAAGAACTGTCAAATGCTGAGATTAGAATGATTGATTTTTCTACCTTAGAAAAGGCAACAAACAATTTTGCAATTCAGAATAAGCTAGGGCAAGGCGGGTTCGGACCTGTTTACAAGGTGACATACTTTATTATTATTATTATTACTATTATTTTTATGTGTTAAAGTGTAAGCATCCAACCAAAAATTAGTTGATTTGAACCAAAATTCTCAACAGTAAAGCATCATGTTGAAATGTATTTGATTTCTATACTTTTCGATGTATTTGTTGTTTAGATTTTTGATAGAATTTTTCATTCTCGTGTGTTTTGGGAAATTCATTTATACTTTGAAACGTTGCCTAACCTCGGATAATTGTAGGGAAAATGATTAGTTTTTTCGCCTAACTTCTTTGGAACTCCAATTCTACACGTGAAAACCCTCTGTCTTTGTGGTTGGACGTCGCAATATTATGTGTTGAATGAACTACATATGTTTTTGCATTGTTACACGATTCTATGTCTCTTCTTTTCTCTTTGCTAGATTACCCAAAACACGCAATATCTACAATTTTATTATCTTGAATTAGATTTATAAATGAATTTGGGATGTAGGGCGTGTTGATGAATGGGCAGGAAGTTGCGGTAAAAAGATTATCAGCAATATCAACACAGGGGATTCAGGAAATGAAGAACGAGATCCAATTCGTCGCTAATCTTCGGCACAGAAACCTTGTGAGATTATTGGGATATTGTCTTCAGGGGGAGGAGAAGCTTTTGGTCTATGAATTCCTCCCTAATACAAGCCTAGACAAATTCTTACTGAGTATGCATTTTTTTCTTCATCTCCAATGTTTCTACATTAAGTTTTTTAATTGACATTCCTTCTCACTAAACTTGAAATGTAATCCCAAACTACTTTGTTTACAAATCATTACTCAACCCAAACAATTACTTCTTTTTAAAAGAGGAACTCCATCCATTTTTATCTTCAAAATTTTTTTTCTTAGTCATGCAACCGCATAATTTATGACGGTTGCGTTTTTATCTGAACCCACCTGAGAAAAACGCCACGCTAAACGGACCCATAAGTAGTCAGGCATCCTCTTAATAGCATAACATTAACCAAATACACTCTTAAAATTTCATGTAGCCATTTGAGTCCGTTTAGCGTTTATCTGAACCTACCTGAGAAACTTAACATTAACCAAATACACTCTTAAAATTTCATGTAGCCATTTGAGTCCGTTTAGCGTTTATCTGAACCTACCTGAGAAACATAACATTAACCAAATACACTCTTAAAATTTCATGTAGCCATTTATGAGTCCGTTTAGCATTTATCTGAACCTACCTGAGAAAAACGACACGCTAAACGGACCCATAAGTAGTCAAGCATCCTCTTAATAGCTTAACATTAAGTAACCAAATACACTCTTAAAATTTCATGTAGCCATTGCAGCAGTGAAATTCATGTCGGCTATGTTGCATTAATACACCTGCAAAGCTCTGCTTGGCTTAAAAATTCAACTCAACAGATCCCATCAGGAAGACATGGCTAGATTGGGAGACAAGACTGAAGATCATAGTAGGAGTTGGCCGCGGTCTCCTCTATCTACATGAAGATTCCCAACTCCGAATCGTTCATCGTGATCTAAAAGCAAGCAACATTTTACTTGACATCGACATGAACCCAAAAATTTCAGACTTTGGCCTCGCAAAACTTTTCAAAGTCAACGAAACAGAGAGAAACACCAGTCGAATAGCCGGCACGCCGTAAGTTCTATCTTGTTCTTAATTTGCTCTAGAATGGCTCTCCACTCGATTCTCACCAGTCCTCCGTGCGTGCGCAGTGGCTACATGGCGCCCGAGTATGTTTTGCATGGACTCTTCTCGACCAAATCGGATGTGTTCAGCTACGGAGTTCTGGTGCTGGAGATTATAACCGGGATGAAACCGAGCGTGGACGAATCCGAAGAAGCCGTCGACCTCCAGAGCTTTGTAAGAATGAGAAATGTTTTGTTTTATCCATGGCTTCGATGACGAATGAGTCTGAGAAAGTTCCTGGAATTGTAGGTTTGGCGGCATTGGAGAGAAGGGAGGGCATTGGAGGTGGTCGATCGAAGCCTCGAGGATCGATACTCGGCACAGGAAGCGTTGAGATGTGTGCAGATTGGGTTACTATGCGTGCAGGAAGATCAGGTTAAGAGACCAAAGATGGGTTCAGTGGTCATGATGCTTAGCAGTTCTTCCATGACGCTTGAGATTCCATCAATGCCAGCAATTTATAAGGAGAGGAGCATCTCCGCCGAATCAGAATCCCCTTCCAGAAGTGAGGATGCTGATTTGCTCGAGAGGGGAACGGTGAACCATCGCCATGTTTTGCCTGGGGTGGGACGGTGACCTAAGGGCCTGTTTGGACGGCCGCGGTATATCTCAAATGATATTCTATTCAGGTATATATCAAATAACGGCTATATTTTCAAATTTGAATGGTTAAACGGCTCTTGTCCAACATTAAATTACTCTAATAAATTGCTTGGTATTTTTTAATTGAATTGAAGTGGAAGATTATTTAATTTAGGAAGACACTTCAATCAAAATATATTAAAAATAACACATTTAAATAGGTGTGCAAGCGATTCGGTTCGGTTCGAACCGAATAGTCTCGGTTTTTACACACCCAAAACCGAACCCAATCGGAATCGGTTCGGTTCGGTTTTTTACTTGTCGGTTCGGTTTTTTACATTTGCTCCGAAGTTGTTTTACGTTTTTTATGTGCATGAGTTCTATCATTAAATTCTATGAGATATTTGAAAGGTTTTGTTATAAGCAAACTATATTTCGCTTCTAGCAAATCAAAAAATACTCAAAATATTAATATTTATGTTATTTGAAATGGATTCTAGCAAACCCAATTTTCCTTTGCGTTTTTTCGAACTGCGTCTTCTACGTGCATTTTTATGAGAAGGTTCAACACGAAAGTTGTAGATCTCGTCGACGAGATCTACAACTCTCGTCTCTCGTCAACGAGATCTACAACTTTCATGTTGATTTTTTTTTAATTTGAAGCTGTTTAGGCCCCCCGATTTCGCCCCCGAAAAAAGTCACGCCGAACCCGGGCGCCCGTACATATGTTCGGCGTGACTTTTTTCGGGAGCCAAATCGGGGGTCTAAATTGCTTCAAAAAAAAAGTGTTCAATATGAAAGTTGAACACTTTTCATGAAAATGCACATATAAGACGCAGTTCAAAAAGACACGTATATTCTTATATACACTTAACTCGTATATACAACACACTCTTATAGGAATTAGAAATCAAATATATTTTGGGGCACATGCAACTCAATTTATAAGCCAAATGATATAGTATTGTACAAATATTTATTTTTGGGATTTTTTTTATTTTTTTTGAGTGATTTGTTAGTAACTTATTGATTTTCAAATTTTATGGTTTGCTAGTAATAATGGTTTGCGAACAGCGAAAATGGATTTGATAATAACAACACCCTATTTAAACTATAAAAACAAAATTTAGATTAACTAATGCATAAAAAAATTGAAACTATTCAAAATGGAGCTTGGTAGAACTAAAAAAACTATTAAACTAATAATATAAGGCATCCCAAAGCATTCACTTATAGTTGAAAGTGAAACATTCTACGAAAGTAGCATCATATATTTCGGTTCGGTTTTTTTTTGTTTGCACCATATGCAAACCGAGCCAAACCGAAATGAGATAGGTTTTCATCCACTTGAAACCGAATCGGGCCGGTCGGCTTGGTTTGAAAATCGGTTCGGTTGGATCGGTTCGGTACAGTTTGGCCGTTTTCGGTTTTTATGCACACCCCTATATTTAAACCACATGCACTACTACCTGGCTCATCTGATGTTTCTATTTATATACCGACTCTACAAGATATGCATAGAAGCCAACCACATCTTAGCATTTAATGTACTAGTGACTGTGCATGTGTGGCGGCAGCGACAGTACATCGGTCAAGACAGTATCTCCGCTCGTTCTCGTCTGCTCTCTTGCGCACAGTCTTCACACAATGGTACTCTCGCCGCTTGTCGGCAAAATTTGGACTTACCTACTCCCCAACAAAATCCCTACATCTGAACTTTACCTTCCCCAACAATCTCCACAAGAGTCTACATAAAACTCACTCTTTGATGTTGGAATCATACCTCTTGAATTTTTGCAATCAGTTCTCCCCTCTATCACCACCGCCACAGGCCTTGCCTGATTACCGCCCCCAAGCGGTCATTACTCATTATAGGTTGGCTACATTGTTCCCATCTTTCGGCCGTATGTTGCCAAAGTTTCCTGGCACAATGACTTTCCTCCGCTCGGAGGGCCTAAGCAATGCACGCGGCAAATGAATCTCACCTGCAAATCACAAACAATTTGAGATGATCTATCCACAAACAATTTATCTAAACAAATATAAGATTCAAACCAATAATAATCATCCAATACAACAAGTGACTCACTGAATAGAGGGTTGTCCAAGATAATGGAGATTTCGGAGACGAAAGCGCTTTGACGGCGATCTGAGGTGGAACCGGAGGCGGGATAACAACGAGGACGGATGGATTTGGCGGTGGGAAGCAGGATCGGGCTGAAATGGAGTAGATCCAACTATATGAAGGCAAATCTGAGCGGCAGGAGGGTGGATCCGGCGGTTTGGGAGAGGATCCGGGCTGTGGGAGGTGGATCGGGTAGGGGAGGGGATTTGGAGGTGAATCCACGGACGGGGGCGACAAAAATGAAGTTGAGCGGCTGCAGACAGCAGGTATGGCTGACATGGGGCTGGAAAAGGAGCGGCGATGGCGGTATGGGGTGGTGAGGGACCGGCGGCTGCTGTTGGGGCGGTGGAAGGGCTGGTGGCTGTTGTTAGAGAGGGGGAAAGGGTGGATGTGGGTGGCTGATAGCAGCAAGGATATTGGGAGGGGCAACGGCTACTGCACGAGGCTGTGGAGGTGGCGTTAGAGAGGTTATGGGTGGGGAAAAAGTGGCTAGGTTTAGGTAGTACCTTGGGTAGGAAGATGGGCGCTTACGAGTCATCACCTAGGGTTCACGGAGTCTGCACCATGAGATGATCACGGGAATCCGGGAATAGTTTTCTCCAAATTTTGCATTAGCCATAAACAGCCATCTAACACTCTATTTATAATAAAGAGAAAACTAGGGCATACCATCATTAACGGCTATGATTGGCCGGAGGTGAGGTTACCCGAATACATCAAAATAAATGCAAAATAACCAAATAATGTATGAAATCGAATCTGAAAGCAGGTCTGGAAGCATCCGTGGAGTCGGATCCGCAATCCAATCAAGTCCTCTTGCGCTAGCACACGAACGTGGGTCCCTCCTTGCGACGAACCCCTCCTGATGCATGCTCTGTTAGATGCCCATCAGAACTCCATCTACTTTTATGTTTAAAATTAGTTTTTTTTTATCATGATCAAACACAATTTATTACAATGACATTTTTGTCAAAACTCTTCAAAACAAAAATGACGTGCCGAACCAAACATACAAACAAAATTTGAAGAGAAGATCTGTGATAGAAAACTTTTATCACAATTTGCTAGGGGTTCAAGTTAAGCTGAGCCGGCTCGTAAAAAGCTCGACTCGAGCTCGTGCCTGTGGAGCTCAAGCTCGACGAGCTCGAGCTTGATTACGAGTCGAGCTCGGATATTATTGTTCATGAGCTCGCGAGCCAGCTCGTGAGCTTTTTATTCCTATATTTAAAAAAATCAGGCTCATTAGCTAATGAGCAGCTTGAGCTCGATAAGCAGACATTGAGCTCGAGCTTGAGCCAGTACAAAATGAGTTCGACGAGGTCGAGCTCGAAATGAATAGCTCGAGCTCGAGCTTGAAAATTTTGTCAAACTCAACTTGAGCTCAACTCGTTTGCACCCCTACAATTTGCTAGCAAAATCCATTTGGAAAACACTTTTTATTGAAAATGGAGAGAATGAAAAATTCATTCAATTGTTTTATAATCTTGTTTATAACTTGTTCCGTAAATATTAGATTAACGTATAAATAAAATATAATTTTTTTGATAATATCTAACACTCTAAATTATATTTAAAAATGATTGTCCACTACAACTCCATTTTGTCTTATCGCATCCCAATGCTAATTATAATTCAAAAAATTTTAAAATATTATCCACAACCTGATATTTGATTTGCTGCACACCGCACACGTTGTTAACAACCAATAAAATATCCAATAAAGGCGGAAAAGTCTTAAGAAATTTTCCTTAAAGGCTTCCTTTGTTTGGGTGTTTTGACCAGTCGTTTGGAGCAAATGGCGCCGGACAGCGACTAATCACATAGAACGGCGTCTCTGTTTTCTCCGTTTGCATCCGCAGTAAGGAGGAAAAACTCTCCCGCCGCTCCGCTTTGATCCCCATCCCCTCCTCTCCGATCCCAATGCTCCCTTTCCAGCCGCTGGATTCTTCCGCCACCGTCTAAACAAACTAAGCCTAAGCCTAAATCCTATGAAAACAGAAGTTACAAAACACAATTTAAGGTCTGGTTCATGCGGTCGTAACTGCTTGATCGGTGAAAATAAGTCCTCCCAAACGGAGCCTAAATGATGAATCAATTCAGGTGTGAAAATAATCAATTAGATCTACGAGATTAAGGCTCCGTTTGGCACGGTGGTGACGGTCATGAGCATGGGGTTAAATTGTCATTTGTTAATGTCTACCTAAAGAACTTCATCCACTTCTATGTTCAAATGGATGATGTTTGTTAGGTGATCCTTAACAAATGACGGTTTAACCCATGCATTTATGACCGTTTAGAACATGGGGGGTTAAATTGTCATTCATTAACGTCCGCTTAAGAAACTTCATCAACTTTTATGTTTAAACGGATTAAGTTCCTTAAGTGGGTGTTAACAGATGACAATTTAATCCACATATTCACGACGGTCGCCACCAAACGGAGCGTAAATTGGGAAACGGCATGCTATTTGAATAGCACAAACCAGGTGTAATATTTTACAGCGCTGCAAGAGAAACAAAGAACTCGAACTGCTATTCATTCCTGCAGGTGAAAAGGATTACAAAACAAAAAGAAAATCATTAGCACTTAGCAGGATGTTCCAAAGAACTCTTACAAAATAAAACCTTCTATCATGTAAAAACAATAATCTTTTAATGCATTGATTGAGATTCTTGATATGTTACAAAAGGAATCATATTGACAGACAACAATATCTTGTTTGCACCGGAAAATTGATGGCGAATGATGACATTAAAACTTTTGTTTACTTTCAAAATAATTTTTTAAGATCAAATTAATTTTTGCAACCATATAAATGAACATATTTACTGTTGCGGACTAATTCGATGCCCCGGTCGGACCGGATTAACTTGAACCGTCTTAACTCACGGAGTGGTCGAGCGCGCACACAGTCAATGAAGATGAACAGTAGACACAAGTCTTGATGACGTGAAAAACCCCCCCTAAATGGGTAAAAAACCACGTGACCGGGTCTGTGCCGGTCAAATTCCACTAGCTTTCGGTGATTACAGCACGTTTGGTGAATCGGGGCGACAAGTCGCTCCCATTACAACTTGAGTAGAGAGAGAGAGAGACTATAGCTTCCTGCGGGCAACAGGCTACACCGTGGAAGTGTCTTAGACGTGGAAATGCGCGGGATGCTTCTGGCGCTTGCGCTCGAGGCGGCGCGCGCTTGCTGGCTTCGGATGGCTTCTTCCTTCGGCTTCCTCGAGGTCTTGGGCGTCCTTTTGTTGTCAACGCGCTGGTGGGATGCTTATAGCCGCGGCTAGCAGCTGGTGATCACTGGTGGCCGATGGTGGCTGCTGGTGGTTCACGGCGAGCGGTGACCGACTCGGTGGAGGAGGCAGGAGAGCTCTCACATGAGGAAGAAGAAGACAACCCGGAGAAGAGAAAAAGTGAAGAATGAAAGGCCCTGGGGTCCCTTTTATTGCCTCCAGGGGAGAATTAGAGCGGGCCCCACCACTAAAGTAGAGGATTAGTGGGTGGTTATCCTCTCGATCGGACGGCGAGGAGAGCCTCCCCTCGATCGGACGGTGGGAAGGTCGTCCACGGCGATGGGCCGCCACGGTGGCGGGAGTGGCCGGTCAGGCGATCGGCGACCGGCGGCGGCAACCTGTCGGGGACCGACGGCGGCAACCTGTCGGGGACCGGCCGCGGCTAGGCTAGTGGACTGCCACGGTTAGGCCGGCAGCCTGCCGCGGTTAGGCCGGCGGTCTGCCTCGGCTAGGCCGGCAGTCTTCCCTGGCCGGTCCGCCGGCGGCCTAGCCGACCGTGGCCGGCCGCGGCTAGGCCAGCCGTGGTTGGCTGCGGCAAGGCTAGCCGTGGATGCCCACGGCTAGGCCAGTAGCCTGCCGCTGTCAGGCCGCCAGAACCTAGGCGGCCTGCCGCGGCCACCCGCGGCTAGGCCAGTGGCCTGCCGCGGCCAGGCTGCTAGCGACCAGGCAGCCTGGCGCGGCCTTGTCGCGGCTAGGCCGCAAGCGGGTAGACGGACTGGCCGCGGCCTGGAGCAGCCTGGCGCGGCCTGGCGCGGTCTCGCCGCGGCTAGGCTGCCAGCACCCAGGTCGCCAGCGGCTAGACGGCCTGGCGCGACCTGGCCGCGGCCTGCCTGGTGCTGGCGGCTTCCCTCCACGGGGAGAGGGAGCGGGTCCCGCCCCCCCCCCCCCCCATGATTTTCTCCTCCTGAGAGTTCATGAAGGGGGTGGGCCACCCATGATCCACTTTTGGAGGAGATAATGGGGGGGGGGAGCTTTTCTCCTATAAATGAAGGTGGAACCCATCAATTGCCCCCCAAATCTTTGCTATCCGAGAGCGAAGTGAGCGAGAGAGGAGAGATTTCCCCTGCTTCCTGCTGTCATAACGGCTTCCGGTGAGAAGGTTGAGGCGGCGGCCAGTACTTCCAAGGTATTTGGAGGAGGATTCGGCGGACGAGGATGCCAAGGCGGATCGTGTATGCTTAGGCATCACGTGGACGAAGACGCCGGCCGATCGAGCACAGACTGCGCGTCTAGGCTGCGCGCGCAGGCCGCCCACGTGCTGGTTGCCCGCGCGGGCCGCGCGCGCAGGCCGTGCGCGCGCTGGCTGCCCGCGCAGGTCGTGCGCTCATGCCGTGCGCACAGGCCGTGCGCGCCGGTCCTAGCGCGCGCTCCGGTCCTGGCGCGCGCAGGCCCTGGGCGTGCACAGGCTGCACTCGCGCTGGCCCTATGCGCGCGCAGGCCCTGGGTGCGCGCAGGCCGCGTGCGCGCGCAGGCCTGGCGGGTGTGCAGGCCGCGCGAGCAGGCTACACGCGCGCTGGCTACCCGCGCTGGCCGTGCGCGTAGGTTCCCACAGAAACTGATGCCTAGCAAAGTTTGCTACCTTTGATGACGCGGACGAGGGTACAGGCGCGCGCGACCCTGCGCGTGGATGGGCACGCCGTACGTGAGCTGTACATTTCTACTTTGCGCGTGCATGGCGCGATATGCACAATTGTGATATTTTTTGCGCAAGGCGCAAGGTACGTGACGTGTGCACGAGGTACGATGTGCACGGTATGTAATGTGTGTGAGGACCCCATTTTGGACCCCACACACATCTGTATCTAAGCTACTTTCAAGACAGTTATCCCAGGACAAAGTAGGGCTAGTGAGTATAAATTAATACACATAATAAGACGTACCTCAAATATTGCCGATGTCCATGTGTCTTTTATTTTATCCACGATCAATTTCACTCGTCAATACGAACCCAAAACTATGTCAAGTACCTGCACCAAAAGGGGACGGGCTTAGTCATAACATATGACTAAGTGAGGTGCATACCTCTTTAATTGCTGTACACTAACAAATGTAAAAGCTTTAGCAATGCCATAAACATATATCTTTCGTAACCATTTAGCATACCTGTCCTGAAACTGTGTATCAATGTTATCTCTGTCATGTTAGTAGTCATGAAAACTATATAAACAATGTAACTGTAATTCTATCTCAGTTCTATCTGTATAATCATTTTACATACCTGTATTGCCACTGTGTATCAACTTTATATCTGTCATATTAGTATTTATAAAACCATATAATCAGTTATAGAACAATTTACTCGGTAGCTCTATACTCGTATCAGTGTAATCATGAAACAATGTAAGCCATGAAACTGTAATCATGCAATTTATGTAAACACTGTAACTGTAAAACTATGTAACTGTGAATCTATCTCAATTCCACTCATTTATTTGTCATTCTTATGGTATCTTATATTTTAGGTCATGATAAGGGTAACTATCACAGTATCAGTATCCGTATCCGTATTTCAGTATTTCTGTATATCATTCTTTGGGCCCGACCCTTCCGGGTCATCAGTATACCAAAACCAGTACGTACAACACGCGTTTATGCCCTCAGGCTCGACTGGTTTGGCAATTCATCAGTATTTTCTATGCGCATTCCTGTTCAGTATACCCTTATCATTCCTATGCATCGATGCATTCTTATTTATGTTTGCCGTACATTTCATTTATTTCTTAATCCCCTCAGAAGCTAATCGCATGTTTGCCTTTATAAAAGGCCATACATATGCGAGAATCATTATCAGTGATGTACTATAACATCAGTCCGAACAGCCCCATGTAAAATTAATGAGTTTCCAAACTTATACTCATGCAGCAATACCCACAATAGAAGGAGGGACAACATCAGTCGATCAACATGTCAATTAAAAGGCAAAACTTAGCCAACCAAAACTAGAATCATAACTGTCAGCAAAGCTACAAAAACCCCATAAATTAGAAATGGGTAATTAACAATAATCGGGCAAGCAACAACTAGTACAACTATCGGCCAAATAACACCATGTAATCTGCTAACAGTCGGCCAAACTCCCAGAACATTCTACCAAACTCATGCAAGGAAGGGTCAACAACCATCCAAACAAGATATCAAATATGAGAAAACCCAAGATGGCTTTACAGTGAAATAAACCCCAAATTAAGAACAATAATAAAAAGAAGAATAACTTACAGTGGAGTTAAATCAATCCGGGTCTCGATTCAACACTAACAGCACACGTCAAGCCAAATACCAGTCCAAGGAGAACCTTGCCAAGCCCCGATTCCAGCAATAACTAAAGGATCTTGTGAGATTTCATAAGTTGAAGAGAGGGAGAGGAGAAACGTACAAGATGAGATCAGCCCCGTTCTCGAGCCCTAGCTGCGATATCTTGGCAGAAAGATAAGGAAGAGGACATATAATAATGTTTACTGCCACCTCTATGGAAAGCACCGCCTTACCATAAATTAATATAAAGGCTAACCCATTTTGTAAACCGTACAAAGCTCATTCCACCAAAATGTAAGCATGTCATCTTAAACCCAATCAACAGAGTTCATTCCTTACGCTATTAATAACTATGAAACGACACATGCACTATCCCACAATTTCTAAATAAACATACACACAGTCCAAGGCCACCGATATCATTTTATAATGTCTAACACGCACATAAAATAATGCGAATGCACGGCGACGCCGAATCGACGCTGATTGTATATGTTTCATCATAGGGGATAATTGTTGTATAATCGTGTGAATATGACTTGTGCGAAAATGCAGCGTGTCACAATTCAATTAAATATATTATGATTCGTACTGGAATTTTGGGTCGTTACAATGTGTACGATGGATAGTGAGTGATGCGTGCGTGATGCACGGTGTATACGCGATGTGCGCAAGGTGTAACATGCATGGCGCACTAAGCGCCCAAGGGAAGGGATCACTGAGATGTGGAGTTTCTGTTGCCCCCCAAGTGTATCACCGAGTACTTCTTGTACAAGGTCGGAAGGGGAAACTTGATGCGGCGAGGTTCCCGGATGCAGAGATGGTGCTTCCGGAATGGTACCCAATTTGGCAAAGTTCATGTTGTTTCGCGTAAGTTTGACGTGTAATGTTGTTTTCCGCGAGACTGACTCACAGCCTTTGCCCGCACGAGACTGACTCGTGACTTAGTTTGCACGGCTCCTGTATGCGGCCTAGCTTGCACGATTCAAGTCCGCGACTTTGTCGTGAAAGGGGGCAGACCCTTGCAAGGTTGCACGATGAGTAACGTCGGAGAATGTAAATACTTGATCCGACCGTTGTAGGTGCTCCATCCGGGTGCCGGAGAACGTTAGTGTTCAATCCGGGTACAATCGCAAGGGGGCAGGCCCTGACAATGGCGTCGGAGAGTGTACGTACTCAATCCGACCGTCAGAGAGTGTACGTACTCAATCCGACCGTCGGAGAACGTAGGTGCTCAATCCAGGCGCTGGAGAACGTATGTGCTCAATCTGGGTGCAATCGCAAGGGGGGCAGGCCCTGGCGATGGCGTCGGAGAGTGTAAGTACTCAATCTGACCGTCGGAGAACGTAGGTGCTCAATCCGGGCGCCGGAGAACGTAAGTGCTCAATCCGTGTGCATTCGCGATGGGGCAGGCCCTAGCGATGGCGTCAGAGAGTGTAAGTACTCAATCCGACCGTCGGAGACGTAGGTGCTCAATCCAGGCGCCGGAGAACGTATGTGTTCAATCCGGGTGTAACCGCGAGGGGGGCAGGCCCTGGCGATGGCGTCAGAGAGTGTAAGTACTCAATCCGACCGTTAGAGAACGTAGGTGCTTAATCCGAGCGCCGGAGAACGTATGTGTTCAATCCGGGTGCAATCGCGAGGGGGCAGGCCCTGGCGATGGCGTCGGAGAGTGTAAGTACTCAATCCGACCGTTTGAGAACGTAAGTGCTCAATCTGGGCGCCGGAGAACGTATGTGCTCAATCCGGGTGCAATCGCGAGGGGGCAGGCCATGACGATGGTGTCGGAGAGTGTAAGTACTCAATCCGACCGTCGGAGAATATAGGTGCTCAATCCGGGCGCTGAAGAACGTATAGTATGTGTTCAATCCAGGTGCAATCGCGAGGGGGAAGGCCCTGGCAATGGCGTCGAAGAGTTTAAGTACTCAATCCGACCGTCGGAGAACGTAGGTGCTCAATCCGGGCGCCGGAGAACGTATGTGTTCAATCCGGGTGATATCGCGCGGAGGAACGCCCTGGCGATAGCGTCAGAGAGTGTAAGTACTCAATCCGACTGTCGGAGAATGTAAGTGCTTAATCCGGGCGCCGAAAAACGTATGTGTTCAATCCGAGTGCAATCGCGAGGGGGCAGGCCCTGACGATGGCGTCGGAGAGTGTAAGTACTCAATCCGACCGTCGGAGAACGTAGGTGCTCAATCCGGGTGCAATCGCGAGGGGGGCAGGCCCTGGTGACGGCATGACGTTGAGGGGCAAAGTTGGTGAAAAACCTGCTTGTTCAGTTTGTAAGCACAATTTTACCTTAAAACAAATATGATATTGTACTTAGAAATAGCCATAATTTGCGCGAGCCTGAGCTCGTGACTTTTACTGTTCTAAGGTGACAAAACAAGATGATGGAAAATGCAGACGATAAACATCATTAATAAAAGATAAAAATGTGGAGGGATGGATGCGACGCAAATTCCCGGTTGCAGGTGTGCTGTAGAGGGTCATCCTGCGTCGGGGAGAGCATCCATCATAGATATCCATTATTGGGGGTCCGGCGATGGTCTCTATGTTGCCCACCATCTGCCTCCCTCCACCGTTTCTTTGTGCTGGGATCTATGCTTGTCCTTGTAAAAATCCCCCGAGGAGCCCCTGGCGGACAAGACGTTCAATTTAATCTTTTAGGCCGGCACACTCTTCGGTTTTGTGACCCGTTGCACGGTGGAACTCGCAGTATCTTGTCTGATCGGCCTTGGGGTTTGGTCGCGGTGCTCTTGGTCGTTGGAATGCCGGATCATTCTGAATAACATACATCACATTAGTGTGGGTAGTATTCAGAGGGGTGTATTCCTGAAGTGGATGTTGTCCCCCATTCCTTGGAAGGTCATGCTGACGGCTATTGCGGTGACGCTCACTCTGACATCGTTCTTCTTGTCTTGTGAGAGTTGGTTCCTCTTCCTTCTTCCTTTTCTACCCTCCTTCAAACTGATGTCGGTGTGCTTCAATAACCTCGTCGGCTGCTATCTGGGCCTCGACCCGATGAACGAGATCTGGATAACTGGGCACAGTCTCCCTCAAGAGTGTTGAATAGAAGCCGCTGGGCGGAGTCTGCCGAGGAAGATGCCTCTGAGAAGTTCGGGTCGATGCCTGGAATTTGACGTGCCTCAGAGGTGAAGCGGCGAAAGAAGTCCCTGAGGGATTCTCCTTCATTTTGTCGAATACCTGAAAGGTGTGAGGGATCACGAACAATTCTCCAATTTGCAATAAACTGGTCAGTAAATTGCCTGTTCAGCTCTGCGAAGTTGGTAATAGTGCCAGTTCTCAGGGAATGGAACCATGTACGGGCCTGTCCTTTGAGTGTTATTGGGAACACTTGGCAGAGCAACTGGTCTGGAGCGTTGTAAATCCTCATGATGGTGGTGAAGTGGTTGATGTGTTCCAGTGGATCATCGATCCTGTCAAACGTCTTGATGTTTGGAAGTTTGAATCCATGTGGGATGGGATGATCGAGGATTAGCGGCGTTAAGGGGGATCCTTGGCAGAGCGGTCGGTGAGCATGAAAGTCTCTTCTTTCAGCCTGGAAGTATTCTTCGGCTATAACTTCCCGAATTTCCTCCCGAGTAACCCTTTCGAGAGGAGGGGGTGAACGTCGTTGGCAGGATGGTGATGAAGATGATATTCTCTTACTCCTCTTTGAGCTGGGTGAGTGGAGCTGGCGGCATCAGAATGATCCTCGGGCTCTTCTTGGACCTTTTTCGGGTTTGATTGCAGCGGAGGATTTGCTGGGGTCGGCGGCATCGGGGGAGCAGGAGGTGCTCCCAAATTTCGGAGCAATGCAGGCATTTTCGTTTGTTGTTCTTCTATTTGGCGTACGCGCCCCTCTAGGGTGGTGAAGGGGGTGAAAGCTATTTCGACAGTCAGTGGCACATCCACTAGTGATTGGGATCATGCTGGTTCGATGTGTTCGCCAAGTGCGGATCCTTCAGTGGTGCGGGTACTTCTCTTCGCCTTTGAATCTGATCTTTGGAAGCGGTAAAGATGAGGGACTTGTCTTCTGAAGGATGTTGGGAACGTTCCCACAGACGGCGCCAAACTGTAGCGGACTAACTCGATGCCCCGGTCGGACCGGATTAACTTGAACCATCTTAGCTCACGGAGCGGTCGAGCGCGCACACAGTCAATGAAGATGAACAGTAGACACAAGTCTTGATGACGTGGAAAACCCCCCTAAATTGGTAAAAAAAACCACGTGACCGGGTCTGTGCCGGTCAAATTCCACTAGCTTTCGGTGATTACAGCACGTTAGGTGAATCGGGGCGACAGGCTGCTCCCGTTACAACTTGAGTGGAGAGAGAGAGAGAGACTATAGCTCCCTGCGGGCAACAGATTGCACCGCGGAAGTGTCTTAGACGTGGAAATGCGCGAGATGCTTCTGGCGCTTGCGCTCGGGGCGGCGCGCGCTTGGTTGCTTCGGATGGCTTCTTCCTTCAGCCTCCTCGAGGTCTTGGGCGTCCTTTTGCTGTCAACGCTCTAGTGGGGTGCTTATAGCCGCTGGTGGTCACTGGTGGCCGATGGTGGCTGGTGGTGGTTCATGGCGAGCAGTGGCCGACTCGGTGGAGGAGGCAGGAGAGCTCTCACCTGAGAAAGAAAAAGACAACCCGGAGAAGAGAAAAAGTGAAAAATGAAGAGGCCCTGGGGTCCCTTTTATAGCCTCCAGGGGAGGATTATGACGGGCCCCACCACTAAAGTAGTGGGTTAGTGGGTGGTTATCCTCCCGATCGGACGGCGAGGAGAGCCTCCCCTCGATCGGACGATGGGAAGGTCGTCCACGGCGATGGGCCTCCACGGTGGCGGGAGTGGCCGGTCGGGAGACTGGTGGCCGGCGGGCAGCAACCTGTAGGGGGTCGGCCGCGGCTAGGCTAGCGGCCTGTCGCGGTTAGGCCGGCAGCCTGCCGCGGTTAGGCCGGCGGCCTGCCTCGGCTAGGCCGGCGGTTTGTCGTGGCCGGCCGTGGCTGGGATGCGGTAAGCTAATTTGCTAGTCGTGGCCGCCCACGGCTAGGCCGGTGGCCTGCCGCGGCCAGGCTGCCAGCAGCTAGGCAGCCTGTCGCGGCCACCCGCGGCTAGGCCAGTGTCTTGTCGCGGCAAGGCCGCTAGCGGCCAGGCGGCCTGGCACAGCCTAGCGCGGCCTTACCGCGGCTAGGCCGATAGCGGCCAGGTCGCCAGCGACTAGACGGCCTGGCCGCGGCCTGCCTGGTGCTGGCGATTTCCCTCCACGGGGAGAGGGAGAGGGTCCCCCCCCCCCATGATTTTCTCCTCCTGAGAGTTCATGGGGGAGGGGGGTGGGTCACCCATGATCCACTTTTGGAGGAGATCATGGGGGGGGGGGGTTCTCTTATAAATGAGGGTGGAACCCATCATTTACAGTAATAAAATGAAATTGAAATGTGTTGTGAATGACCGTGCTAAAAATTCAACTTTTCAAGTATGCAACTTGGTGGGGATCGCGATGAACTTGCACGATGATCGGAAGCGCTCATCTTATGTGGATTGACGAACGTAGCATTGCTTGTTCATTTCATTTTTCATTTCAAGTTGTATTTTTATTTATTTTTGAGTCGAGAGGATCGATCAATCATAGACATTTGTTGCCCCCCTTAGAGTCTATAAATAGAGGGTGATGACTCTCATTTTGGGCATTGGAGAATGGAGTATTGAAACACATACTTTGATCAACACGGTGCCAAAGCAGAATCCCGGGTGCGAATCCCGGGATTCCTTCTCTCCTAGTCGTGAGCCACCTTTCCAAACACCCTCCCACCAAAACTCCCAAAACGGTCCCCTAAAATTCATCTCTGGCGATCACCGGAGATGTTTTCCGGCCTCCCACTACCACCACCACCATCTCCATCAAGTTTCCTTCATTTTCAATTTTCAGGCGATCGCTGAAAAACATCTCCGACAACCACCACCACCACCGGACGCCTCGCCGGAGACCACCTACAGTCAACTACGACAGGCACCTCTGACAGCCACCGCAGTCCATCCACCACCCCCACTAACTTTCATAACTCCCAAGTAACCACCCACTCTCCTAAACTTTAGGGCCCGCCTCTCCTCTATTTTCTCCACTTGTCCCATTTTCTCTGCTTCCCAACTATCTCATAACGCTTCTAACGTGTGTGATGCCTTGGTTGAGCCCCTCCTGTTGTCATGTAAGCCCACAAACTCATTGTAAAAGTGTTGCCAGCCCACCCAATTTAGTTTCAGTACCAAGTGTTGGGTTTCTACATCCTCCAACCAACCCTGAACCATCGCTGCCACCCTTATCCAACTCCCAACCACCCCCCCCCCCTCAAATAATTTGATACGTGTAGCACACCTATTTTCTGTTGTGCGAGATTAATTTCATCCGCACGATCCGCAATTCTACGGTGGGATTTTGCGTGAAAATAAAAAGGACCATATTTTTGAATTCAAAATACGACCGTATTTTTGTCGATCGAATGACAAGATGTTCGCCAATATAGTGCGTTACACGTACCCAATTTCTTCTGTAAGACCCCTCCCAAAACCAGGGAGTGGTCTTATGCTCAGGACCGCCGCCTTACGGTAACACCAACTACTGAGTTAGTCGCCACTGCACGACGTCGTTCCTGCTAGCTAGTACGATCATTTTACAAGTAGGCCAAATAAAAGTATTTTTTAAAACATAGTCCGCAATCACAACTCAACATATATTAAAGAAAAGAGCATTAGTCCACAATGAGTAAATATAATAAAAGACAGTATAAAAGGGTTTATGCCCGGTACATGTTCAATACAAAATCTCTCTCTCAACTCACTACAAGCGAAAGCTACAAAAATCAAACATCAACCTGTCGCCAAGTAGTAACGGTAGCTCGCAACAACTGCTCCTCATGTCCTGCCTCCTCGTGTGACTAGTGCATCTCCTCGTGCGACTGGTGCGTCTCCTCGAACTCCTATGGTCACAACCGACTGTTAGTCATAAAGACTAAGTCATTTTATCATCGCCTCACGCTCGCGACTCCTAGGCACCGAGCAGGAGGATGAAAAGCGGAGGAAAACAAAGACAGTATCAAAAGTATAACAGGTGACATGAAACTATTCTAGCAGGAGTATGATTGTATAAAGAGAAACACTAAAATGTAGAAACAGTAAAGTAAGGGGCAGTACAGTAAAGTATAGAAAAGTAAAGTAAAAGAGCTACACTACCATCACATAACGTACCTTAACTTACATGAATGCTCATACAAACTTATAAGTTAAGATTTCCAAAATAACTTATCATATAAAAAAAGCTCATACTAATTTATATGATGAGAGTCTGCAGTTATAATCTAACTATACTAATTAATGAATGTCATATTATGAGAACCTGAACTCTGGTCTTCTCAAATGATTCGAGAATCGAATGTAATTTCAATAAAAAGGTCGCAGCATTAAATCACAGTAGAAAAATCATGCACACCGGAAATTTTATTCATTAATTTATTTATATACAATAGATAATATAGAGACTACGAGTATTTATCCATACTCATTACAATATACACAATCATAATCGGTACAAGAGGCTCAATGTCTTTCCTGTGATTCTTCGATTCATATAAAAATCTTTAGTCATACCTTCGCTAACTCTTCAGAGGAAATTCTTTGTGGTGCACTGGAAGACACTCATGTTGCCTAAAAAATGTATTCATGAAGGGTTAGTAATAAAAATATGACTATGTGAGAAAAGTACTTCATGAACTGTTATACATACATGCAATAAGAGGTAATAATATGCATATATCATTATAAACGATAATTCTCATTTACTCTCAATACTGACACTTAACCTGGATCTTAATTTTAATTACATAAAATATGAAATATTAAGGTATACAAACTTTAATTAGGCCCTACCCCTATAGGGCAAAAGTATAGGCACACCCCTACTGATGAATCCATCAGTAGATAACCTCTACATCATAGGATTTAAATCCATAACATTTCCTTATGCAGAGTTTTATTATTCTTATCTTGTAACAATTTTTATAAAAACAGGTGTTTTAGAAATAAACTTTCCCCTCAAAAAATTATATCACTTTCTTTTTCCCTCGCGCACATTTGTTTTATAGCGATATATCATTAAGTTAAACTCATATGCACAGACAATGTTATCTTTCAATAATTAAGACAGAAAATATGAAAAGTACTTGAAATAAATATAATTCAAGAAATAAGAAACTTACCAATTCCTTCCTTTTATTCATATCTTTTTTTGCATTATTATCACGCTTATCCTGAGACGCCATCATCTTGTTTCTCGGTTTCGAAAATCACTGAAATAACGCACACTTTAATTGGGTTGTGTCTCTTATATGCGTAGCGTTAATGTTTAAAAGGATTTAGACTTTATATTGAGGGTGTCAAAGGGTTAGGAAAAACGAATAAATCTATCAAAATACGAAAGATAACTTATATAAATAAGACCAAATAAAGCTAACAAAAGCCCCAAAATAACCCAAGAACTTATATGCAATTTCAGCCAATTTAAACTAAAAGAATAGCCAAATATATTTTTTATATTTATTGTCCCTACAAATCCCCTTCTTAAAAAGAGTTTGCATATCCTTCCTCAATCTAAAACAACCCAAAAGTGCAATGAGTACACTGTCTATTCACAAAATCAACCCCAAATATGGATGTCTAGCACAAAACAACACCTAAAAACTGGTTAACCAGCCCCCAAATCAGTACAAACTAGCCCCCAAACACTGCCCAAAAAGTAAGGTACAATAATAGCCGGAAAGAGCAATTGCACTTCCCCAAATACTAAAACCTAAAAGCAAAAATAACCACAGAAAAACAGCTAGTAGTCAACCAAAACTTCTTAATAATAGTTCTAAACCAAAAAGACAGAAAAAATAGAAGAAAAATAAAGAGAAGAAGACATCCTTATAGCGGGAGATGGATGAAGCAAAACGTTGTACAACTGATCCTTATTAGATACACAGAGGTGTGGCGAAGTCCTTCCTAATTCTCCGTAGGAGGCACTAAAGAAGGTAGGAGATAGAGAAGACAAGCTGCATCGGCTCAAAACCAGTGGCGGAAAATTCCCTAATCCAACGTCTCTGGAAGATCGCTCGGCAAAAGTAGTAGTAGCACATCACAGAATAAAGAGGTGAAGGGAGAAAGCTTGCAGGAGAAAGCAGCAGAGCACAGACACGAGATCCACGACACAGTTGCAGTGGCACAAAGCAGCGACACAAAGCAGCAACACTAAGCAGCAACACAGAACAGAGACACATAGCATCAACTACTAAGAAGAAGGGAGACAGAAGGAGAGAAGATGAGCAACAACCAGGTAGGAGAAGTATAGTACATGAAGAAGAAGAATAAGAAGAAGAAGAGGTCTGGATTCAGCGATACAGGAAAAAGCACAGAGACGGGAATGCAGGACATGAGCAGGGTTCGGCTTGGTTTTATTAAGAGAAGTAAGCGACCAACGGTAATAAAAAGTCAAGCACGATAATAGATCGATCAAGGTGCACCACCCTAACAAAGTAAACCATAAGCCAACACATAGCTTGGTCAAGTGTCAAGACAAAACCAAATCAACCACAACTCAAATTTCATGAGTCAAAAGTCAAAAGCCAACACAACACCCAGCCAACACAAGCCAAAATTTCTAATGTCAGCCCATATATACTAACAATACTTATGACAATATAATCAAAATAACAAAAAATATACGGCTATTGGCACCCTCGACAACAAAATAACGGGAATTGAAATAAAATGAAACGAAAAACGTGAAAAATTAATACAAAAATCTGTATTGCCTCTTGTTCATCATCGGGGAATAATTAAAATTATTTCGCGCATATTTTTGGGATCGCCACACATGTTATATGATGCAATGCAATGGTTTGTAATGCAACTCACCCACCCTATTCTATGCACAGACCTTGCAAACATTCCCCACTTTTTGGAGGTAGCTAGCTTCTCAGGTACCGACCGTCGTAGCTCACGGTGGCAGTGGAGCGGGTTTCTCCACTCCTAGGCGGGCAGGCACACTACCATGCCTAGACCTTATGTAAGCCTCAACGCTAAAAACATAACAACGGAGCTCCCGCATACTCTTGCTGGAAATCCACCAGTCTTTATGGTCGGGAGTGCGTTTAGGGGATAGTCATCCAGACCGCAGTATAAATAATATACTGGACCCAAAAACCTGCACTTCTCACCAAAGTCAACGTACTTCCGTCGGTGTGCCGACTGGACTAGTACTGAATGACCCACCACAACAAGCGCACTCTAGGTATAACAATACCTATCTGATCTCCCAGCTCGCAGGATCACCCCGTCCTCAAGTCTTATACAACATCGAGTCTTCAGCTCGCATGACTAGCACGTCCTTAATTTATCACTACCCTGAGCCTCCATCTTGCAGGACTAACGAGTCCTAAATCACTCCAACCCATACACGGGTGAGATTGCTATGTTATTCCTTCAACTTATTAGACTATTCTTGTCTAACTTATAGTTGTCAATAACGACTTATGGTTGATCTTGGACTTCTTGAGATCTACTCGGTAAAGGGCTCACAGCGGTACTAAGAATTATGATGGGATGAACCTCATCGTTCCCTTTCTCAAGATATTTAGTAAAGTTATGGTACCCTTATTAAACTCATTCTACTAAGCAAGATCGACTGTTGAATCCTTATTTCGTCAAAATTGCTAAATGTAGACCATGTGAACACGTTTGAGTGTATGAATTGGAAATCCTCAGAATAATTTTCCAAAGGCCCTGAGATTATTTCCAAGGATCTATCATGACATATTTGACTTAAATCCAGAGATTCCTAATTTTCCTAAATTAATCAGCCATAAATATAATTTTCCTAAATTAATGCCACTAGTGATTTTGAATATGAAATGTCACTTTTTGTTATCAAACCAGCATGATTAATTTACCCTAATATCATATTGATAAAACATGAGTGTACACAAAATTTCATAACTTTTAAGTGACATTTAATGGTTCAATTGAATTTTCCAAAAATAAGACTTCTAGATTACTTTCCAAAGGAAGGAAGTAATTGACATACTTAATAAATAAATTCCATAAAATTTTCATAGGAGGTAAATGCTAAATTCAACATAATTTCAGGGATTCATAATTTTATTCAATGAAATGATCATAGAAAATTCAGAAACATTAAAGGGGCATAAATGGAATAATTAGGGTAACACTACTCTCTTGACCCCCAATAATGTTATGTAATTTTTTAGGGTGATATATTGACTTAAAAGAATGTTCAATAGAGTTTGGTGTCCATCCAAAATCAGTAAAGCCTAATTTACCTTAACTCTAAATTAATGACTTTTCTACATTTGTTCATGAACAACCTGGAATAAAATTCTAAAAATCCCAATTAAATTATCATTGACATAAAATAGTATAAAATGAGAGTAGCCAAAATTCCAGATTTTTCTAAGCAACATATACTAAAATAATTTCAAAAACTCCCAATGATGTAACATGCAAATTTGGACATTACTAATAGCAAGTGTTCTAGAATCTCATCCAAAGTTTTTCCAGATGTGTATAATGTCAATAAAATACTAGTAGCATGAAACTAGAGTTTTCCAAGTTAATTTGCTCACTTATATTTCCTTAATTTAAAAAGGTGACATAATAAAAATAAATTGCAAACCCTGGGATTTTTGTCCCCAAAATCTTATTATTACTACGGATGGTGTATTCCATCATTATAAGTCCATGACCAAAGTTTCATGGACATGCAGCGTGCCAAATGGGCTAAAATCCCCCCTTTTTCACTTTTTGCTAAATGCACCCCAAATCACACACATAATTTCCACTTGCAAGTTGGATTCATCAACATACATAGGTAAAATGGATCTGAAATTTTTACTAGTGGTTTGTATTGCCCTAATGAGACCACCACCAAAATTTGGGGTAATTATATCAATTTTTCACAAAACTATTTCACTTTTATGGAAAATCACATTTTATCTAAAACTATAGGCAAATGTTATCCACAAATTCCTATTTTTGTACATGAGGTGTATCTAGGGTACATACATACATGTCCCAAATTTCAAGTTCATAACTTCAACTATTTAAAAGATATTTACATAAAATGGTATGTCCCCTCCTAAGGACATAATCCAGTAAAATAGCCCTACAGGGATCTGTAGGACTCCAAATAGTTTGATTCAAATTCCTAATTAAATTAGAGACCTAGGGCTACAACTTTTATATTTTGCACTTTCCATGAATCTGCCTCTAAGTACCCTAAAATCAAGCATGAAGTTTGTGATTAAAGTGTGACAGAATTATCAAAATACTATAGTTTGATCATGATTAAATCGGACGATTACAAGTCATCTTCCTCCTTGAGCCAACGACCCAGATCAAACCATCCTATAACATTTATACAAGGATTTCCGGGCCACTGGGCCACCATCGCCGCCGGCCACTATCACCACCACCTCTGTTGAGGTGGTGGTCATCGATTGTCGGTGACATGGTTGCCGGAGGCGGCTCCTCTGGCGATCCCAAGCAAGAAATAAAGCTTGGCAATATCTCACTTTGCTCTCATTGAATCGGGTTCAATTGAGACTGATTTCTCTCCTAATTGATATAGGATTCTAGCACCGAGGGAGGGGAGGAGAAATGGACCTGAAGACGTGCTTGGCGGCGGGTATTGTGTCCATGGGCCATGGCGGTGACTTTCGCCGGCGAGCTTGCTCAATCTAGCCATTCTCCAGCAAAAATCATACTCCAAATATCGGGCTCGACTGTTTGTGAGGCGGTGAAGGTGGTGAAAGGTCTGAATGGGGCTGAGGTGGAGGGTATAAGTAGTTGTAATGGAAGAGGGTGGTCATCCATGTCTTGAATACAAATTTCTCCCTCTCTCCTTGTTGTCAGCCGGCTAGAATTGATGAGAAGGCAGTCCCCATGCATGGGGACACTCTTGGCAGCTATTGGGAAGAGGAGGTGTGTGCCAAGTGGCAACCACCCCATGAAATCCTCCTATTTCTCCTCCAAATGGGTGAATTTCCTACCTTGCGCTCCATGGAAATTCTCCATTCATATTTAGAGTGGCTTAGCGGGTCATTTTTCTTGTGGGCCTGTTGGATGGGCCTTGAGCAAGGCCTTAGCCCAATTGGTTTTGACTTGGGTTCCTAATTTTCCTCTTTAGGCCTTAAGTTGACCATGGTTGACTTGGGGGGTTTGACTTGGTCAACTGATGTGTGGTTTGGTCCAATGTGTGTGTCTTGAGTCCTTGACCCCACTCAATATTGGTTGGGTCATGGTGATACCCTAATTGAGCCAATTTAGCCAATAGGTGTGAATTTCACCAATTTAGGGCTAATTTTGACTTTTGTCAAATTGGTCAAATTTAGGGCTAATTTCACCAATTTAGGGCTAATTTTGACTTTTGGTGACCTCATGATGAGGCTTTTGGGTCGATTGGATCTTTTATGATGTCTTAAGACTAGTAGTGAGGTCTATTTCATGTTTTGGGAGCCAATTGGACCTGATGGTGAAGGATTGGCCTAAGTTTACCTAAAAGGTACTTTGGTCAATTTGGCCAATTTGGTGACCTTATGATAGGGCTTTTGAGTCACTTAGGTTTCCTTTAGGGTTAGAGTCATAGTGGTGAGGTCAATTTGCACTTGTGAGTTCAGTTTGTACTAGTTTGACCTAGGTTGACTTGTATACTATAATGGGCTCCATGTGAGTTCACCCTAACTTATTGGATCCTAAGGTCATCATCTAGCCTAACTCATCATACTCACCACATGTCCTATCCTAATTTGTGTTAATGGGGTCTAGAAGGAAATGAGATGTTATATTTTCTCCCATACCGGCCAGTTGCTCTAGAAACAAATTTGGCAACATTTTCACCCTCTACAGCAAATCCTCGCATTTCAGCCACTTTACAACAACTGTCCAGGCCCCATATACCCACCATTCAGTCCCACAACCTGAACAGTTAGTCTCCACTTATGAGGAACCCAAATTCAGCCACCAGAGGTTCTCCTGGCCACTCCACAACCCTCCAAAGATACATTCACCCCTCCCCTCATTATAGTCATGGTATTAAAGGTTCGCGTGTTTGTTTCTTTACTATTGAATCTTGTGTTTGTTCTCTACTTGAAGAGAAAGTGGTTTATAAGTTTTGTTTTCCAATTGCTTTGGTTTTTTAATCTCTTATTCAAATAATATTTATTTTTGCGCACTATCGTGCTTATACTATCTCGAATGTTTCCATATTTGAAAGTTTTAATTCTTTATGGTCATTCAAAATAATATTGTTATATAAATATTAATTATTATTCTCATATGTGACTGCAAATAAGAGTTTTCACATTATTTTCCCGTCATATAGGACCGTCTTTGTTGGAACCCTTAGTTCTGATTTGAGTTAGGATCTCTATTAGGTTGTTTTAGTTTAGTTTAGCTTATTTTCAGTAGTTTTAGTTTTTGAAAGACTTAACCCAAATAGGGGGAGATTGTTGGTACCCTAGTTTGGATTTGAGTTAAGTCTTTCCTTTTAGTCTCTTGACCCAAGATTTATCTATGGTCAAAGTCTAGTTGTAGAGTATTCTCTTTTCCAGTGAAATTCTGGCTAAGGAATTTCTGGTTCGACTATAGTCGAACGCCGATCGACTATCGTCGATCAGCCGATCGACTATCGTCTGTCTCTTGTCAGCTCGACGTTCTGCTAGATCGTCGAGCTCTGGTCGACTATCTGTCTAGATAGTTCGACTATCTACTGTGTGATAGGTCGACTATCTATTGATAGTTCGACTATCCGCTCTAGCTTTATGCTCCGGTCGACGCTTTAGCTTTGAGCTAAAGCTCGACGTTTTCTGTCAGCTAAGCTCGACATTTTCTGTCAGCTTCGCTCGACGCTTTCTGTCTGAGTCGGTCGACTATCTGACTGGTAGGTCGACGATCTCAGTAGGTCGGTCGACTATCTGATTGATAGGACAATGTTTGTTGTGAGTCGTTCGACGATCTCCGAGTGTCATTCGACGATCAGCTGTCTGCATATATAATATTATATGCGTTCTTTTCTGTGTTTTATTTCCTGTATTTCCTAGCATATTTTATTATAGTTTATTTAATTGACCTTATGCATATATCCCAAAGCATTACCTGCTTCTATTCTTTATACATAAGTCAATTCCTTCTAACTTATCTTTTGTCTTATTATCTGACTTTATTAATGCAGCTGTCCTTTATAGCCGTTGGCTATAAAGAGTTATTTCTGATGTGACCTTTTATAGCATTCTTTATCAGATTTAATACTGCAGCTTCTTATGAAGCTTTATTCTTTATATAGAAATATATATATCTGCAAAACTTGTTTTGTCTTTGTGATAATTGCAGCCCAGATTCAAGATTCCAGATGAAGACAAAGCTCAATTCAAATATTAGAGCCGTTGCTGCTGCCATTATATTAAGGAGTTCTTTGAAGAAAGAACTAAGGCTTGCTAGCAGAGGAGAGAAATACAATACAGAAAAGCCAGCTCTCAGCATTCATACATCCCACTGAGAAGATATCTCTTCACTCTTCTTCAACCTGAGTGCTCCTGTTCTAGGAAGACTACACTCAGAGATATTGAAGAAGAAGAAGAAGAAGGAAGCTGCTGAAGAAGATCCTTTTATTTTATATTCTATTATCTTCTTCTAAGCTTTATCCTTCAGAACTTCAAGACAGTATTCTGTCAGAAGTTCTGAAGAGCCTTGTGCTTCTCTAATCTTATTTAAAATAGAGAAGACAATCTAACCCTCCTTTCCCCCTCCTGTAAAGGGTTATTACTCCCTTCAAAAGTATCCCTTGGTGGCAGGGCACCTGATCAAAAACCTGTGTTGGTTTTTAGACACCTGGTAAAAAGTCTAAAGGGTCTCTAGATCTACCTGCAGCAGATCTTGTTGGTGGCAGGGCACCTGATCAAAAACCTGAGTGGATTCCTACCTTGTTGGTAGAAGAGTGGACGTACCCAGTGTTTGGGGAACCACTATAATATCTTGTGTCGTTCTGGTTGCTTGATTTATTAATTGTATTGTGGCTGTGATTAGTTTTAACTAGGATTGCTAGTTGCTGGATAGGACCTGAAGCTTAACTGTAATTACAGTTAGCTTTAGTTTGTGCACAACACCTTGTGTTAGGCTTTAAGGTTTAATCTCAAATATCTATAACCTATCTGAATTCCGCAATCGGTATCTATCCCTTCTCTTTCAATTGGTATCAGAGCGGGTCGCGGGTTCGAAACCCCGGGGTCGTTTCCGGGGGGGGATTGTTGGGGCTGCGGTCCGGAATCGCCCCCGCGCTGCGGTGCTATGCGGTAATGGCTTAACTGGCTGCCCCGTGGATCCGCCCGAGGACCTATGATATAAAGATTAGTGGCGCCGTCCTCTATCAGTCCGGGCTTTTGGTGTGATTGGTTGCGCTAAGTTCTCTTTCAATTGGTATCAGAGGGAGGTTGTCTGACTGTACAGGCTAACACCTGAGTCACAAGATCCTGATAGATACCAAGGATTATAGATATTCACATTCACTTTCATGGCCCAGTACAATGATTATTTTAGCACCAGACCTCTAGCTTGCAACTTAGCTGAGTTTAGCATCTGGAAGGTAAGAGTCAAATTATTTATGAACAATATTGATGAAGAAATATTTTCTTCTATTTTGACAAGTCTTCCAACATCGGCAACAACAACAAAAAGTGCCAGGCTAGCTGATGCCCGAGCAATGAATATCCTAGCTCAGTCATTGTCTGATGACATTTTTCAAGAGATTGTTGAATGCTCAACAGCTAAGGAGATGTGGGATTCCCTTCACCAAATGGCTTCTGAACCCATGGATAATATATCAGAAGGAAGCCACAACATCTCATCTGAAGAAGGAAAACCAACATCCCTAGATGTTATCTGGGATGTCTCAGATGATGACTCATCATTTGAAGATGAAGAGGAGGAAGCAAGGGCCAAAGAATTTTGCATAATGGCCATAAATGCTTCATGCAGCAATTCAGAAGTAGAACAAACAGAAGACAATTCAAAACCTGAAAAGGTTCAGGTAATATCTAATTCTGTTATCAGTTTAGTTAATTTAGAAATTAAATATTGCTGCCAAAGTTTAACAAAACTTGAGAAGGAAACAACACTTCTCAGAGAAATGTTTTCAGATTATTCTAATCAACAAAATGAGTTCAGATTTGAGAACTTAGTCAGCTTTTTCATAAATTTGTTTTATTATCAAAAGGATAAATTACTTAAAATATTTTCAAATCCTTCTACCATATGGAACAAATTTATTAGGAAGCATTTCCTTTTTCTTAAGGCTGTTTATATATCTGTTTGATATTTTGTTCAAATATTTTATTCAGATTTCTGTATAAAGAAATTCTCTATCAGATAACTCTATTTCTTATAGATCCTTTTCTAATTTCATCTAGATTGAGTCCTCTACTCTAGTTGCATTGGTCAGCTGAGTTTGAATCTCGTCTAATGAAAAGAAATTCTATAGGAAGGAAGATATCTGATTTTGGTTTTCAGATCTAGAATCCTAATTAAAAGAGAAGGGATAGATACCGATTGCGGAATTCAGATAGGTTATAGATATTTGAGATTAAACCTTAAAGCCTAATATAAGGTGTTGTGCACAAACTAAAGCTAACTGTAATTACAGTTAAGCTTCAGGTCCTATCCAGCAACTAGCAATCCTAGTTAAAACTAATCACAGCCACAATGCAATTAATAAATCAAGCAACCAGATGACACAAGATATTATAGTGGTTCCCCAAATACTGGGTACGTCCACTCTTCTACCAACAAGGTAGGAATCCACTCAGGTTTTTGATCAGGTGTCCTGCCACCAACAAGATCTGCTGCAGGTAGATCTAGAGACCCTTTAGACTTTTGACCAGGTGTCTAAAAACCAACACAGGTTTTTGATCAGGTGCCCTGCTACCAAGGGATACTTTTGAAGGGAGTAATAACCCTTTACAGGAGGGGGAAAGGAGGGTTAGATTGTCTTCTCTATTTTAAATAAGATTAGAGAAGCACAAGGCCTCTTCAGAACTTCTAACAGAATACTGTCTTGAAGTTCTGAAGGATAAAGCTTAGAAGAAGATAATAGAATATAAAATAAAAGAATCTTCTTCAGCAGCTTCCTTCTTCTTCTTCTTCTTCAATATCTCTGAGTGTAGTCTTCCTGGAACAGGAGCACTCAGGTTGAAGAAGAGTGAAGAGATATCTTCTCAGTGGGATGTATGAATGCTGAGAGCTGACTTTTCTGTATTGTATTTCTTCCTTCTGCTAGCAAGCCTTAGTTCTTTCTTCAAAAGAACTCCTTAATATAATGGCAGCAGCAATGGCTCTAATATTTGAATTGAGCTTTGTCTTCATCTGGAATCTTGAATTTAGGCTGCAATTATCACAAAGACAAAACAAGTCTTGCAGATATATATATTTCTATATAAAGAATAAAGCTTCATAAGAAGCTGCAGTATTAAATCTGATAAAGAATGCTATAAAAGGTCACATCAGAAATAACTCTTTACAGCCAACGGCTATAAAGGACAGCTGCATTAATAAAGTCAGATAATAAGACAAAAGATATGTCAGAAGGAATTGACTTATGCATAAAGAATAGAAGCAGGTAATGCTTTGGGATATATGCATAAGGTCAATTAAATAAACTATAATAAAATATGCTAGGAAATACAGGAAATAAAACACAGAAAAGAACGCATATAATATTATATATGCAGACAGCTGATCGTCGAACGACACTCGGAGATCGTCGAACGACTCACAGCAAACGTCGTCCTATCAATCAGATAGTCGACCGACCTACTGAGATCGTCGACCTATCAGTCAGATAGTCGACCGACTCAGACAGAAAGCGTCGAGCGAAGCTGACAGAAAACGTCGAGCTTAGCTGACAGAAAACGTCGAGCTTTAGCTCAAAGCTAAAGCGTCGACCGGAGCACAAAGCTAGAGCGGATAGTCGAACTATCAATAGATAGTCGACCTATCACACAGCAGATAGTCGAACTATCTAGACAGATAGTCGACCAGAGCTCGACGATCTAGCAGAACGTCGAGCTGACAAGAGACAGATGATAGTCGATCGGCTGATCGACGATAGTCGATCGGCGTTCGACTATAGTCGAACCAGAAATTCCTTAGCCAGAATTTCACTGGAAAAGAGAATACTCTACAACTAGACTTTGACCATAGATAAATCTTGGGTCAAGAGACTAAAAGGAAAGACTTAAATCAAATCCAAACTAGGGTACCAACAATCTCCCCCTATTTGGGTTAAGTCTTTCAAAAACTAAAACTAATGAAAATAAGCTAAACTAAACTAAAACAACCTAATAGAGATCCTAACCCAAATCAGAACCAAGGGTTCCAACAATCTCCCCCTATTTGGGTGAGGATCCTATTAGCAAAATAATACAAATTTACAAAGCATAAAATATATAAAGAAAAACTTTGCTTAGCTGGCTGCTTGCTGGCTGCTTGCTGGCATTTGCAATCTCCCCCTATGTTGATGTGGTACCTGTGATTGAAGGAGACTGAGATGACTTTGAATTTTTATTGAGTCATCCAGCAAACTCTTATAAATAGTACCTGTAGAAGACTATGGTAGAGATTGCTCTCTCCTTGAAAAAGGGTATGTTAGCAGCAAAAAAATGATATTTGTCCAGTAAATTTAATTAGGATTCTGGATCTGAAAACCAAAATCAGATATCTTCCTTCCTATAGAATTTCTTTTCATTAGACGAGGTTCAAACTCAGCTGACCAATGCAACTAGAGTAGAAGACTCAATCTAGATGAAATTAGAAAAAGATCTATAAGAAATAGAGTTATCTGACAGAGAATTTCTTTATACAGAAATCTGAATAAAATATTTGAACAAAATATCAACAGATATATAAACAGCCTTAAGAAAAAGGAAATGCTTCCTAATAAATTTGTTCCAGATGGTAGAAGGATTTGAAAATTTTAAGTAATTTATCCTTTTATAAAAAAACAAATTTATGAAAAAGCTGACTGAGTTCTCAAATCTGAACTCATTTTGTTGATTAGATAATCTGAAAATATTTCTTTGAGAAGTTGTTTCCTTCTCAGGTTTTGTTAAACTTTGACAGCAATATTTAATTTCTAAATTAACTAAACTGATAACAGAATTAGATATTACCTGAACCTTTTCAGGTTTTGAATTGTCTTCTGTTTGTTCTACTTCTGAATTACTGCATGAAGCATTTATGGCCATTATGCAAAATTCTTTGGCCCTTGCTTCCTCCTCTTCATCTTCAAGATAGTCATCATCTGAGACATCCCAGATAACATCTAGGGATGTTGGTTTTCCTTCTTCATATGAGATGTTGTGGTCTTCCTTCTGATATATTTATCCCGGGTTCAGAAGCCATTGGTGAAGGAATCCCCATCTCCTTAGCTATTGAGCATTCAACAATCTCTTGAAAAATGTCATCAGACAATGACTGAGCTAGGATATTCATTGCTCGGGCATCAGCTAGCCTGACACTTTTTGTTGTTGTTGCCGATGTTGGAAGACCTGTCAAAATAGAAGAAAATATTTCTTCATCAATATTGTTCATAAATAATTTGACTCTTGCCTTCCAGATGCTAAACTCAGCTAAGTTGCAAGGTGGAGGTCTGGTGCTAAAAATAATCATTGTACTGGCCATGAAAGTGAATGTGAATATCTATAATCCTTGGTATCTATCAGGATCTTGTGACTCAGTGTGTAGCATGTACAGTCAGATAACCTCCCTCAGATACCAATTGAAAGAGAAGGGATAGATACCGATTGCGGAATTCAGATAGGTTATAGATATTTGAGATTAAACCTAAAAGCCTAACACAAGGTGTTGTGCACAAACTAAAGCTAACTGTAATTACAGTTAAGCTTCAGGTCCTATCCAGCAACTAGCAATCCTAATTAAAACTAATCACAGCCACAATGCAATTAATAAATCATGCAACCAGACGACACAAGATATTATAGTGGTTCCCCAAACATTGGGTACGTCCACTCTTCTACCAACAAGGTAGGAATCCACTCAGGTTTTTGATCAGGTGTCCTGCCACCAACAAGATCTGCTGCAGGTAGATCTAGAGACCCTTTAGACTTTTGACTAGGTGTCTAAAAACCAACACAGGTTTTTGATCAGGTGCCCTGCCACCAAGGGATACTTTTGAAGGGAGTAATAACCCTTTACAAGAGGGGGAAAGGAGGGTTAGATTGTCTTCTCTATTTTAAATAAGATTAGAGAAGCACAAGGCCTCTTCAGAACTTCTGACAGAATACTGTCTTGAAGTTCTGAAGGATAAAGCTTAGAAGAAGATAATAGAATATAAAATAAAAGGATCTTCTTCAGCAGCTTCCTTCTTCTTCTTCTTCTTCATCAATATCTCTGAGTGTAGTCTTCCTGGAACAGGAGCACTCAGGTTGAAGAAGAGTGAAGAGATATCTTCTCAGTGGGATGTATGAATGCTGAGAGCTGGCTTTTCTGTATTGTATTTCTTCCTTCTGCTAGCAAGCCTTAGTTCTTTCTTCAAAAGAACTCCTTAATATAATGGCAGCAGCAACGGCTCTAAT
Organism: Platanthera zijinensis; assembly: GCA_039513925.1. Lineage (NCBI taxonomy): Eukaryota > Viridiplantae > Streptophyta > Magnoliopsida > Asparagales > Orchidaceae > Platanthera > Platanthera zijinensis. Next base: position 56,697,414 of record CM077084.1, on the reverse strand, counting down.
ATTTGAATTGAGCTTTGTCTTCATCTGGAATCTTGAATCTGGGCTGCAATTATCACAAAGACAAAACAAGTATTGCAGATATATATATTTCTATATAAAGAATAAAGCTTCATAAGAAGCTGCAGTATTAAATCTGATAAAGAATGCTATAAAAGGTCACATCAGAAATAACTCTTTACAGCCAACGGCTATAAAGGACAGCTGCATTAATAAAGTCAGATAATACGACAAAAGATATGTCAGAAGGAATTGACTTATGCATAAAGAATAGAAGCAGGTAATGCTTTGGGATATATGCATAAGGTCAATTAAATAAACTATAATAAAATATGCTAGGAAATACAGGAAATAAAACACAGAAAAGAACGCATATAATATTATATATGCAGACAGCTGATCGTCGAACGACACTCGGAGATCGTCGAACGACTCACAGCAAACGTCGTCCTATCAATCAGATAGTCGACCGACCTACTGAGATCGTCGACCTATCAGTTAGATAGTCGACCGACTCAGACAGAAAGCGTCGAGCGAAGCTGACAGAAAACGTCGAGCTTAGCTGACAGAAAACGTCGAGCTTTAGCTCAAAGCCTAAAGCGTCGACCGGAGCACAAAGCTAGAGCGGATAGTCGAACTATCAATAGATAGTCGACCTATCACACAGCAGATAGTCGAACTATCTAGACAGATAGTCGACCAGAGCTCGACGATCTAGCAGAACGTCGAGCTGACAAGAGACAGACGATAGTCGATCGGCTGATCGACGATAGTCGATCGGCGAACCAGAAATTCCTTAGCCAGAATTTCACTGGAAAAGAGAATACTCTACAACTAGACTTTGACCATAGATAAATCTTGGGTCAAGAGACTAAAAGGAAAGACTTAACTCAAATCCAAACTAGGGTACCAACAGTCTTGCATCAGATTAGTATCAAAGCTCGGGTTAGGGTTTAGTTTTAAATACACGAGACTAAATTTCACATTACCATGCCATATCATAGTAGCAATTGTTACTACAATCATTTATTCTATGAACATGAGTCCTCCCATTTCGTTATCTATTTGATGAATCAGATTTCACCCCGGATCAAGCACATAGAGTTCCTTGAGAAAGAAACTTTTTTTGAATTGATTGTGCATTACAAAAATATTTAAAGTAATTAAAACCAAAATCATTATTTTAGCAATATCATAAGTTAATTAAGGGCAATGTTAATAACACCCCTCTATTGTCTAATAGCACCTCAAAAAAGCTAAAATAACACATTGAAATGGCTGTTAATAGCGACTTCAGGGGTGCTATTAACATTGCCCTTAATTAATAACTACATGACACAATGACATAATGCTAAATAAATTTCACAATTTTTATACAAAGAAGAATGTTATCCCGCAAGGACTAGTTTCTTAGAATAATTTTTTTTGAAATTTTGCAATATCTAAATATTTTAGACGATTTTTACCGGCAATTTAGTTTTGACTATTAGCACTCAAAATTAGGTATTAGTTTTCCCACCTCAATTAGATAATCGCAAAACACTGCTTCTGCCTTCCTCCTCTTCAATTTCGTCGCATCGCTCGCTGTCGGCTAAGGTTCTGCCTTTACTCACTTAGCATCAGACATCACCGTCGGCTAGGGTTCAGATCTCAGTGTGAAGTGAGAGTGTAGGCCGGCGACTATGCTTCTTCTCCAAAGATTCAAAGATGATGACAGTCTCACTAGATTTGAAGGAGAAGTGGCTCTGCTCTTACGAAGAGGAGTTATTGATCATGGAAAGCATAACCACTGGATTTCCCCTTATGGCTGATTGAGAATAATGCCAAAGCGGTATGATGCCAAGATCTATAGGAAAAGATGTTGTAAAATCGGTACAAACACAAACAAAGTTATAGAAATTCACAGATAAAAAGAACACAGAAAAACAACCACAATTTATATAATGAAAATATAAATTCAAATACAAGATAAAATTTGACCGACCGATGAAACGCAAGAGGATGCGTCGGACGCGCACGATTCGCGATAGAGTAGTAGATTTGGACTGCAATCTGCCTCACAGACGCACAAGGTTCATCGGAACCTTCAATGTTGATGTTTGACGTTCAACTGCAACCACCATCGGAGAACAACGCCGCCACCGGAGAACATCCCACCACCGGAAGAAAACACTGTCGAGGCTAACTACACTCACACACGTCATTGGCACCACATCTCTCCACTGTAAATAATGTCCATTGCAACGCCGACGACAAACTCCACCTAGCATGGAAGCAACATTCTCCCTCAACGTCGATGGGTGTCTCCTCCAAGACCGGCAACGACACCCAAGGTCGGCGGTCCCTCCGAGTGTCTGAGCAAGAGAGAGAGAATGGAGAGAGAGGTGGCTATCTCTCACAGGCGACAACTCAAATTGCTATTGGCGGTTTTCAATATGCGACTCCAATTGCTCTACCTCACAATTTCCAAGAAGATCCATTTAATATCATGTGTATAGGCCAAAGAAAATAAGGAATGAAATATTACCTTTCCTCATGTTGCTAACTCACAGGTAATTCCCAAAAAACAATATTTTTTCCTTTTTTTATTCTCTTAATTAGCCCAAAAAAGCAACAATCCACTACCTTGGTTTGGGATCCGGAGCCACCACCCGCACGAAGCACCATCGATCTGTACTGGGCAACACTGTACGAAGAACGATCTGCACGAAACACCAGTCTGCATGAAGCACCACCTCAAGGACCTGAGGCGTCAGCCGACCTGCTCCAGTCGGCTCATCCACGCTCGGGATCAACCTTTAAATGTCGACATAATTGGATCGCTGAATCTGACTCGCCTAATCATATTACCAGAAGGGCGATCCTCTGCACCGCCTCGACCATCTACTTTGTCTGCCGCAGGAATTATGGACACACCATCTCGCATCGTAGTTCTCATCTACTGGTATAGACTATCGCACTGCATAGCTTGTATGAGCTCGATGCGCCCTCGCGTCATCGTCAGAACTCCACCTATCGCCAAAAATTGCATCATCTGGAGTCTAGTCTGCCCAGCGATATCATATTCCTACGCAGCTTGGGTACTAAGTGTACCCGCTCAAGTCTACGCACTGCTCCATCATGCATCTTAATGTCCACCGTCCCTGTCCATGTGACCACACATGTTGAACCGTCACCCAGAAAGACTGACCCAATCGCCAGCTCCAGTGAACTCAACATTGTCGCATTTGAGCAAATGTGTTGTGAAGCACTAGAATTCAATATCCAGCTATCAGAGTCACATGAGCTCTCAGTGATGAGGAGAGACACATCACTATCATATGTCGTAGCTACCACCGCCTTGCTCGCACCCTGGATGTCCCCAGAAATCTGCACATGTTGCGGATAATGTCTCCTTATATGGCCACTGTACATACAATGGTAGCACGCCGCTGCCTTCCTCGACGTGGATCTAGACCGTGCACTTCTAGATCCCTTCTCGATCTGCCTCCATCGTTGTTCTTCTACTGCTAAAGCATGCTCACCCTCAAGAGCGGGGTCTGACGGTATCTAATTAGATAGTAGCACAGATGTGATCTGCTCCATGTCTACCGTATCCTTCTCATACAATAGAGTGATCTGCTTGTGCTTATGTGATGCCGAAAACGAGGTAAGAAGCAATAAGGTATTATATTCTTCCTCCACATTCACACCAACCACATGCAGTTGACTGAGAAGTCCATTGACCACGTTGAAGTGTTCCTGCAGGTTACCGCCTTCTTGCATCTTCAGGCCGTACATTCTCTACTTCACAAACAGTCTCGTGATCAACGACTTGCTCATGTAGAGTCCCTCCAACTTCTCCCACATTGTGATAACAGACTCTTCAATACCAATGTTGAACAACACCTTGTCGTCGATGCACATCTTGATAGCGCTAGTGACGCGCTCTTCCATCTCGGCCCACTTAGAATCCTTCACCGGAGCGGGTAAAGAATCACGCCACCGCAATACTTGGATCAACCCCTGCTCAACCAGCATATTCTTGACCCAAATCTGCCATAGACGAAAGTTCCTGCTACAGTCAAACTTCTCCACCGAATATCTGGCCAACACAGTGTTCTTCGTTGTCATGGCTGTTTGTAGTACCTCTTGGTAATCTGATTAATTCACGGATCAGATCTGGGAAGATAGGGACCAGATCAATGTCGTCACCTACCATTGACCCAAACCTAAAACCAAAATTTCTAATCAGTCACCTACTCGGAATCTCGTTTTGATACCACTTGTTGTAAAATCCGATACAAACGCAGACAAAACTATAGAAATTCGCAGATAATAAGAACACAAAAAACAACCACAATTTATATAATGAAAATATAAATTCAAATACAAGAGAAAATTTGATCGTCCGATGAAATCCATGCAGATGCGCCAGACGTGCACGATCCGCGAGAGAGTAGTAGATCTGATGGGTACCTCTTAATTTATAAGTAATTATGAAAACTCCCGCGCACAGGATCGTAACTCCCGTGCGTCGGATCGTAACTCCCGCGCACCGGATCATAACTCCCGCGCACCGGATCGTAACTCCCCTGCACCAAATCGCAACCGCCGTCGCCACCATGTTTACAAGCGGGCGGTGGGCGGTGGCCGGCCTCCCACGGTCGGCCGCCCCCCTTAGCGGTCGGCCGCCCCCTTGCGGCCGGCGGCCGCGGCCGGCCGTCGGGGGCAGGACGCCCCCTTGCGGCCGGCGTCCGCGGCCGGCCGTCCGGGGCCGGCCGCCCCCTTGCAGCCGGCGGCCTCGGTCGGCCGCCTCCTTGCGAGTCGGCCGCCCCCTTGCGAGTCGGCCGCCCCCTTGCGGCCGGCGGCCGCGGTCGGCCGTCCGGGGCCGAGCGCCTCTTTGCGGCCGGCGGCCTCGGCCGACCGTCACCTTGCGGCCGGCGGCCGCGGCCGGCCATCCGTGGCCGGCGGCCGCGGCCGTCCGTCCGTGGCCGGCCGGCCGCCCCCCTTGCGGCCGGCCGCCGCGGCCGATCAGCCATTGTCGGACGCCTCCTCACGGCCGGCCGCCTCCTCGCGGCCGGCCTCCTCCTCGCGGCCGGCCGCCTCCTCGCGACCGGCCGCCTCCTCCCTCGGGCGTCCATCGGCTGGCGCGCCTCCTCCAACCACCGCCGTGGGTCGGCCTTTTCTCCAACGTCCGATCATGGCGGGCCATCACGGCCCTCCGATCGCCACAAGTGATCGTGGCCCTCCGATCTGCGATTAACCACCGTAACCACCCTATCCACCTCGGAAACCTTATATAAGCACCCCTAATAGTTCATTTCAGGAGATCCGGCTTCATTCTCTCCTTCGCTTTTTCTCTCTTCGTTCCTACTTTTCCCCAGAGCTTCTCTCTCTACTCGCCTCATCCTCTCCTCTTTCACTCACTAACTTGGACGGTTTTCCCGCGAACGACGCCCAGAGAAGGAAGGAAGCGAAGTGCAAGTGAAGGCAGCCCTCCTCAGTCCGAGGCACAGAGCGCAGGCATCCTGAGGCGCGCGAGTCAGAAGAGCAAGCGCTCAAGAAAGACGCACGTCAAAGTGCACGAACTCCTAAGCGGTGGCCTGTCACTCAAGGAGAGCTCCTCTGGCGATCCCAAGCAAGAAATAAAGCTTGGCAATATCTCACTTTTCTCTCATTGAATCGGGTTCAATTGAGACTGATTTCTCTCCTAATTGATATAGGATTCTAGCACCGAGGGAGGGGAGGAGAAATGGACCTGAAGACGTGCTTGGCGGCGGGTATTTTGTCCATGGGCCATGGCGGTGACTGTCGCCGGCGAGCTTGCTCAATCTAGCCGTTCACCAGCAAAAATCATACTCCAAATATCGGGCTCGACTTCTTGTGAGGCGGTGAAGGTGGTGAAAGGTCTGAATGGGGCTGAGGTGGAGGGTATAAGTAGTTGTCATGGAAGAGGGTGGTCATCCATGTCTTGAATACAATTTTCTCCCTCTCTCCTTGTTGTAAGCCGGCTAGAATTGATGAGAAGGCAGTCCCCATGCATGGGGACACTCTTGGAAGCTATTGGGAAGAGGAGGTGTGTGCCAAGTGGCAACCACCCCATGAAATCCTCCTATTTCTACTCCAAATGGGTGAATTTCCCACCTTGCGCTCCATGGAAATTCTCCATTCATATTTAGAGTGGCTTAGCGGGTCATTTTTCTTGTGGGCCTGTTGGATGGGCCTTGGGCAAGGCCTTAGCCCAATTGGTTTTGACTTGGGCTCCTAATTTTCCTCTTTAGGCCTTAAGTTGACCATGGTTGACTTGGGGGGGTTCGACTTGGTCAACTGATGTGTGGTTTGGTCCAATGTGTGTGTCTTGAGTCCTTGACCCCACTCAATGTTGGTTGGGTCATGATGATACCCTAATTGAGCCAATTTAGCCAATATGTGTGAATTTGACCAATTTAGGGCTAATTTTGACTTTTGTCAAATTGGTGACCTCATGATGAGGCTTTTGGGTCGATTGGGTCTCTTATGATGTCTTAAGACTAGTAGTGAGGTCTATTTTATGTTTTGGGAGCCAATTGGACCTGATGGTGAAGGATTGGCCTAAGTTTACCTAAAAGGTACTTTGGTCAATTTGGCCAATTTGGTGACCTTATGATAGGGCTTTGGAGTCACTTGGGTTTCCTTTAGGGTTAGAGTCATAGTAGTAAGGTCAATTTGCACTTGTGAGTTCAATTTGTACTAATTTGACCTAGGTTGACTTGTATACTATAATGGGCTCCATGTGAGTTCACCCTAACTCATTGGATCCTAAGGTCATCATCTAGCCTAACTCATCATACTCACCACATGTCATATCCTAATTTGTGTTAATGGGGTCTAGAAGGAAATGAGATGTTATATTTTCTCCCATACAGGCCAGTTGCTCTAGAAACAAATTTGGCAACATTTTCACCCTCTACAGCAAATCCTCGCATTTCAGCCACTTTACAACAACTGTCCAGGCCCCATATACCCACCATTCAGTCCCACAACCTGAACAGTTAGTCTCCACTTATGAGGAACCCAAATTCAGCCACCGGAGGTTCTCCTGGCCACTCCACAACCCTCCAAAGATACATTCACCCCTCCCCTCATTTTAGCTCCTATAGAATCGATAAAGCAGGGCTCTTCATTCCCCTTTATTGTTTAAGAGACATGGCAAAAACCTACCGGAAAGGGGGGGTAGGGAGAGCTGTTCCAGCCAGTCGTGAGGGGCTGTAGTGGCTCTCTGAAAGCTCTGATGAGGTAATCTTGGAGGATGAGGTTGGATAAGGAGGCGTTGGAGGTGGGGTGGTGGTCGAGAAAAGAAATGCTTTGCGGATATAATTTTAATTTGCGGATATAATTTTATCAAAAAATATTTTAGGGATATCAAAACTTTGCGGATTAAGGAATAACCAAAACCACAGTATTTCGTCATATTTTAATAGCTAAAAGTCAAAATTATTATTTTGTCAATATAATTTTTTTCTGCATAACATATAATAAAGTAATGCTAATAAATCTAACAAATCTTTCATCCATTCAAAAACAATTAAGTTTTAATAAAGAAAGTTTTTTTGAATCTGTTTTTCCTCCTCTTTCTCTTTCTCCCTCTAGAAGAAAGAGACAAAAATAAATATAGAGGCTAGTGCAAAATTAATATTAATTTTAATAATATGTAATTTCTATTAGGGGTGCAACTTGGATCGGTTCGTTTGGTTCCACATTTTTGGAACCGGAACCGACCCACGGTTCTAAAATATAGAACCGGATCTGAACCGAATAGTTCGGTTTAGTTCTCAGTTCTACTCGTAATCATTTGAAATATCGAGTCAAATGAAACTTTATTTTAAAAAATCCGATTTAATACAAATTAGCAGTTATTAACGTAATTCAAAAGAAAACATAACAGCAACAGACAAATTTCGGATAGAAAAAAGACATACAACAGAACACTCTCATAAGTGAAGCATATAAGATTTGTACTGAGGACAACGGTGGGATTTGACAATTGAGGACAACGACAGGTAGCGTTATCAGGTTGCTGGAATGAATTTCCTGCAACAGATTTCAGCGATGGAAGTCTCATTTAGATGGCTGGAAGGATGGAGATATCATGTAGAATGATTGAATTTAGAAAATAACTGCTAGGAGAATCGTGGGTTAGGTATAGATGAGTTAGGCGAGTGAGATTTAATGATCAGAGATTGAAAATATGGATGAAGTGAATATATAGTGGTAATCAAAAATGATTTTCTTAAACAAGTAGTAGTTATTTTGTTCTCAATTTGGTTCTCGGGTACCCAACCGCAAGAACCGAGAACCGACCTTGGTTCTTGTCTTTTCAAGAACCATACTCGAACCGAGAACTATTAGAACCGCCCTGAATTGATCGGTTCGATTCGGTTCCGGATCGGTTCTCAGTTCTTCAGTTCTTTTTGCACACCCCTAATTTCTATCTACAAACAACCAAACGAGCTCTTGATTTTTTTTAAAAAAAACAATCTGCGCTGGTTTATCTTCTTCCTCAGTGATGGGGATGAAGCCCTATTTATAGGCTTGGGTTTGCAATTAACCATCTCCCTCATGATCTCTCCTATGGTGGAGATCATGGGTTTGATTGGTCAACCCACTCCCCCATGATCTCCACCACAAAAGGAGAGATCATGGTGCCCCCCACTCAACAACTACCGCCGCCCGCCGACTACCATCGGCCTCCGCCGCCGCCCACCGCTGCCCACCGCCGTCAACCGCCGCTGCCGCTTGCAGGTTTGCCACCATTCGATCATAACCAAGCATCCGTCGTCGTCCGATCTACAGGTAACCACTCACTAAGCCACCAAGTTAGTGGAGGCCCGCAATAACCACCCCCAGGAGGCTATAAAAGGAGCCTCAAGCCTCCTCATTTCTCACTTTTTGGCCCCAAAGTCTTCTTCTTCCTCTAGTTAGAGCTCTGCCGAACTCCTCCTTCGGGCCATCTTCAAGACGCGTACGAGCCAAGTTCCTAAGTGCGCGGGGAAGGGAAGAAGATGACCACCGCCAGCGCTCAAGCACGCCAGCCATCAAGTTTACATTTATCACTCCTTCGGCGCAGCCTGTTGTCCGTTGCGAGTCAGGAAATTCTCTCTCACCTCTAAGTTGTAACAAGGAGAGGCATGTCGCCCTCGATTCCCCAAACGCCCTATAACCGCGAGCAAATAGTGGACTTTAACCGGCACAGATCCGGTCACGTGGTTTTTTACCCAGTTGAGGGGTTTTTCCACGTAAAAACATATTGTGTCAATTCGCACTTTTCACTGATTGTGTGCGCGCTCGACCGTCCCGAGAGCTAATTAAGGCGGTCCAGTTTATTCCAGTCAGACCGGGACGCCGAGTTTGCCCGCAACACTCAGTTTTAATAATAATACGATTAGGATGATGCAAGCTAGCAGATATCTACATTAAAAATCATAGCAATTAGGTCAGGATTTTCACGGGAATTTGGGTAAATACCCGAAGGCGCGACGAGGAGGCATAATACATAAGATAAATAATATATATGTGTGTAGACCAATAAAAAATCGAACCTTCTTAGATCGGGAGCGTTCGAGCGTGCAAATAGTCAAAGTTGAATGTGATCGATGACTGACAAGAGAATTTTTTACCATAGAAAACCCAAAAAATGGGTAAAAAACAACGTGTTCAGGATTGTGCCGACAAAATTTCCACTATATCTTGGTGTTGTTACAATGATTTGTATAGAACTCAAGGGTGACAAGACACCTTTCATTATAAGTGTTGAGGGAGAGAAAGAGATGCTCCAAGGGTGACAGGTCACCGCTCATGGAGCTAAGTATTTTCTTCTTGTATAAAGGGGAACAATGTGCTCGTTGTGCTCTGGAGTCTTCTGCCAATGCTCAGAAGCTGGAGTGGTGTGCTCGACATGATCTGGAATCTGTAGTCTATCTTCTGTTGCACACGGAGGAATCTGGAGCAGTGTGCGAAGATTCTTATGTGTTGGGCGCAATGCGTGTTATACAATGTGCATGGAGTGAAATTTGTCGGGGGGGGGGGGGGGGGGGGGGGGTTGATGGCCTCGTAGATATCTTCAAGGAATCTTCAAAGGTCTTTTTTGAAAATCAAATTCACGGAGCTCCTGTTGTCCACTAGGATCCTGGAGACCGTGAAGTTCTCTACTGCTGTCTGGATCACCAAGGCGTCACAGAACGGGTCTTCGAAGCTCAGCATATCTGGTGATGAAAAAGTAATTTCTCCTCCGGTGGGGGAGCCTGGGAGTTCGAGGTGACCCCCCTTCGGAACATGGTTTGAATGCTCCCCTTGCGAGTTGCCTCAATCCCACTCCTCTATGGATTACCTCGATCCCTCCCCGAGTTCCCATGTCTGTCTGGTCCTCGCACCAATCTTCCCCTTCTCCCTGTCGCACCTACACGATCCTTACCGGCGGATCCTGCCTCCCCAGCCCCTAGCTTCTCTCATCTCCAAGAACTCCGGGCAGGTGGCCGTTGAGTGACCTTCCTCCTGGTGGAAGTCACAGAAGAGCAACGCCACCCTGCCCCCTCTTCCTTCTCCACCTCCTCTTCTCCCGGCTCCTCCTCGAACTCCTCTCCATGCTCCTCTACCTCTGTCGACCTCCATTGCCTCTTGCTGTGGCGGGAAGTGATCCTTTGGCCCCTGACTCCACGCCGGCTGATCAAACCTCCTCAGCTCGCGGAAGTTGTCTCTTCCCTGAAAGCCTCCTCCTTGTCCCTGGGGGTGACCCTCTTGACGCCTCCAACCCAATCGGTTGTTCGGATCCTGGGCCCCCACCCTTGATGTAGCCCTTGCCCTCTGGGTTCCTCCCTCCTTCTCTCTTCTCTCTACTTCCTCTACTCCCTCGGCTCCCTCTGTCTTCCTGCTGCTGGTTCCTTCACATCGTCCTCCGCCAACCGGGCCAGCTTCCTGGCAAAATCCGGATTGGCCCTTTCGAAGTCTATCTCCTTCGCCGCCCTCTCCATGAGCTCCTCAAAAGAGAGGGGCACTCTTTTCAAATCCATGCTAAATAATCCTGGTCTCAGCCCCAGGGTGAAGGCTAGCATCAACGCATACCCTGGGACCTCCTGGACCAGGAGGATCTCTTCCTGAAACCGGTCAACGTAATGACCCAGCGTCTCATCCTGCTTCTACCTCACCGTAAACAGGCATTCTGCCTCCTTCTTCCGCTTCTTCGATGTCGAGAACCTCAACAGGAACCCTCGGCGCAGATCCTCAAAGCTGTAGATCGAACTTGCCGACAACTGGTGGAACCAGTCCCGGGCCTTCTCCTTCAATGTGATGGCAAACAACCGACACTTGAAGGCATCTGTTATCTGTCTTATCGAAACCACGTCTTCAAACCACTGTACATGTTGTACAGGGTCATCCTTCCCCGAGTAGTAGGACATGTCTGGCTCCCAGAACCCCTCCGACACTAGAGCCGAGATGATGAGCTCATTGAAGGGGATCTCGCCACCTGCCTGCCGAGAGGGAACGTCTCGCGGCCTCGGCTGACTGGCCCGATCCGCGAGACCATGCCCAGGGAAGAGCTCTCGCACAGCCGTCTCCCTCTTGCCGATCTCTACCAGAACCTCTTTCCCTGGACGCTGGCCTGGGAAGAGCTCCCGCGCGGCAACGTCCCTCTCGCTAACCTCCGTTGGTACCTCCTTCCCGGGGAGCTGCCCAGGGGCGTTCTCGCCCAAGAGCGGGACCGCCTCTACTAGAACCTGAGGAGTTTCCCACTCGCTCCTTGCCGAGAAGGGCAGGCTGATGGTCTGCAGGACCTCTCGCCTGAAGTCTTCCAGCATCTTCCTTGTCGCCTCTTCTCCCCGGGGTGTAACATCCCATTTCCGGCTAGACCCCTAGGAGTCGGTCTGTCATGACAGAACCCTAGGGAGCCCAAAAATAGAGGTCCATCGACCTAGACTTGGAGTCACGGGTTGGTCACGCCCGTGACATATGTGTCACGCCCGTGACCTAGGGCGTGACCCCCCTTCGACGATCGTCGATCTTAATAAGACGACGTCGCACGCAAAATTGGTATCATGGCCCCGTCACGCCCATGACCCACGTGTCATGCCCGTGACCTAGGGCGTGACCCACCTTCGACGATCGTCGATCTCAGGAAGACGATCGGCGAGCGCAGAGTTTACATCACGGGCTGTCACGCCCGTGACCGACAGGTCACGCCCGTGACCTAGGGCGTGACCCCTTTGACGATCGTGGATCTCAAGAAGACGATCGTCGAACTCTGAATTTGCAACACATCTGTCACGCCCGTGACATATGTGTCATGCCCGTGACCAAGGCCTAAACGTCAGCCAGGCTGGAAATTTCTGTAACCGAAGTCATAATCAATTCTGATTATGAGAATTTACAACAGGAGTATTTATGAGCCGTTTCTTTCTCTGAATACTTAATAAAATGGGGAAGAGTTGACCCAATAGGAAATCGCCACCTGGATCAGTCTTCTCATCTTCCAACGTTTCCTTTCCTCCACCATAACTGAAATAATATTAAGAGAGAGAGAGGACATTCATGGCCATGAATGTTTCATCCTTTCCCCTCCCCACTTGGAGATCTATAAAAGCCCCCTTAGAGCAAGAGGAGAAGGTTACACCCTAGACCAAACGAATTTAGATTTCTGCTCTTGCTGTAGGAGAAGTTCGGGAATGCCACCACCACGCCATGACAATCCGACGTTCATCTCGTCTTCAAACCGCGAACAAGGTCCTCCTCTACTTCTTCTCTTATGGGTAGATCTTAGGATCTTAGGAATGAAGTTCGTGCTCAACGGAGCCGAACCCATCTCGAGTTTTCATGGAAAACCATAAAAAATATATTTTTTGGGTACGCCGGAAACTGCCACCTCCGGCAGCCAAACCACCACCGACCGATAGCCATCGCCTCGATAGAGGTGGTGGTGGTGGCTGGCCAGGGAAGTGACCAGACGGCCGGCGACGGATCACGGAAGGGTTACAGGAAATATGGTTTTTTTGAGTTTCTGTTTCGGGTTCTGTTTGGTAGGTAAGATGAACAGTAAAACATTATTATAATATGAAAATTAAGTACATAATATATAAGGTAAATATACATAAAATAGGCTTATTCTGATGCTGCAAAATGAAGCATTTAGAGAAAGTTTTAGGAAAAATAGCCAGTCACAAAAGTTGTAGCCCTTCGAGTCTAGATTAATTTAAAATTAATTTCAACTCGTTTGGGTAAGCAGTTTGACCGCAACACTCGTTTTAATGGGATTGTACCTAGAGTTGGGCAGAAACTAAAATGGATGCCCACTCTTCTTCCTTTGTCCAAATGACTTGAAATTTGGGCAGGGGGTTACCCTTAGCGATATCTAGAGGTTGTCGAAAAATGGGAATTTTTGGAGATACTTTGCCTAAAGTTTTTGTTTTGATTTAATAAACTTAGAGGAATTTATTTAAGTGGTCAAATGACCTCCAAACCCTCTCGAATTTTTGTGAGTGGTCCTTGGCTATAAAACGTAGTTCTGTACAAATTTTCAACTCATTTGGATGAGTTTTGGATAGGGAGTCACCTATTCTTAACTAGGCAATAGTAAGGCATTTCTGAGTAAAAAGTGCACTAGAGGTTGGAAAGGTCAAATCACCTCAATTGATGCTGATATTTTGTACACTGACTTGGAGGGGTTATTATAACCCACTTGGAGAAAATGGTGTGATTTAGGGTTGGTTTACCCTAGGATCCAAGCTCAAACCCTAAATGGAGGGTTTTGAGGGTTGTGAAGGGCATGAGGACAAATGCCCTCATATTGTCTTGAGATTTAGTAGAGTCGACGTTAACATAATATAAATCATATGGATGGAATCTTGGAGGATTTGGAGACAAGTAGATACCTTAAAACCCTAATCTTAGCTTTAGGGTAAAATACTAATTAAGCACAATCCATCACTAAACATTATCTAAAGTCTGTGAAACTCAGGTAAAGTGAGTTTTGGAGTGGGTAGAATCTATAGAAATTTTACTGGAATTTTATGATGTTTATTTCCAGCACTTCATTTGTAAAGTTGATTATAGCCCTAATTGATGTTTTAATTATTTATATCTTTTTGATCATTTAAATCTTATGAAATCTTGGAAGTAAATATTTTAAGACAAAATGGTTACCCTTGAAATTTTGTATAATTTTTAGTTGAGTAAATCCAGTACTTCCTTCACAAATGTTAAAAAAGGGTTCTATGCTTTAAAAATTAATTATGGATGATATTATTACTGAAAAATTATGAAATTGGGCCAATGCTATTTTTAAGACTTTATCTGCATAGTATAATTTATTTATAATTTTTGGAATAATATTCTCTGTACTTGATTCACAAATAATGAAATATAGAAGCTATGGCTAAAATAGTTTTAGTGCCCTTTTTATGATATAAAAATTATAATACTTTCGATTTACCATATTGAGATAACATACTATTTATTATAATTTTTTTGGACATCTTGCATGAGAACTTAGGGTAGTTCATGTTCAAACCGGTAGCCCTTGGAATTTTTGAGGAAGTTAATTAAATGTCAGATAAATTAGGAAAATTATCACATTCTGGATTTAGGCTAATTATATCATGATAAGTCTTCAATAAATAATTTAGGGCATTTGGATGAGTATTGGATCATTCTCTAACTGGTTCGACATATAGTCTAGGTTGGTCTGCATATAGCATATGGTTAAATTGCAATAGGACATGATCTGGGGTAGTGGTTAGAGTTAGTCATTTGTCTGAGTGAATAGATGTGGATGATATCACAATAGAATGATATGAAGAGTGTTGAGAAGTAGTGTTGGCTAGAGTTAAGAGGTGCTCGGGTTCGACGAAAGATCGTCTTTCCCGAGAGAGGAAGTTTAAAAATCACCCTAGGTTAGTCTATCGTAATATGAGAAGGGAATGGGTAAAGGGAATTCTCCTAATAACAATAAGTGCCTTGCGAAAGGGAACGATGAGCTTCAGCTACCATCATAGTTCTTAGTGCCCTTTGAGAGCCCTTCACGGGGAATACCGGGGGCAGTCTTGGGTTAACGTAAACTGCAATAACAAACTAACAAGAGTAACATAGTAATTAGGATCTCACGTTTCACAAACACTATTAGCACAGGAAGACTGATGGGAGCTTCAGCTCGGTTGGTTAAGAGACGGACGGAATGGTCCGGGGAGCTTCGGCTCGGTTGGTGAAGAGACGGACGGAATGGTCAGGCGAGCTTCGGCTCAGTTGATTAAAAGACGGACGTTTTGGTCCGGGGAGCTTCGGCTCGGTTTTGTGTGATTACGAGTAAACTTGCATGTGCATAAAAGGAATGAAAATTAAGGTGGTGGGTCTTCGGTATTGGAGGGTCGATGCACCGACGCCAATACGCTGACACGGCAAGTGTGGTTTTACACTTCGCCAAAGTAGAAGTCCGGTGCGCCAGCCAGCAAGAGTACGCAGGCGTCCGCTTAGTGCACCAAGCGTTGAGGCGTACGATTGGTCTGACCGGTAGTGCTTTACTGGTTTAGAGGTGGGCGAGGCCCAACCCACCGCTTCCGTCTGCCACTACGGAGGTATCCTAAGAGGTAACGGCTCCGAAAGGGGGAACTAAAGGTCTATGTGCACAGAGTCGGGTGTGTGAGTTGCACTTGATTGTTCCATCATACCCACTTGCATGTCATAGCATAATCGATTCATTTAACCCCTGACACCTAAAGTATAAGTGGAATGAGACGCTTATACATTAGGACCTGCAAAACGACCCCTTGGTTTATAAGCTTGTGTGGGCAAGTTTATAAATTAAGGTTAAATTCAATATAAATATATGCTGTTGTTTGATAACCGACACCCCAACGTATAAGTGGTATGAGACACTTTATACGATGGGAGCCTTGCAGAAGATCCCTTGGCTTATGCGCTTCCGCACATAAGTTAAGGTTACTTTTCCTACTTTCTGTTTCTGTCATATTTATTATAGAATTGCTAGATTAGTTTCGCTGCCACCTGTTTTCTTTTGATTCATTCTCCACCTTCATGTCCTTCCCTTTCTTTCTCTCCGCACGGTACCAAGGAGCCATGGGGGAAGGGGTAGGGGATGATAGGGCTTATTCTTTATGACTAACGGTTTTCGAACCGCATTATTTAGGGGATCGTGGAGCCTAGCATGGAGGAGCAGTCACAGAGACCGATGCGCTTGGAGATGGGGCAGTCTAGCTCCGGAGTTCATACAGCCGGGACCGTGAGTCTCGACCTTGAGTAGTTTCTGTTTTTGCTTCCGCATGAGTGATTTGTAGTGAGGACATGATTGTACCGGGCTTAAGCCCGTATTTTTAGTGCTCTGATATATTATTTCAGTGGACTTGCTTTTACTTACTTCATTTTATGCTACCTTTCTATGATCGAATTGGCCGGCAGAATCGGCGCCTTGTGGTGATGACCCCTTTAGGACGTGAAGATGTCACCGCAAAGCGGCGATTCTGGGCCTAAGACCCCGGGTTTAAAAAGAAAAAAGGGGGGGTCTTACACGGGGGGGGGGGGACCTCTTGAACCAGATCCTTCACCTTCACCTCCTGTCATGGAACTAAACTCAAGATTTTCTTATACTGGCTACCTTCCACGCTCACCACACCAGAACTGTTGAAGCTAAAACTTGACCTCAACGAGAGTTTTAAAATAGGGGAGCAGCCAACACCTACTTATCCTAAGCTCCGACCCCTGACTGGTTGAAAAGGACCTAGAATTGATCCAAAGCCTCAGCAGGGAGGTCCCACCTCTCACCCGGAAGATCTCTGAGAGCTTCCCCTCCAAAGCCAAAAGCTGGGCTTGGAGATCCTCAGAAAGTACTAGAAGATCTTAGAGAAATATGAAAGTCTGCTTTCTGAAGAGCCACTGCGGGTCTATTTATAGTCTTTGCTGACCTGAAATTAATAAATTACCCCTGCCTGGTCTGCGAATAGCCAAATCCCGCTGCTATGAAATACTAAATGCAGACCCTGGGGGCATATAGGTAATTTACACAAGGGCAACTGGGTAATTTCACCCTGGAACCCACCCGGCGAGAACCTCTATGCCAAGAACCCTTCCGCCCTCACTCGGCGGGAGCTAAAAAGGTGTTGAAGAATGTCTCGGACCGAGCCAATTCCCTCCTTCCTCGAGGCGCGAGCCTTCTTGCCCGCCTCTGGGCAGAAGTAGGTCTCGGCCGGGGGTTTGAGCGCGAACGTTCTCGCCCACTCCTAGGCGGGAGGTCTTTTGCTTTGAAGCCCAAAGTTAGCTCGAAGCTAGTCCAAACTTGATCCTTGGCGTCTCTGGGTTCCACTCAGCGAATATGGGGTTGTACAGTGAGCGACTTGGACATGTAAAGCCCACAGATCAGTCGTAGTCTCAGCATCGATTACATTGTACATGACTTCATCTGCTAGGCACAACTTGATGGTACTGATGGCCTTCAGACCTAACTCCTCTCATTCATCATCCTTCTTCTCGGTTTTCTCCTTGTCGAGAAGCGCTTTATGGAGACCTTGTTGGATGAGGATTGCCTTGATTCGTTTCTGCCATAGACCAAAATCGATTTTTGTCATCGTACTTCAGAATCTTGAATTTTGCCGCCGTTGCTTTTGCTCACAGAGGTCTAAGATCGGAACCACCATCTGATACTAATTGTAATAAAAATAGATCGAATCCACGACTTCGAAAAAACTGCGGACAGCTAAACGGAACGGTCAATAGTAGTAGCCCAAAATAAAATAGCGAAATTCCAAGCACACACATACGACACAAAAATTTTACGTGGTTCGGAGATAAACGACTCCTACATCCACGGGGAGAGCGCCGGAAAAGATCCACTATAATATCAGAGAGTTAAAGTACAGAAGGTGAACAATAAACAATATGCCATGGAGTGACAATTTGACGGGAAGCAGGAAGCAGCGGCGGTCGCCGGCTCTGGACGGGAAGCAGGAAACAGCGGCGGTCGCCGGCTCTGGACAGGAAGCAGCGGCGATTGCCGACTCTGGATGGGAAGAACGATGCTCCTTCGGTCGGCTCTGATCTCCCTATTTTTAACCCTAATCCCCGTACCAATTTAATCGTAGGATTATATATATATATCCCATTAGTGAATCGCCCGGTTCAAGGAGCGGCAGAAAACAACACTCAATATGCTAAAGATGAAAGAAAAAAAATTGTTTTAAAAAATACAGATGCAGAATCAAAACAAAAATGAAGAGAAACGGTGACGCACCTTCAAAATCAACGAAAAAAACAGCTGCCCTCGACGGGAGAGGCAACAAAAACAAAGAACCAACGTGCGCACTTTCAAAATCGTCTGGCTGTTGTACGTCGAACCGCTCACCAGAAGCCTCGCAACCTACCGGCGACGGGAGAGACAGTGACAGAGAGACCGGGAAATGCGGCGGGAGTTGCGGCGAGAGAGGCGGCAAAAGGGGCAGCGGGAGAGGCAACGACAGAGAGGCCGGGAGATGCAGCGGGAGCGGCGGTGAATTTGGTTTGCATATATTCAAATTAGTTTGGGTAGAAAAAAATCACCGAAAAAAAAAGACCTGATTTTAAGATTTTGATTTGCGTATATCCAAATTGAATTTGTCTTTTAACAACTTCCAAAAAAAAAAAATTTGATAAGATTTTAAAATCCGGGTTGCCTTTAAAAAAAGAAAAAGCGGGGTTTTTTGAAATTTTGAGGTGAGCCTTTTGTCGTCTTGGGGATACGAAAATGGAGAATTTTTGCTGGAGATGCCCTGAACAGCGGCACCCCTGTTTCATTTGTTTGTCAAGCTCAACTCTGTTCCTCTCATGCCTTTCTTCTTGCTCTCAAAGAAAACAGCTTTTTCCATGAGGAATTAATTAATGCCTTCTTCCTCTCCCCTCTTCCTTCTCTCCTTCCTCTTCTTCCCCTTTCTCTGCTATTCCCTTGACGAAACCAGGCCTTTCCTCACCTACTGCTCCGGCGACAACTTCACCTCGCCCAGCCTCTATGAATCCGACCTCCGCCGGCTCCTCTCCTTCCTCATCGCCTCCACTCCCTTTTCCTATTCCTACTACGCCATCTCCACCTTCCCCAACTCCTCCTCCCCGCAAATCTTCGGCCTCGCTCAATGCCGCCCCGATTCCTCTGTTTCACTCTGCTCCTCCTGCCTCAGCCAATCCGCCGCCCTGGCTGCCTCCGATTCCACCGGCGGCTGCGGCAATCGCAAATCCGCCGCCCTCCGCTACGACCTCTGCCTCCTCCGCTACTCCGACCAGTCATTCTTCGGCGCCGTGGAACGCAGGATTTTTGTTTACAGCGGCTGGGATGCCAACAATGCCTCCCTAATCTTGCGTTTGGAAATCGAAAACCTCGTTACGGATTCTCTGCTGGAGCAGGCGGCGTCCTCGAGCGAAAAATTTGCAGTGGGTATCGCGAACCTTATAGATGGTTCCGAGAAAACATATGGAATGGCGTGGTGCAGTATGGATTTGGAAGGGAGCGACTGCCGGAAATGCCTCGGCGCGGCCATGGACGGTATGACGCCGGGGAAGGAGAAGGGGAGGGCTGCGGTGGTGAGCTGCGAGGTGAGGTTTGACACCATTCCGTTCTTCTCCTCCGTGCTCTTCCCGGGGAACAGGAAAGCGCCGCCGCCAAAGCCGCCGGAAACGGTGGCACGGACCAGGGTACCTGTTATGGAAGAAGGTGAGTTTGATTAATTATATCATCATTCATTACTGTATTAAGGGTTTATTTGGTACGACGGTGGCGTTTGCTTCCGGCGGGTGAAAACGGAGTATTCGAACCGGATGGGGGAGGTGACTGTTCCAAACAGAGCTTTTCGTGGCGTTTCTCAAGACGGGCGGGTGGAAACGGAGCAAACGCCGCTGAAGGTTCATTTGTTTATCCTCTTTCCGGCGGCGTTTGCCCAAAACGGAGCAACAAAACGCCCAAATAAATAGAGCCTAAGGGTTTATTTGGTACGGCGGTAGCGTTTGCTCCCGGCGGGTCGAAATGGAGAGTTGGAACCGGAGGGGGGAGGCGGGGTTGGAAAAGCGGCATTTGAGGGATTTTTTCTTCTTGCGGCGGGTGCAAAGCCGTTTGTTTACCCGCCGTCCGGCAGCGTTTGCTCCACACGCCCGGCGAAAATGCCGAAACAAATGGAGCCTAAGTTTGATTTATTTTTCGATGAAGTTAATTAGATTGCGTTAACTTGAAATTATATATAATGCGTGTCATTATCTGTTTATATAATGCGTGTCGTTATCTGTTTATATAATGCGTGTCATTATCCTGCACGGGATAATTTCAGGGCGGGTCTTGACATGCGGGATGATTCCAGTGAGTTAACTATCGCACGGGAGGCCTTCCAGTAGTTGCTGAGGTGGTTGCGCCGCGGGAGCGCGTTTGCGGGCGTATATTTAGGTTGTGCTTAATGAAATCCACGGTTCAACCGAACCCGATTAGGGGAACCTCATCATATGAAATTAACTTACGACAATTTTGGGCCAAAATACGATCATATTTTTAACTTTTAAATACGACTATATTTTTGCAAATGAGACAGACAGATTCACACCCATATCATGTCTTACGAGTATCATTTTTTTTCTTTCTTCTAACTTTCCCATAATATCCAACAATTAAGTCCTTGACTCCTTTCCCTTAAAAAAACATTTAAAACATTTAGTAACTGGAAACCTATTTCTCTTACAAAAAAATAAAAAATAATTTAATTTAAAATTATCTGAAAGTTTCAAAAGCCAATAAGCGAGAAGTGATGCTCCATGTTCAAAAGAACAGCCTATAATTAATTCTATCTAGCAAAATATCTACCGAATAAAAAATAAAATTAAAACCATTGGCCATGAAAATATGGTTTGTTGACTACATGCCAAGTGCTACAAACAAATATAGGGAGTTGTTATTGAAATCTCATAATTAAATATTCGTAACACATGAATATTACTCATACAAGATAATTTTAAGAACAAATATTTTTGATCTCATATACTCAAACAATTTAGGACTTTAACAATATATATAAATAGCATCTACTTAGAATTTTTTTGTGGAAGATAAACAACATTCACTTATATATATTTTCTTGCACACCTGCGACTGCGAGCCTTCACTTCACTTGCATGATCTACTGTTTAATTGAGTTCCTTTACTTGATACTAACAAATTGATATGAGACCAATGTCAAATTCTGAAAGTTTATTGTTGGGGGACATACCACTTGTTGTGGTTTAACTCGGAGCTCCTAAATTGGTCTGGACGTGACTGTCTTAGCTCATGAGCGGTCGAGCGCGCAATCAGTCACAAAGTAAGAAGTAAGTGCACAAGACGATTTTTATGTGGAAAAATTCCTTAACCCGGTAAAAAATCACGTGACCGGATCTGTGCCGGTCAAACTCCACTATCAGCGCAGGTTGCAGCTTGTTTGTAGAATCGAGGGCGACAGGTGTGCCAGTCAAACTCCCTCGCGCTCCTACAACGAGCATAGCGTCTTCTTCGTGGTGGTGTTGTGGACTTTGCAGAGTTTCTGATGGAGCGGTGATGGCATGTGAGAGGTTTTTGGTGGAGGGACGGTGACTCGTTGGAGAATTCTGGTGAAGTATCGACGGCTCGTAGGAGAATTTTGATCTGGCAGAGCTTTGACCTGAGAAAGAAGAAAGTTCTGAGGAAAAATGTAAGAAATGAGCACGTTTGTGGCTCCTTTTATAGCCCTCAGAGGATGATTACGGTAGTTATGCAGCTATCCGCACACCGTAACCACCAATATTAATATTTTTATCATTTTTAGAGTGTATAATAATCGCTAAATGCAAGCCCGCATTATGACCATGATGCCCCCACTAACGATGGAAGTTACGCGGACGGTTTTTCCCCATGAACGGATGGTCGCAACTGCGGAGAGTCGATTGCACGACGGAGGAAGGGGGCGGCGCCGCGGCTAACGGGAGAGACGCCGCTCCGGGGAGAGGGAGGCGGCCGACTCCTGCGCCGATCACTTCCCGCCAGCAAGGTTTCGGCCGACCGCCAACCGGACGCGGGAAGCGGCCGGCTGGCGCCGGCGGGGGCCGGGCGCTCCTCCGGTGTCGGACGCCGGTTGTGCGACCAGCGCCGACTGAGAATCGACCGGAGCCAGCGCGTGGCCGGCCGAGCGTGCTCGGCCGGAGGGCCGGACGCGACATGCTGCCACTCACGCCCTCCCATGGCCGCGCACAATGGCTGTCGCGGGAGGGGGCTCCCCTGCCGGTCGTGGCGTCCGACGGGGTGGCCGCGCTATGCAGCCGCAAAGGTGCAGCTGCAAGGCCCGGTCTCCTTGCCGGCCGGAAGCCGGGTCGGCTTGGGCCGGCCGGCCAGCGTGGAAGAGAAAGTGGGATCGGACGTTTAGCCAGCCCGGTCGACCACGATCACGTGTGCTGATCTCGTGCGGCGGTCAAACCCATGTCCCCACTAAGATAGTGAGGACATGAGGAGTGGGGTATTCGCCAACCATCGGCGCGGGGACGGCCGGGAAGCGGCAGGCTAGCGCCGGCGTGGGCGGGCGCGCCTCCGCCACTGGCCACCGGTTGCGCGGCCGACGCCGACTGAGAATCAGGCCAAGCGTAAGGTGCGGCCAGCCGGAGCCAGGCCAGTCAGGGCGCGGCCTCCCACGACCGCAATGGCTGCCGCAAGAGGGGGCGCCCTCACTGGTCAAGGCATCCGGCAGGGTGGCCGCGTCATGCGGCTGCAAAGGTGCGGCCGCAAGGGGCAGCCTCCTTGCCGATCGGAAGTCAGATGGGCCAGCCGGCAGGGAAGAGAGGGAGAGGGGCCGGCCGTTTAGCTGGCCCCGGTCGACCGTCGAGAGTGGGATCCCGCGCGCGCGGGTCGCTCAGGTTCGCGTGTACGGATCGCGAGCGGCGGTCAAATCCATATCCCCACTACGATAGTGGAGACATGAGGAGTGAGTCACCCGCATCCCTAAATTCTTATAAAAGAAGTCTTATTCCTATCACCACTATTGCGGCTTACAAATTAAACTACGACAATAAGAGCATCCATTTGCGGGCCTTCCTGGGAGTACAATAAAATCGAAAGGGAGCTCCGCCTCTTACCCGAGCTAAAATGGTGTTGTGAAGAATCTCGCCGGCGACGGGCTGTGAACGAAGAAATGGGTGGAGGGCTGCGAGCGAAGAGAGGGGGCGTCGGGCTGCGAGGGAAAAAAGGAATGCCGGCGAGCAAACGGATGCGAGCGAAGAGAGGGGAGAGGGTTCCCCAGGGTTCGATTTAAAAATCCTCGTTGTTTAAACATTCACTTTCCGATTTTACCCATCTTTATAAAATAAAATCCAGTTTCTAAAATTTTTATGTTTTCTTTTATTTTAAAATATGTGCTCTCATATCAACAAAGTCATCTGCCTACAATAAAAAAATATTCTCCCCACCGCTCGTGAATCCCGCGCGCTCCATAAAAATGAGCAATGAGCAAAATTCAACACTTAGGGGTTCACGTGTCTAGATAGGTCAATACTCAATACTGTTTTTATGATATATATATAGCTTTTAATTAAATAATATAATGCATTAGTCTAGACGTATCTCAGGCATGCAAATAAGATATGTGGGGCCCAAGCCCCTCGGTGGCCCGGGCAGACCAGATTAGGCTTGGGCCTGGCTAAGCAGTCCCCCAAATTGCTTTTTTATAACAGTTAGCTGTGAAAAGCAACAAAAAGGTAGCAATCAGTTGGCTTTTGGCACAAACTGCAGGAAACCACCAGCCTGCCTTTTGTAGCTTGGGCAGCGCCCCAATTTTAAATATTGGGTGGCTGCTCAGCTTTGTAGACATCAGCTTTCAAAAAAGATAAAAGTCCGTTTGGCCCCACGTTAACCCTCCATTGCGTTGATATCGGGATGGAGTTTTTTTTTTTGACAGTTTGTTTGGCCGTTGCGGTGGTATCGGAGCTTTGCGACAGCTCCTGAGAGCTCCTTTTCAACGGAGCTTTCCAACGCCCGCACGGAGCTTTGCCGAAGCGGTGATCCAGCGGAGATGCGCTCCGGCGGAGGTGTGCTCAGGCGATGGACGGGAGAGAACTGCGCTTCCATTTCTCTCTTTCAACAGCTCCGTGGTGTGCTCCGGTGATGGACGCGAGGGCGGGAGACGCCTTGAAGCTCTGCCACCGTTGGTTGCCGGCGAGGGAGGGAGACAGCAGAGCCGGCGAGGAACGGTGGAGCCTTTCTCCGGCGAGGAACGGTGGAGCCTTTCTCCGGCGAGGAACGGTGGAGCCTTGCCAGACATCTTCTCCTCCGCCATGGACACCCGAGCCCCTCCTCCTCCCTCCGGTGACCTAAGTGCCATGTTATAAATTATAATTTCATAATTATTATGATAATAATAATAATAATACTAAATTAATAAGATTAGAATTCATTTTATTTTATTATTATCGGATCAGTTTTAATATTATTAATATGATTATTATTATTAATAAATATAATTTATAATAAATATTAATTATAATTTTTTAATTAGTGTAATTATAATTTTTTTATAATTGAATGTAACCAAATTTTCAGCGCTGTTTTACCAAATTGTTTCTCCATTTTGAACAACTCTTCCACCGCTGTTTTACCAAACTGTTTTTTCATTCTGAACATCTCCATTCCCGCAGCTCCATTTTCACAGCTCCATTCCCACAACTCCTTTTTCCACCGCCACCGCCAAAACAAACTGACCCAAAAATGATTGATTTCATCTTATCGAAGCTGTTTCTCCCTCCTCTGGTCATCATTTTTGACGTATAAGTAGTCAAAATTCATTGTCTTGACGAAAGAAATCTAAATCCACTAATCACTTTGCAAAATATTGTGAGGGCTAGTGTCCCTGGGCCCCTCTCTGAATCCGCCTTTTTTGCAGCTAGGCAAGGCTTAGCTAGGAGGACATCATCGCGCACCAGACCAAGAGTGGGGCCCGAGCTGGTATGGGGTGAGCCCTTGCAAAAATACGTGGCCTAAGAAGGCCCCTTATGCCTTGTCCTGGGCCTAATCGGGCGCAGACCCGAGTCAAGCAATAGTGCTGGGCTTTATTTGCACGTCTAAGTGTTATATGCACCTTAACTTAAATTGTAAGTTAACTAGCCGAGAGCAATTAATATCTAATTTGATAGTTTATTATTAACTAGTTATTCCCATTATCAATGAATTCACCAGGAGCAAACTGCCCCCACTCTTTTATACATGGGTAAGTCTAGTTGTGAGAACCCTTAAGTTTTATATGTCCTAAAGTTTTATTATTTTTGAATATTTTGTGCCAAAAAACGACTCTTCAAATCTTTGCGGCCAAACTCGACGCTCCGGTCGGACCGTAATAACTTAGATCTCCTTAGCTCTCGGAGCGGTCGAGCGCGCACACAACCAATGAGAGAAATTGTACACACAGAGTTTTGACGTGAAAAACCCCTTAACTGGGTAAAAAAATCACGCGATTGGGTCTGTGTCGGTCGAAATCCACTATCTGCTTGTGATTATAACTTTTTTGGGGAATCGAGTGCGACAAGCCGTTACTCGTTACACTTTGGAGATGAGCTAGAGAGAGTTACTTAGACTCACGGAGGGCAACAGGCTTCCTCGAGCGAGCTGCTTGCTGGGGAATTGTGAACAAACGGGGCGCTTGCTGTTGCAGAAATTTCCTCCTCGTTGCTTGTTCGTGAACTTAGACAGATTTTGGTGGCGAGACGATGACTTGCAAGTGGCTCAAAAAAGGCGGCAGAGGCACAAGCACCACTTGGCGGGAGGCGGCTCGCGGCCGTGGCGCGGCTGCCCCTTGCGGACATCCCCCCACGGCCGGGCGGCGGTCATGGAGCGGCCGGCCCTTGCGGGCGTCGCCCCACGGCCGGGCGACGGTCGTGGAGTGGCCGCCCCTTGCGGGCGTCTCCCCGCGAACAGGCAGCGATTGTGGAGCGGCCGTCCCTTGCGGGCGGCGTCCCGCGGTCGGGAGGCAGCCGTGGAGCGTCCGCCCCTTGCGGTCAATGCCCTGCGGCCGTATAGCGGCTACCCCTTGTGGGCGGAGCCCCGCGGCAGGGCGGCGGCCTGCGGCTGAGCGGTAGTCTTAGCGCGGTCGGTTGGTCGCGTGCTACCAGACGCTGGTGGAGGCGGCGTCGGCGACCCCAACGCGGCGACGGTTCGGATGGTGCGCGTGGTGGGATTAGCGCGCGGGGTTTGCGTATGGTGATTGTGCGCGCATCGGTCAAACACATGAGCCCACTAATTTGGTGGGGATCATTCGGAGTTGGCTTACCGCACCCCGATTACTTTATAAATGGGCTTGACCCCATCAATTGCTCTCTGAAATCCTCGGTGTTAGAAAACGTTTGAGAAGAGCGGGGATTTCTTCTCCTCTAACGAAAGATTCAATCGGCGGTAACGATGGTGATGGTGAATGGGGAGGTGCCATAGAAGATAGATGGCAGCGCTTCGCGAGCGAAGGGAAGTTTTAAAGGAGACAGAATACGAGGAAAGCGCGTGATGAGGGAAGCCGCAAGCGTTAAGCCGGTGAGCGGGTGCCACCGACGCGAGGACAAATCCACCAGACTGGGCGCCCGCCGACGCTCACCTCCCGATGCGGGGACGAGCGTGCTCTCGGGCGCACGCGCCTCCCTCGGAGGCTGCGCCCGCGCGCACCCGGGGATAGTGCACGCGCACGCGCAACCTTGGTGCATGCGGGCGCGCACCCAGGGTTGCGTGCACACCTGGTGCGCGCGGGAGCACAACCTGGGTTCGCGCGCGGGCGCACACATATAATGTGCGTGAGCGCGCACCCGTGGTGCGTGCTGGCACACGCTTTTTTGTGTGCGTGCTCTTTGTTGGACGCTGCGCAACCCATTGCTTGCCTGGGAGCTCCCCCCTTTTAGGTAGGCGGGTCGATGGTTACGTACGCTCTGCGCGTGGATTGTGCACATTCTTAAGCGTGCGTGCTTGCACGATTTTTGGTCTCCTGTGATGGGATTGCAGATGTGTGGTGCTTAATTTGAACACTTGATACTTGATTTTGTCTAACCTTTGATTTTTATTTCCAGGTTTCATGGTGCCCTACAAGGCCCATGCGGCTGCGCTCTACGCTCACTACTGAGCAAGTCGCAGTTTGTAGGCAAAGGTACGGGTTACCTGCTGACCTTGAGGTGAGGATACCTCGTTCTGAAGAGAGAGTCCAGAACCCTCCTAGGGGTTGGTTGACAATTTGCGAGACGACTTTGAAGCCCGGCTTCCGCTTTCCATCGTGCGAGAAGGTGATTGATATTCTGAAGTTCCGTGGAGTCCCGATATCCCAGTTTACTCTACTAGGAATGACTCGCCTAATGAGGCTGGTGGCATTCTTCAGGGAGCATGGTTTCAATTTTTCTTTGGAGTTGTTCAGGGACTGGTGCGATGTTCGTGTCGATGGCAGTGACCGCATCGAGATTCGCAACAACAAAAGTTGTCTTGACTTTGAGTCCCGTACGGATCGTCGTCACAGGAACACTTTGTTCGGATATGTCAGAAATTTTTGGGGCTTGCCAGAGTTCTGGAATTCCTTGCCCGATCGTTGCCGGCGTCAAAAAGGACGAGAGCGGGACTTTACACTGATATTGAGATTCTCAAATTCTCGGGAGTTGGCGAACCGCTTGTTCAGTATTTCTTTATTTGTTGAAGAGAAGTGTCTGTCCCAGTGGGGCCTTTCAGTTGAGGCTGAGCGCACCGCGCCATTAGTTCGCAAAAGGAAGCTTATTTTGAGGAGCAGTTGTGATGCAGTTGAGGGATTGTAGACTTTTCCGACCGCGAGGGGCGCAGGCCCTGACGATGGCGGGGCATGGAACTGCAGTAACAGCGGAGAATGTTACGTATTCGATCTGACTGCCAGAGAATGTGAATATTCGATACAGTTGCGCGACCTAGCCTGGCTATGAGCTGATTGCCAGAGAGAGTTAGTATTCGATCTGGCTGTGGGGTCGGGCCTAACCACTATATGACTGCCGGAGAATGTAAGTATTCGATCAGGGTACTGGAGAATGTAAATATTCGGTCCGACAGTGCGACCGCGAGGGAGGTAGGCCCTGACGATGGCGCGGCGTTGGCATGCATGTAAGTATTCTACCCGACCACCGGAGAATGTGAATATTCAATCCGGTTGCGCGGCCTAGCCTGGCTATGAGCCGATTGCCGGAGACTGTTAGTATTTGATCCGGATGTCAGAGAATGTAAGTATTCGATCCGACGATACGACCGTGAGGGGGCAGGCCCTGGCGATGGCGGGGCGTTAGCCTGCTGTAACGACGGAGAATGTAAGTATTCGTCCGATCGCGGGAGAATGTAAATATTCGATCCAGTTACGCGACCAAGCCCGAGTTGAGTTACTTGCCGAAGAATGTAAGTATTTGATTTGGGCGTGTCCGAGTCTAGTCGGAAATGGATCGCCTGAGAATGTAAGTATTCGATCCGGGGAGTGGCCTAGCATGACAGAGGAAGTGGCTTTCAGAGAATGTCAAGATTCGATCTGGAAGTGCCTGAGCCTGATCGAAAATGTCTTGTTGGAGAATGTAAGTATTCGATCTGGGGAGTGGCCTAGCCTGACCAAGGAAGTCTCGAGGTGAGAATAAGAAAAACTCAATACAATATAATTAATTTAAAGATAGTTTGTGCAAGTCGTGACTTGTGGCTTTTACATCATACAAAGTTTGAGATAGAAAATAGTATAAGAATTTATTGATAGAAGCGATGTAAATTCTGCGCGTTCCAAGTGCGGGGAAGAGTTTTTTCCTTCCTCTGTTCTAACTTTGTAGGTTCCTGGTTTAACAACTGCGGTGATGACAAAAGATCCCTCCCATAAGGCGAGAGTTTGTCCCTCTGCGACCCTTTACCAGCTGCTTCGATGCTTCACAGAACAAGGTCCCCCACATTAATTGGTATGG
This sequence comes from Platanthera zijinensis, assembly GCA_039513925.1. Lineage (NCBI taxonomy): Eukaryota > Viridiplantae > Streptophyta > Magnoliopsida > Asparagales > Orchidaceae > Platanthera > Platanthera zijinensis. Next base: position 56,668,500 of record CM077084.1, on the reverse strand, counting down.
GTTTTACCCTTCGGTTGTATAAGCGTGACACTCGTCCTTGGTATGCGGCACTGCGCATAGAGACTGTATGCCTGATCTCCGAGATGAAATCAAGGTTTTCTCTGAGAAACTCATCGTTCTTCTCTGGATTGAAGTTGAGAATGCGTGTACTTGGGACGCCGATGTTGACAGGGTTAACCGCCTCCAATCCATAACAAAGATTGAATGAGGTTCCCCGATAGGGGTTTTCTCAGTAGTGCGGTATGCCCATAGTACGTTGGGGAGCGCATACACCCACTGTCCCCTAGCTTCTTCTAGCAGAGTTTTCAGCCCTTTGAGAATGGTCCTATTAGTTACTTCGATTTGTCCGTTTGTCTGTAGATGTGCTACGACGATGTGACGTATGTTGATCTCAAGTCCTCACACATTCTTGTGAATGACTTTTCCGTGAACTAGGTTCCATTATCAGTAACGATGGTGGCCGGGATCCCGAAACAACAGACGATATTCTTCCAGACAAATTGTTTGGTATTTTCTTCCGTAATCTTTGCTATAAGTTCAACTTCTACACATTCGGTAAAGTAATCGAATGTCATGATGACGAACTTTCTTTGACCTGATGCTACAGGTAGGGGACCGAGAAGGTCGATACCCTATTGCGCAAATGGTCAGGCATCTTGAAGAGATGCAAGGGCCACTGGTGGTTGATGAGGAATGTTGGCATGAAGCTCGCAACTTTTATATTTTTTGACGAATTCTACTGCATCCTTTCTCATAGTCGGCAAGTAGAATCCTTGGCGCAAAATCTTTCGGGCCAAGACCCTACCACCCAGGTATTCTCCACAAACTCCTCCATGAACCTCCTGCAAGGTATATTCTGCATCGGACTCTGGCAGGCACTTTAGATAAGGTCCAGAAAAGAATCTCTTAAACAACTCTCCATCAATGAGGGCGAAAGTGGCAGCTCCAGCCCCCTCGGCCCCAGAGGCTCCATCGACGTAAAGAGTCCATCAAGGAGTGGAAGTGCTGGGCACAACTCTAGTCTCGGGAGGAAGGATGCTCTCTACAAGAAAGTCGGTCAACACCTGAGATTTAATGACGGGACGAGGCAGAAAATGTATATCAAATTCTCCAAGCTCGACCGCCCATTTTACCAATCTTCCAGATGCCTACGGCTTCTGGAGAATTGTACGGAGCGGGAGTTCGGTCAACACTTTAATTGTATGAGCTTGAAAGTAGGGTCGAAGCTTTCTTGCAGAGAAGACGAGGTCTAAGGCTATTTTGTCTGCCGCTAGATACTGAATTTCAGTATTTTTTAGGATCTTGCTGAGGTAGTAGACGGGCCGCTGGATCCCTCCTTCGTCTTTGACCAATACTGAGCTTAAGGCCACATGAGATATTGTCAGGTACAGATATAGAACCTCTCTGGGGCCTGGCTTTAACAAAAGTGGGGGAGTGGCCAGGTATTGCTTGAGATACTCGAAAACTGCTTGACATTCCTCTGTCCACTGAAATCTAGAGTTGAGCGCCCCCCGAAGAATTTTAAAGAAGGGGAGGTACCTGTCACCGATGCACGCCGGAAAATGTGAGAGCACGGTGATTCTCCCATTTAAATGTTGCACTTCTTTGATTGAGTGCGAGAGTGACATTTCTTCCAATGCCTTGATCTTCTCGAGATTTGCCTTAATTCCCCATTGGGTTACCATGAATCCCAATAATGTTTCGGCCATAACACCGAAGGCACATTTGCTGGGATTAAACCGCATTTAGAAGCGGCGAAGAAGGTGAAAACACCTTTCAAGGTCTACCAAGTGGTCGCTACGAGAGATTTTATTCACCATGTCATCCACATAAACTTCCATGGACTTGCTGATGAGGTCCTTAAACACTTTTTTCATTAATCATGGATAAGTTGCCCCGGCATTTTTGAGGCCGAATGACATCACCTTGTAGTGATATACTCCTTTGTCGGTTTTGAACGCATTGTGTTCTTTATCATCTGGATTCATCCTTATCTGGTTGTAACCGGAATATGCGTCCATGAAGCTGAGAAGCTAGTGTCCAGCGGTTGTATCAACGAGCTGATCGATTCTGGGAAGAGGAAAACTGTCCTTTGGGCGGGCTTGATTTAAGTTGCTATAATAACCGCACATACTCCACTTGTCGGATGCTTTCTTTACCGTGACGACATTGGCAAGACAAGTGGGATATTTTACTTCTCGAATAAACTGCGCTTTTAGAAGCTTTTCCACCTCTTCCTCGATGTCCTAGAGTCGCTCTTGGGCAAAGTTCCTTTTTTTCTGGATTACTGACTTGCATGCAGGATTAATGTCGAGGGAGTGCATAATAACTTAATGATCAACTCCAGACATGTCTTCAGGCTTACAGGCAAAAATATCCATATTTGCGCGAAGAATGATGATGAGCTCCTCCTTCTCTAGCTCGGACAGGAGGGACCCCAATTGCATCTTTCAGGTCGGGTCTTGTTCGGAAAGTGAGACCTCAATCAATCCTTCTATGGGAGCCCATCCCTGTATTGTTGTTTTGTCACGCAGATCAAAGTCGTCGATATGGTGGGTAACTGCTATTGTTGGGTAAGCTTGCTTTGAGTAGCATGTGTGAGCCGCTTCTTGGCTTCCTCTGACAATCCATATCCCGTCGGGAGTTAGAAACTTTATAGATAGGTGTGGAATTGACGAGATAGCTCCAAAGATAGATTGGATTTGTTTTCAAAAGACGGCGTTGTAAGTCAAGCATGAGTCTATGACAATAAATCGGGAGTTATGCGTAGCTTGCCTCGAGAATGTATCCATGGTGATGGGTACAGTGTTCATTCCTTGGACTAGAATTGGGTGGTTGCCGAACCCAAAAACAGGTCCCTGCTAGCTCAACATTTAGCTTTGGGAGGGAAAGTACTCAAAAATTTTCAGGTTTGTGGCGGGGCCTCCCCGCTACAGCTTGCGGGTCTTTAAATATGCATAGATTCCAATCGGCGAGGGTTAGCCCTAGGCTCGAAATTGTCATCTCTAGGAGTCTGACTACGAGACAAGTAACTCAAGGTACACTTTCTTGATCTAAACTCCGTTGAACTGGTTTTCTGGTTTCAACAAATGGTTTAGTATAGTTGTTGCGGGTCACCCAGTTTTCCCCGGTCCGGATAATCAAACCGCCTTAGCTCGGAGTTGGACCAGACGCGCAAACAGTCAATGAAAATCCAGCAACAATGATAAGAAGATTTTTTACCGTAGAAAACTCGGAAAGGGTGAAAGTCGGATATGTGCCGGGTCAAAATCCACTATTTTGCTTTGAGTTTACAAGTTTCAAGAGTTTCGTCGGAGAGCGACAGACCACCTCTCCATTACAAACTTTGAATATAAAAGCAGCAGAAATTAAACTTAGTCCCTGGAGCATTGATGAGAGCGCTTTGATGGGGAAACATGTTAAGTCCTCGGAGCCTTGAAGAGAGCGCTCCCGCAGAGTCGGAGTCTTGATGAGAGCGCTCTCGTAAAGAAGATTGTCAAGTCCTTGAATCCTTGTAGTGCCTTAAGCGAGCACCCGCGAAAGCGAATTCCAGTGCTTTTCCCCGGGCTCACAAAAGCATCCATGTGAGCGTCGAGCGTCGTGCACGCTAGAGAGGGAGCGGAGTGAATTCCGAGTGAAGAAACGATCTAAGTCTCACGTTCTCGCCGAAAAACCTTAGAATTCTCTCTAGTTTCTGGAGTTTCTTGTATTCAAATGAAGGTTTGGGGGACTTTTTATAGTTTTCTGGAAGGACATGCTGATATCCTGGGCCTGGGCGGATTTTGGCTCCGTTGTGGTCACCTAGATCGCTAATTTTCATGAAATGACGTGCATGCCCCGGGCGGCTTGGGTGGCCCGGGTAGGTTGCCCGATTGTGCCGGCGGCGGCCGCGCGCGTGCGCGGAGCGCGCTAGCGCGAGAGGCGCGCGCTAGCGCGCGCACGGGACTGCATGCGGGGCAGCGCGCACTTGTGCGCCCGCCTGGCCGATTCTGCACGGAACCACGTGTGCGCCTTTTGCACGGGGGCGTGCCTGCTTCTTGCGCGTGCGTGCGCGCTTGGCTTTGCTCTGCTTTCAAGATGGTTTTGGGCCATTGAGGCAGAAACGGCTTGGCGCACGCGGCTTGCTTGACCGGGTTGGCCTGCCTCCGTGCTTCTGGACAAAATCTTCCTGATTGTACTTAGAAAAATTAAGGGGAAGCCCATCAATAGTCAGAGTTGGCTTACCTATAATAATGCCCAAAAAAACACAACTTACAAGCGTTTCATTGTGATTATTTTAATATATACTCAATAATTAAATAAACATTGTTTCAATATTAAAAATAATCATGAAAAAAATATTATTAGTACCTGAACATTCTGCATCTCTTGAACCGTAATTGTCTACCACTGCTTCTCTTGGGGGGAATAATGTTTAAATTTCTACATCTGCAGAAAAAAGAAACAGTAGAACAAAACCTATTGCTGCCGCTGCCGCCGCCGCCGCCAGCGGGGCCGCTGCATTGCTGCTCGTCGTCGCAATCTTCACTCTTCTTATACTACGACGTAAAAGGCGGACGACAACAACAAAAACAAGTAATTTAGAAGCATTGTTTCAAATTTTCACTCAAAATATAAACAAGTTGGATTGGAACATAATTTTATACCTGCACTTCTTGACAGAAACATGAGCTCTGATGTATGAAAATCTTCTCAGGAATATCGGTTTACGATGGAGCGGATGAGAAGGAACTGCTAAAAACTGCGATTCAAATGTTCGATTTTGATATCATTAAAACTGCGACGAACAATTTTGCACATGACAATAAGCTAGGACAAGGCGGATTTGGAGCAGTTTACAAAGTAAGAAACAACTAGAATATGATTTTTGTTTCATGCTATGCACAATTTTTTTGCATATTTGCATGTCTTTTCTTTCTTTGCGAGATTATCCATGACAGACTAGAGGCGGTTTGGCTCCGCGGAAGTCGCACAGAGCAAATCTGCGTGGATCCGCCCGCCCAAACGCGGCCTAGAACGATTGCGTTTTTTTAACAATGTGTGTAGAATGACTGATGAATGGGATGCAGGGAATGCTGCAAGATGAGCAGGAAATAGCAGTAAAGAGGCTGTCAACAACTTCAGGTCAAGGGCTAGAAGAAATGAAAAATGAGATTGATTTTATTGGCAGACTTCAGCATAAAAATCTTGTGAGGCTGTTGGGATATTGCTTGGAAGGGGATGAGAAGTTGCTAGTCTACGAATTTCTCCCTAATACAAGCCTTGATAAATTCATATCGGGTATGTGTTTACTCCATATTTTTCATGTCATATCTGCTAAAATAGTTGTTAGATGGGGAGCCTTGGCGCAACGGTTGAGGTGTTGCCGTGTGACTTAGAGGTCAAAGGTTCAAGTCCTCGAAGCAGCCTCTTGTTAAAATGTAGGGTAAGGTTTGCTTACATTTCACCCTTGCGGCGAGACCCTTCCCTGAACTCTAGGTGCGCGGGAATCATAATCTGTTTGAAGCATGCTAAACTGCTTAAGGCTCTGTTTGGCATGGTGGTGGCGGTCGTAAATGCATGGGTTAAACCGTTAGCATCACCTAAGAAACATTGTCCGTTTGAACATAAAAATGGATGAAATTCCTTAGATGGGCATTAATGAATGACAATTTAACCCCTATGTTCACGACCGCCACCACTATGCCAAACGGACCCTAAGGCTCCGTTTGGGAGGACTTATTTTCACCGGTCAAGCGGTTACGACCGCATGAATCGGATTATAATTAAGGTCCGGTTCATGCGGTCGTAACCGCTTGACCGGTGAAAACAAGTCCTCCCAAACGGAGCTTAAGTCTCTGATAATGTTTAGGGTTTAGATTTCCAATTTCTTCTGGAACTTTATTTTTTTTCTTTGCTCCATTATATATGGTTATTTACTGGCACCATCTCTCTAAGTTTGCTAAATTATAGGTTTCACCACTCTTGTTTTTGAAATAACAAAAAACCCCCCTCTAAGTTTACATTTCATAACATTCATTCACAAAATGACTTCCCATTTACTCCAAGACGGTACTTTTGTGCATGAATGTTATGAAATGAAAACTTACAAGAAAGATTTTTGTAATTTCAATAATAAGAGTTATGCAACTTCAAATTATGCTTGGAATTTTTTATATTTATTCCTATAAATATATACACGAGTGACAGACACGGGGCTCCACCCCTACGGCTAATCGCAACAGTGCCTCAACTCCGACATGTACGGGCCCCGCTCCTATCAAATGATTAATACAGCTTAAAATAAACACAATCAATTAATTAATACGAAAATTCATTATACATTTCTTTTCAATTTTAATTACAAAATTTTCACCATAATGCATATATTATCATGTGTGTTTAATCAACTTTAATAAAGTTAATGAGTTCAATGATAACTCCTTGAAAATACCGCCGGCATGCCTAATGATAGTCTTTCTCGAAAAGACCGCTGACATGTCTAATGCCTACCTTAGTAGCTCTAGGTGCCTACTAAAAACTTTTTTGATTTTATGAATTTCCATCTTTATTTTTAATTTGAGGATGTGGTATAATTATATAAATGAGTATTGTATTTTATTTTTGAGAGTTGTTAAAGGCACCGCAGTTTTGGCTAGTCGCACCACAATTTCTCATGATTTAACATTAAAATTACTCATAAAAAATACAAGTCGCACCGCACTAACTCGCATCCCAATTTCTTCTAATATATGATGTTGGGCTTCTAAAGACACCAACACCGGTGGAGCCTTCCGCTTCTTCGGTACCATCTCCAATGAAGTGTGAAGAGAATGAAAAAGGAATGAAAATCTTGAGGGTTCAAAATGACACCCTTCCTCTATTATAGCATTAGATAATATTATACATTAAGGACTACATAGAGCTTTTGTTAGGACATCCGCTGTCTGCTGAGAAGTAGGATCAAATGGAGTGCAAATCACTCCAGATATGAGTTTCTCTCTAATGAAATGTCGATCTATCTCAATGTGTTTGATCCTATCATGCTGGACCGGATCAGCTGCAATACTTATGGCAGATTTGTTATTACAGTATAGAATCATGGGATTCTCTATGGGAATTTTGAGATCAGTCAGAAGAATCCTCAGCCACAAAAGCTCACATATCCCCAACGACATCGCCCGGTATTCTGCCTCGGCACTCGAGCGAGAGACAACTGACCGCTTCTTGCTCCTCCATGTGACTAGGTTGCCTCCAAGAAACATACAATAACCAGATGTAGATCTCCTGTCCGACACTGATCCTGCATAGTCTGCATCCGTCCATGCTTCAACTCTGAGGTGACCGGTTTTGGAATATAGAATTCCTTTGCCAGGGCATCCCTTCAGGTAGTAAAGTACACGTATTGCCGCATCCCAATGTGGCTTCCTTGGGGAGTGCATGAACTGACTAAGAACACCAACAACATAGGCAATATCCGGTCGAGTCATTGAGAGGTAGATCAGTTTCCCCACAAGTCGCTGATACTGTGAAGCATCTGTAGAAGATAGTAACTCCCCCTCAGTGTCAGCCAGGCGGTGGGATACTTCGACGGGAGTATCCACGGGTCTAGAATCAGCCAGACCCGTCTGCTGGAGAAGGTCCAGAATATACTTGCGCTGAGAGATATATATTCCACGAGACGAGCGAGCCACCTCGATGCCCAGGAAGTAGCGAAGATGACCCAAATCGGTCACCTCAAATTGGTCATTGAGAAAGGACTTGACCTCAGAGATCCCATCAACATCATCACCCGTAAGCACAATGTCGTCAATATAGACAATCAGGGCAATCTTGCCAACACGGTGGCGCAAGAATAGAGTATGATCAGCATGACTTTGTTGGAAACCGAAGTGAAGCATGGCCTTAGTGAAGCGATCGGCCCACGCCCGAGGCGACTGCTTGAGACCATAGAGGGAGCGGCGCAAACGACACGCAAGCCGCTGATCAGCAGAGGAATGAAAACCTGGTGGAGGTACCATATAAACCTTCTCATTAAGGGTGTCATGAAGGAACACATTCTTCACGTCCAGTTGAAAGAGTGGCCAATCACGGAGAGCTGCTAGCGAGAGAATGACCCGAATGGTGTTCATCTTGGCAACCGGGGCAAATGTTTCCTGGTAGTCCACCCCTTGTGTCTGAGCATAGCCCTTGGCCACTAGGCGAGCCTTATAGCGAGCAACAGAGCCGTCAGGATGATGCTTGACGGTATAAACCCATTTGCAGCCAACCGCCCGTCGAGATGGAGGAAGAGGAACCATGTCCCAAGTGTGATTTTTGGTAAGGGCATCAATTTCTTCCTGCATGGCAGCTCGCCACTCAGAAGAGTCAAGTGCCTCTGCAACATTGTTAGAACAACCACAGCAGAAATAGAGGCAACAAAAGCACGATATGGGAATGATAAAGCAGAGTAGGTAACATAATCAGTCATAGGATAAGGACAATGACGAGTCCCTTTGCGAAGAGCAATAGGGAGATCGAGATCATCCAGAGGAGTACCTGGTGGGGAGGACTGGATCGGCGCCACGACGTCGGGAGGGTCTGCTCGAGGTACCTGTACTGGCAAACGACGAGAGTAGGTAAGGTGAACTGGCAAGCGGGTAGGAGGAGTACAATCGTCTCTCACCGACGATGGCGGAGTAGCAGGTAGTGAAAGAGGCACAGGAAGAGGGAGAGGAAGAGGAGGGCTATCCTCATGCAGCAAGGTAGAGGACTTAGAAAAGTAGGGGACGGATTCCCAGAATGTGACATCACGAGAGATGAAGACACGCTTGGAAGGAGGATGATAGCACTTATAGCCCTTCTGAAGTGGTGAATAACCAAGAAAAACACACTTGGTGGCCCAGGGATCGAGCTTGGAGTGACCCGGAGGAGGAAGCTGAACAAAGCATGTGCAGCCAAACACCCGAAGAGGAAGGTCAAACAGAGGTCGGGTCGGGAAGAGAACTGCACGCGGGGCTGCAAAAGCCAGGACGCGAGATGGGGTCCTGTTGATGACATGAGCAGCAGCAAGGACAGCGTCAGCCCAATAGGAAGCAGGGATAAACATGCCAAGGCTCATGGCGCGGGCTAAGTCTAGCAAGTGGCGGTTCTTGCGTTCAGAGACCCCATTTTGTTGGGGGGTATAAGTATTGGAGAATTGGTGAAGAATGCCATGAGTGTCACAGTAGGAGGAGATACCAGTGTTGTCAAACTCCTTGCCTTTGTCGGTGCGAAATTTTTTAACTTTAGTGTGAAACTCAGTATCAACCATCGCCAAGAAGCTATGAAAACATGCAAGGACTTCGGATTTAGATCGGAGAAGATATACCCAAGTGGCCCGACTATAGTCATCAATAAAGAGAAGGAAGAACCGGTACCCTTGGATGGAAGTGACGGGAGCGGGTCCCCAAACATCAGAGTGAACGAGGTCAAATGGTGCAATGGCTCTAGGCATAGTGGACAGAGAATAGGATGCACGAGTATGTTTTTCTAATTCACAAGGTTCACACTTAAGAGATTCATCATAAATACCATGAAATAAAGAAGGAAACATACTTTTGATATATGAAAAGGAGACATGGCCTAAGCGAGCATGCCATAACATCAAATTCTCAAAAGCCACAGAACTAGAATGTAAAGCAGATACATGGAAGGTAGGGGTAGCTAGAGATGCAGCAGGAGCATGCAGAGCATCAAGCAGTTACAGGCCTCGAGCTTCATGGCCACTCGCAATCGTACGCCGGGTCGCCAGATCCTGAAAAACACAAGAGGACGGAGTAAACGTCACGCTACAATTCAGCGATTTTGTCAAGGCACTAACTGAAAGTAAATTATTAGAAAAATTAGGAACATGAAGAACATCAACTAAAGGAAGGGAAGGAGTGGCGTGAACACATCCTTTGCCAGCAATAGGAGTAAGAGTCCCATCAGCAAGGCGAACCTTACGCTGACCGGAGCAAACAGAATAGGATCGAAAGTGGGACGGCATACCAGTCATGTGATCTGAGGCTCCGGAATCGATGATCCAAGAGGGAGCTGCGGTGGTAGCACTATTAGCAGAAGCATAGGTACCTGACTCTGCAAGGGAAGAGCTGTTAGTGTGGGATAGATCGAGCTGGGAGACATACTGACGGAAGCGATCGATCTCATCTGCAGACAGGGAAGGTGGCTGAGAAGAAGCACCATCTGCAACATGGGCTTGGCTGGGACGACCACGAGAAGCCTGCTGACCAGGACGACCATGTAGAGAGTAACACTCAGCCTTGAAATGTCCAAACTTGCCACAGTAGTCACACCGTCCTGTTTTACGACCGTTTGGGGGTCCAGAGCCTGAAGAGCGGCGATCCGAAGGGCGACTCCCAGATGAAGGACGGTGACCCATAACAGAGGCAGGAGCCGGGAACTGAGCAGCCATCGCAGTACGCTCCGACGGAAGAGGGAGCAGTGGGGTCATCACCATCCGACGGCTCTCGTCGGCAAGGGTAAACTGATAGGCCTCCTCAAGGCTCGGGAAAGGATCCCGACTAAGAATGTGAGAAGGAGCAAAATCAAACGCAGGGGAGAGGCCGGCAAGAAACTGAAACACTCGGGTTTTAGCCACCCGATGATTGTAGCGCTCGGCATCAGCCGTAGTGTCCCATGCCTCAAGCAAATCATAGTAGTTGACCTCCTCCCAGATGGCACGAAGTTTGGAGATGTACTCCGAGAAAGGGGAATCCCCTTGCTTGAGCTGGGAGATTTGTAATCCAAGTTGGAAGATCCGAGCATTGTTCTCCCTTTGAGAGTAAGTACGGGCCACTGAGTCTCATATCTCCTTTGCCGAACTCATAAACATGTACCCTTGAGCGATGGAGGGGATCATGGAGTTGATGAGCCAAGACATGACCATACTGTTCTCTCCAAACCAATTTGGGTAAGACGCATCCGTTTCTGCCGGGGCTTTGGTCGCACCGGTGAGGTATCCAATCTTGAAGCGGCCCCCAATGTACATCTTGATACTCTGGGCCCAAAAGAGGTAATTCGTGTCATCGAGCTTCACGGTGGTAATCTGAGATATAGCAGTGTACGTCCACTAATGGATGACCCATCGATACGGAGTCCATTCCACCAATGCTCGTCTCCACGCCAGAGGACGAAACGGAAGAAGACGACATGGATCCCACTCGTGAGAATGATGAGAAATACCTTGCCGAAAGAGTAGAGAAGAAGAAAAAAGTAGGCATGTTTAAACACCCATAACCACGGACCCGGGGTCGGCTACCAAAAACAGACCAGCGGAGTCGAACTCAGCGGGGTCGGAATCGCCGGAGAAGAAGAAGAGCAGTGGCGTCGGCGAGCAGCGGAGTCGTGGCTGCTCGATGTCGCAGAAGAGGGGCTCGCTCAATGTGGCAGGCGGAGGCAGGAGGAGGTGATGGCGGATGAAGAAAGTCGGAGGAGGCGGAAGCGGAGGTCGATGGAGGATGCGGAAGCGGAGGCCGGATGCGGAAGCCGAGGATGAGCGGACAGGATCTGCTCGCTGTCGCAGCAGGAGGATGCGGAAGCGGAAGCGGAGGATGCGCGTGCACGATCCGAACTGGAGGGCGGCGCGAGATTGGAAGCGGCGGACTCTCAAACCCTAATCTGCTCTGATACCATGAAGAGAATGAAAAAGGAATGAAAATCTTGAGGGTTCAAAATGACACCCTTCCTCTATTATAGCATTAGATGATATTATACATTAAGGACTAAAATACCCTCTAATAAAATGTGTTTCCCCACTGCCAACGAGCGGAGAGCGGTGGCCGCTGCGGAAAAATGAGCGGATTGCTCTTTGTTGAAGAACAACGTGTTGAAATTGTCTCTATTGTAGTATAGATGAACACTTGAATGTTTTCAACCATTACTTGATTCATTATCACAACCGATTGTACTCGTTTTCAATCATTTACTTTTATTTTTATTGGAACATGGAGATTACAAATATTTTGGGAACAAACATCATAACTTTTTGTATAAAGTATTTTGCATGGAGATTACAAAAATTTGGACAACATATTTAATAAATGTATCAAGTATTTTGTCTATTTGGTTGATATTCATGTTGTAATTCATTGAAAACTTCATTTTATTTAAATTTTAAGTGTGTTGTCTTTATCTCAATTGCGGTGCAATTAACAATGTGCGGTGTCTTTAACAATATGTGAAAATGTGCAGTGTTTTTAACAAAGCGGTGCGACTTGTTAAGATAATTTCCTCCTAAGTGTGAAAGAGGCTAGCCAACTTTGATCATACTTTTCAAGCATGTGTTTCATGACAAGTATGAAAAGGATTAGCCGTCTTTGACTTGAAATTCAACATGTGCTCTTAAAGGAAGCTTCTAGGAAATTGTCCAAAGGAAGTTTCATGACATGTGTTTTTGACCAAGGAAGCTTCATGGAAGCTTCATCCACATGCCATCTACCACACCTACCTCCTTAATTTTGGCCCTATAAATAGGGATGAAGGAGGAGGGGTAATGCATCCACTTCTCTCCAAACTCAAACATTGAAAGATTTTTAGAGAGGCCTTTGCGGTAATCGTCTTAGTTTGGGAGAGCTTTCAGACGTTGTTGTACGACATTGACAAGGAGTACTTCGCCTACACGGATTGGATCTGGAGCAGATATTGGCAAGGATTCGAAGAGGCATTTTGAAGAGGATTTGTGTAATCTGTCTCATCCGCCGGTCGGTAACTTGCAATTTTTCTGTTACTATTTATTGTATTGTGTAGTGTGAAGCTGGTGAAGATCCTTTGTGGATCGGTGGAGGGAAAGCCTGTAATCCGTGCGTGTGTTTTTCACACACTTTTAGTGGAGGCTTTTCGGGTTGGACTCCAATCGTCCCGTGGTTTTTCACCCAATTGGGTTTTCCACGTTAAAATCTCTGTGTGCTTTTATTCTTTTTGCATTGTGTTATTTTGTTGCGATGGCATACCGCTCAACGCGGTCGCGCAGGTTGCTCGCCTAAAATTTAAAACAGGTGCTCTGGTCGGGATTGATTGCTCGCATTCCCAACAAGTGGTATCAGAGGCAGGTTCGTGATCGAGCAAGTTCAGTGATAGAGCAGTTACCGGGCTGACCTTTGGGGTTTCAGGACGAGTCGATCGGGATCTCGGGTGTGCAATTGGGAGTGGTAGTTTACGACCATTGGCCCGCTGACTATCCTCTCCAGTTGCATACTTTGAGATAGTCGACTCAAAGATCAGTTGTCGGTCCGGCCAGTTGGCAGAGCGAGATGGAGTCCACATCAGGTTCTGGTTCGGATCAGATGGTAAAGTTGAATGGTGCCAATTATCACCAGTGGCATCTACTGATGGAGGATTTGATATATGTGAAGGGTTGGTATGCTCCTATCTTTGAGGAGATGCCAAAGGACACGGATCCTGCGAAATGGAAGGTGGAGCATCGGAAGCTGTGTGGGTTTATTAGACGGTTCGTAGAGCCAAACGTCTATAACCATGTGGCTAGTATCAATGATGCAAAGGATCTGTGGAAGACGCTCGAAACCTTGTATGCCAAGAGCACGGGCATCAATAAGTTGTATTTGCTGAAGAAGCTTGGAGAGTTCAGATACCGGGAGGGCTCTCCTATTTTGGATCATGTCAACGAGTTCCAGAGGATTATTGATCGCCTGACTGCTATGAAGGTGACATTCGAAGATGAGGTGAATGCATTGTGGCTTCTCAAGTCACTTCCAGACTCTTGGGAGATGGTCAGAGTTTCTCTGATCAATTCCTCCCCCCAGGGGATTGTTTCCATGGAGATCGCCAAGAGTGGGATCTTGAATGAGGAGGTGAGACGAAAGTCTCAGGGAACTTCAGGCTCTTCTTCACGAATCGACGTTCTCTTTACTGAGACCAGGGGGAGAGGAAGGAGTAAGAGCCGAGGAAGGAAGGAGGACAGAAGTCAGAGTAGGGGCAAGTCGAAGTCACGTTATTAGAACGTGGAATGCCACTACTGCCATAAGAAGGGGCACATCAAGAAATTCTGTTATTCGTGAAAGAACGATCAGAAGAAGAATGGGATTGCCACTGATGGCAAAGATGAGGGTCACACGGCAGCCACCGTTTCAACCGAGGAGGACGACGTCATTATTGTTGGCGTTGACGTCACGGCTGCACTCTCGTGTGACGATCGATGCTGGATCGTTGACTCTGGAGCTTCTGCACATGTCTCCCACAACAGGGAGTTATTTGCCACTTACACCACTCATGACTGTGGGGTGTTGAGGATGGGCAATGGGGATACGTCCAAGGTGCTTGGGCGCGGAGACATGCATTTGAAGACGAGTACTGGAGCCTTATTAGTTTTGAGGGATGTACGACATGTGCCAGACATCCGCTTCAATCTGATATCTGTTGGAAGACTTGGAGATGAAGGACACCTGAGTGTCTTTGGAGGAGATTTCTGGAAGCTGATCCGAGGATCACTTGTGATGGCAAGGGGTTATAGAGATTCTGGCTTGTACTACATGGAGGGGAGGCCTGAAGCTACTCAGGCAAACTCCGTCAGGGATGAGGCATCCACTTCTTTATGGCACAAGAGGCTGGCACACATTAGCAAGAAGGGATTGGGATGCCTGGCGAAGAAGAAGCTGATCAGTGACATTTCTGACGTTCACTTGGAGAGGTGTGACCACTGCATGGCTGGGAAGCAGAATAGAGTTTCATTCCACAGCCACACGTCCACAAGGAAAACGGAGCCTTTGGAGCTAGTTCACACTGATGTTTGCGGACCTCTGAAGGTCCAGACTAGAGGAGGAGCTTTGTACTTCGTTACTTTCATCGACGATCATTCAAGGAAGCTTTGGGTTTATGCTATCAAGACCAAAGATCAGGTCCTTGATACTTTCAGGAGATTCCACGCTGAGGTGGAGAGACAATCTGGGAAAAAGCTGAGATGCATCAGGTCCGACAATGGGGGAAAGTACATAGGTCCATTTGACGAGTACTGCAGGGACCATGGCATCAGACATGAGAAGACCCCTCCTAAGACGCCGCAGCTGAATGGCGTAGCTGAGAGGATGAATCGGACACTGATGGAGAGGATTCGGTGCATGCTATCTGAGTCGAAGCTGCCAGGGATGTTCTGGGGCGAGGCTCTTCTTACTGCAGCGCATGTCATCAACCTCTCTCCGAGTTCAGCATTACCGGAGGATGTCCCAGATAGGGTTTGGTATGGGAAAGACCCCTCTTACAGTCACTTGCGGGTGTTTGGCTGCAAAGCCTTTGTGCACGTCCCCAGGGACGAGAGATCGAAGTTAGATTCGAAGACCCGGCAGTGCATTTTCTTGGGGTACGGCTACAGTGGAGAGTTTGGGTACAGGTTCTTTGATCCAGTTGAGAAGAAGCTTGTACGTAGCCGTGATGCTGTTTTCAGTGAGGATCAGATTGTTGGTGATCCTGAGGAGACTGGTGAGATTGAGGTTGACTCTCCCACTACTGCAGAGTTGCCTATAGTTGGAGATGACGACACTGAGGAGGCTGTTGAGCCTGAGCCTGCACAGGGTATGATACCCTTCCGGATCATGATATCACCACTGATGGTGAACCAGGAGCCGCTGAGGATATTGCTGATGATATACCTGCACCGGCCTTGGAGCCGGCCCTGCGGAGGTCTGATCGAGCAAGGCACCCACCCGCTAGATATTCTACATCAGAGTTCATATTGCTGACTGATGTGGGGGAGCCTGAGAGTTATGCCAAGGCTGTGGAGAGCATCGAGAAGCGTCAGTGGATGGTTGCTATGCAGGAGGAGATGCAGTCGCTGCAGAAGAACCACACGTATGACTTTGTGAGATTGCCTAAGGGCTAGAAGGCCTTGAAGAATCGGTGGATTTTCAGGGTGAAGTGGGGTGATTTCTCCACACCTCCCAGGTACAAGGCCAGGCTGGTGGTGAAGGGTTTTGGACAGCGACAGGGTGTAGACTTCGATGAGATCTTCTCACTTGTGGTGAAGATGTCATCTATTCGTGTAGTCCTTGGCCTCGCTGCAAGGCTAGATTTGGAGGTTGAGCAGATGGATGTCAAGACCGCCTTTCTGCATGGCGATCTTGAGGAGGAGCTTTACATGGAGCAGCCTGAGGGCTTTAGTGTCAAAGGGAAGGAAGGTCTGGTGTGTCGCTTGCAGAAGAGTTTATATGGCCTGAAACAGGCCCCGCGACAATGGTATAGGAAGTTTGATTCCTTTCTGGGGGAGATCGACTTCAGGAGGACCACCCTTGACCACTGCGTGTTCATCAAGCAGTATGCTTCAGAGGACTTCATCATTCTGCTGTTATACGTGGATGATATGTTGATCGTCGGGAGGAACACTGCTCGCATTGCTGAGTTGAAGCGACAGTTGAGTTCCACTTTTGAGATGAAGGATCTGGGTGCTGCGAAGACTATTTTAGGGATGCACATTCGCAGAGACAGGGGAGCCAGACTACTTTGGTTATCCCAGGAGCGGTACATCCGCAAAGTACTGCAGAGGTTTGATATGGATCAAGCAAAGAAGGTGAGCGTGCCGCTTGCAGCTCACTTCAGGCTTACCGCTGATCAGTGCCCCAGCACACCCGAGGAGATCGAGGCGATGCAGAAGGTTCCGTATGCATCTGCAGTTGGTAGCCTCATGTATGCGATGATGTGTACTCGTCCGGAGATTGCGCATGCTGTTGGGACCGTCAGTAGATTCCTCTCCAATCCTGGGAGAGAGCATTGGAGCGCAGTGAAGTGGATACTGAGATACTTGCAGGGGACGTCAGACTTGACGTTGAGATTTGGAGACAGTGAGCCAGAGCTGCTGGGCTACACTGATGCTGACATGGCTGGAGATGTGGATTCCAGGAGGTCGACGTCCGGATACATGATTCTGTTTGCAGGGGGAGCTGTCTCGTGGGCGTCGAGACTGCAGAAGTGCGTTGCACTATCCACCACGGAGGCTGAGTTTATTGCAGTTACTGAGGCTGGGAAGGAGTTGCTTTGGATGAAGAGGTTCATCAAAGAACTTGGATTCACTCAGGACCGATACACACTCCTATGTGACAGTCAGAGCGCTATTCACTTGGGGAAGAACCTCATGTTTCACTCGAGGTCGAAGCACATCGACACTCGGTATCATTGGATACGAGATGTCCTGGAGCAGAAAGAGCTTGATCTTCAGAAGGTACACACTGATGACAATGGGGCAGACATGCTGACCAAGACCGTGCCAAGGGGGAAGTTCGAGCATTGCGTTAGGATCGTCGGCATGGCGGTTTCTCTCCACATAAAGCAAAGGGGAGAATAAGTTGTTGGGTACAGTTCCCGTCCTTTGTGGAAAAAGCTGTTGAGTTCGAGTCTCATTAACTCGAATTTGGTGTTGCTGATCGAAAGTGGAGACATATTGATGGAGGACATGGAGGGAGGCAAATTAAAGACTCTGGGGAATATTGTCAGAATGACAGGATTTCTTCACTTAGTCGAAAAGGGGGAGATTTGTTAAGATAATTTTCTCCTAAGTGTGAAAGAGGCTAGCCAACTTTGATCATACTTTTCAAGCATGTGTTTCATGACAAGTATGAAAAGGATTAGCCGTCTTTGACTTGAAATTCAACATGTGCTCTTAAAGGAAGCTTTTAGGAAATTGTCCAAAGGAAGTTTCATGACATGTGTTTTTGATCAAGGAAGCTTCATGGAAGCTTCATCCACATGCCATCTACCACACCTACCTCCTTAATTTTGGCCCTATAAATAGGGATGAAGGAGGAGGGGTAATGCATCCACTTCTCTCCAAACTCAAGCATTGAAAGATTTCTAGAGAGGTTTTTGCGGCAATCGTCTTAGTTTGGGAGAGCTTTCAGACGTTGTTGTACGACGTTGACAAGGAGTACTTCGCCTACACGGATTGGATCTGGAGCAGATATTGGCAAGGATTCGAAGAGGCATTTTGGAGAGGATTTGTGTAATCTGTCTCATCCGTCGGTCGATAACTTGCAATTTTTCTGTTACTATTTATTGTATTGTGTAGTGTGAAGCTGGTGAAGATCCTTTGTGGATCGGTGGAGGGAAAGCCTGTAATCCGTGCGTGTGTTTTTCACACACTTTTAGTTGAGGCTTTTCGGGTTGGACTCCGATCGTCCCGTGGTTTTTCACCCAATTGGGTTTTCCACGTTAAAATCTCTGTGTGCTTTTATTCTTTTTGCATTGTGTTATTTTGTTGCGATGACATACCGCTCAACGCGGTCGCGCAGGTTGCTTGCCTAAAATTTAAAACAGGTGCTCTGATCGGGATTGATTGCTCGCATTCCCAACACGACTAGCCAACAGTACGATGCTCTTAACAATTCCCTTATTTTTTTGAAATATTTTATAATATATGTTAAGTCATTAGAGAAAAAATAATGTTATATTTAACAATTTTGAATGTTTTACCAAAGCCAACTTTTTCCTTGTAATATGGTAAAGATGTATATCAATCAGCTAAAAATTGTACAACTTTTAAAACATGGTAGCTAGATTATGTAAAGCACATGCATCAACTGAAATCACTAACATGTACAGGATAAAAATTGAACCTAACAGATCCCAATAGGCGGAGGCGACTAGACTGGCAAACAAGGGTCAAGATAATAGTAGGGATTGCCCGCGGCATTCGCTATCTCCACGAAGATTCCCGTCTCAGAATCGTCCATCGGGATCTCAAAGCAAGTAACATCTTGCTCGATGGCAACATGAACCCTAAAATTTCGGACTTTGGCCTCGCAAAACTTTTTGGAAACGATGAAACGGAGAGGAACACAAATCAAATTGTGGGTACATTGTAAGTGAATTGTTGTTACTTCGTTCCCAAAAATCATCCCCTCTCGTAAAACTCTAAATCCCTTCTATTGTTCGTAGCGGATATATGGCGCCAGAATACATCTTGCACGGGATTTTCTCCACTAAATCTGATGTATTTAGCTACGGAGTTCTGGTGCTGGAGATCATCACCGGCGAGAAGGAAAGCGTGTATAGGGAAGAATCAGCGGAAGGAGGCGACCGTCTAAGCTATGTAAGACGCAAATTCATTTTATTGCGGAATAGAAGAATTACTTTGGTTATAAAATCAGCCTGACCCAGTCCTTGATATAGGTTTGGAAACACTGGATAGAAGGGAAGGCAACAGAACTCGTTGATAAATACCTCGCGGGGAAATATTCGCCGCGAGAAGCATTGAGATCGATACAGATAGGGTTACTCTGCGTGCAGCAAGAGCAGATACAAAGACCGACCATGACTTCAGTAACGGCAATGCTTAGTAGTTTCACCACCGAGCTTCCAAATCCATCGCCGCCAGCATTTTATGGGGGCAGAAGTTAAATCATTCAAAAATGAGAGAAAAAATAATGTTTCTTCCCATCCCAGTTTATTTTTGTGAAAAGGGATACAGTTTTTTCTGGTTGTAGATAGATCAAAAATCTGTGTTAGAGAAAGATAAATTTGTTGCATATTCCATTGTTTTTTCAAGTGTCTTCAATCAAAAAAGAAACCACTTTGATATCAAGTGAGAGTTGTTGATAACAAAAGGATCGAATCCCATCCGTCCATCATGGATTCGTACAAATGTTGGGAATGCGCTGATACACGCAAGAGCGCAGTTTAATCCCACATCGAATATGCTATCATATGTTTTTGTATAAATGTCATGTGATTTTCTTTCAACCAGAAGCTCAAGTTTTTGGTTAGAATGTAATTAATGCTTGAACCAATGTCCTCCAAAAAGGACAAAGCTTGATACCATCTAAACCACAGGGAGTTGATTTTCTTTTCCTTTTTCACTAAATTGAGTGATAATGATTTCTAAAGAATGTTCTGCATTTTGCTTCCAAAGAGTTTTTTTCTTCTAAAACCACAGAATGGATAATTTTTGTAGATAAATATTTTAAAGATGGGAAATTTGGGGAGATTTTGAAGAAAATTAGAAGTTGAAGGAAGGATTCAAAATTTTGTTAAGGAAAAGGATATTTGCATTTGAAAATGTGAGTGCAACTTAAAGGAGAAATATTGCAATGTGTGGCTCTGGTATACCAATCAATAAGAGGAGAAGGAAAATCAAATAGTCAACCAATACCTTAGGTTACAGTCCATGCCCTTAAAAGAGAAGGTGAAAAATAAGTAAAGAACCAAGTCACATCATAATTTGCATATAATTTTGTTACGGTCCACGCTCAAACGTGTCGGTAGCTTTGCCCCACTTGGAATACACTCAAGCATTCAACAACAGAAGCATATATCTCTTCTCAAAAAAACAGAAGCATATATCAAATCAAATACATGTATATGTTCAGCAGGAAAAAAAAGAGCAGGAGCCAGCCAAAACAACACTATCTCATAAGGATCAGCGCGGCAGCAGCAGTGTAGACAGCGGGCTTTGCCTCCCTTTTCATATCGTCAATACATAGCAAATTTTCAAATAGATAAAAAAAAGTAAGAAACAACATCAGACTAAAATCCTAAAAAGGTTGTCGAACATAGTCTCAAAAATACTCTCCCCCGCCAGAATAGATTACTTGATCTTCTTGGGCCTAAACCTGCAAAGTTGGAAATAAATACAAGTTTACTAAGATTTGTGAATAAAACTACATTGTAAAATGTACTACAGGCACAAAATCTAATGCTATTGCTCAAGTAAACACACCTATTTCTAAATAACAAGGATGAAAAAAACTACTCTGATACAACAACATTCAAGCTTTTATCAAACTATAGTGGGGTCGGCTATATGGATCCTTTGTCGTCATTGTGCCCTATCTTTTGTCATAATCTTACTAATGCCTAAGTACATCATGTCTTTTCTTACAATTTCATTCCAAAGTTTTTATTAGTCTACCCCTCTCTCGTTTAACATGCCTAGTGACTAGACTCTCACAACGCCTAATAGGTGCCTCTAGTGGTGTCCTTTGCACGTGTCCAAGCCATCTTGGATGAGCTTCTCGCAAAACTTGAGATTAGGATGATATGAATATGCATGATTCTCTGTCATGCCATAGACCAAAATAAAGAGCAGAAGTAGAAGCAAAAGACTCCATGATTAAAATCCAAATACAGAGAATCATTAGCATCATTTTTTAACAAATCTGATGCTTTTGGAGCACTCTGAGCAACATTAGCTCCATAGTGTCATTATTCTGGATTTTGATCAAGTCATCAATACTCTTTTTGTCAACAAAAATAAGCTTATTATGTAAAATGTTGTTATTTTGATGCTCCAAACCGGACCGGTCTGGCTGGACCGGTTCGGTTCCTTTTGTTTGGTTTGGCCTTGGGCTGAACCAAGCCTTTCTCTCTATATATGTATTATTAACTTGCACAGGAAGCAGTCGATCCTATTTTTTTTCTAACCTAACCGGGAGAACAGCGGGCGGCGGCTTCGGACAGGATCGAGCGGAGGAGTGAGGCGATTTCTTCTCCGGCGACATCAAGGAGGAAGAAGGGGCGGCGGCATCAGGAGATCGGGATTTTTGGCTCGTCTTCTCCGGCAGCAAGGAGGAAGACGGGGCAACGGCAAGCCCGATCTAGGGTTCATTCTCCGGCTCCGGCAAGATCGGGAAGACCCGATCTAGGTTTCCTTCTCCTTCGGCAACGTGCAGCGATCTAGATCGGCGGGTGCTTCTTCTCCGGCGTCTTTGGCAAGGGATCGGGATACCCGATCCGGCTTTCTTCTCCGGCGACGTTCAAGAACCGGCGGCGGTAGATCGGACAGAGTTGCCTCTTCCTCTCCGGCGACATCCAGGCTGCGGCGGTCTCACGCCGGCAGCCTCCAGGGGCGAGGAAGAGGGCAGCGGCATCGATCACACCGATCGGCCATTCGGGCGACTTCTTGCGGCGACAACGCAGCGGCAGCGTGCTAGGGGAGTTTTCTTCCCTCTTGTTTTTTGTTCTTCTTGTGGTTCTTGTTTTTCCTATTCTAGGTTAGTGTCGATCCGTGGAGGATCGTTGAATTCCCTGTGGTTGTAATCGAACATTATTTTTGCTTAGTGGATCTGCCGCGCTCTCCCCGTGGATGTAGGAGCTTAACTCTGAACCACTTAAATCTCTTGTGTTTGTGGTATTTTGGAATCTCGTATGTATCTCCGTGATAGTTTTGGTGCGCGCCACTATTTGCTCACAAAATTAGCTTCCGTTGCTATTGTCCACGACGAGTTCCGTACTCGCGGGCCGGTGCCAATTGCACAACAAAATGTGCAGGGAGAAGGTCCGGATATATAATACAAATACCTCGTGCAATATTAACTCGAGGAACAAATCTGATGCCAGAGCCTTTATAACAAGTATTTAATTCTCTTAGGCTCCGTTTGGCATGGTGGTGGCGATCGTAAATGCTTGGGTTAAACCGTCATTCGTTAAGGATCATCTAACAAACATCATCCCTTTAAACATAAAAGTGGATGAAGTTTCATAGGTGGGCGTTATGTTCAAATGGATGATGTTTGTTAGGTGATCCTTAACGAATGACGGTTTAACCCATGCGTTTACGACCGCCGCCACCGTGTCAAACGGAACACATGCCCAAATGTAAAAGGCAGCTGAGACAGTAACATAAAATGACACATTTCTAAGCATATCATAGCATGTCCAACATCAAGGTTGTGTTTGGCACTGCGCTTTTTGTTCCTTAAGTTTGGAAAAAAAACACCACATTTTGTGGATTTCCTCTTATCTTTGTTTGATTTAGATATAACTTCTTGATCCTTGCAAAGGAAGCTACTGTATTTAACTCTTATAGGTGGCAGAACAATAATGCAGAAAGCCTGCAAAAGCATAACTTAAAAAAAAAAAGGAAAGCAGACGTCTTCAATATTCAAATTAAAAAATATATCATTTCCTCGAAACAGAACATTCAGTTTCTAAATCATTCGGTTTCAAGATCTACACATAATTATCTGCTATGTTTCCATATATAGATCAAGCAGAACAAACCTGACATTCTATAATTGAGATTTAGGGCCCGTTTGACAAGGTGGCGGCAGTCGTGAACGCAGTGGTTACATACCGTCACGTCAAACGGACGATGATTCGTAACCACCATGTTCACGACAGCACACTTCAAGATGTAACATGTAATTACAATCTTTCTTCTAAAGAAACATAACATGAATGATGCATTCAGCAAGTCACGAAGTATATGATTGAACTATAGTATATAACCAAAAGAATCCATTGCACGGCCACTCATCCTCAAGAGAAGTCAATGCGTCGGTATGATTCTTGTTCGCGGTGCAAGTTTGTGCGACGGTATGACTTGTGTTAATTGCCCGCAATAAGGTATTTGTTTTAAAGGATAAAAGTATGATGTTCATAGACCTTTGGCTTTTAAAAAAAATATCAAGTCAATATTCAATTATGACTGGGTTTAAAACTAGAAATAAAATGCATATTGTGCAGACAAAATTACTTCAGCTGTACAAACCAATCCTCCAAATCCAGTCTCAAATCGCTCCTGCTTTCTCAAAGACATCCTTTTCTTCACTCAACTCCCTGCTTCCTCAACTTCAAGATATTATTTGTAATCTAACTTCCATATCCATTATGTACAACCCGTATTCATCGAGGGTATGCTTGTTCAAGCCACGTCAGCATAGGTCAAAGTCAGCGGGGGTCATTACCCCTTTAATGGGCGAGGAAACCCTCCAAGTCGCCTACGAAGCGAGGACGCCATACAAGCAGCATGTTTGGCGAGGAAGCCTCACAAGTCGCATGTTAGGCGAGGAAACGTTGTAAGTCGCCTGCCATGTGAGGAAGCCCTTCAGATCGCTCGCCAGCCAAGAATCACACACAAGTCGCCCCTTGGCGAGGAACTTCCAGGTTCTCACGACGGGTACATCGCAGGGAGAGGCCATTCTCGCAATAATGACCCTCCCCCTCAAGATTTGTCTATAAAATAAACCTCATGGGTATCAGGAATGACACCTGAAAATCTAAAGACCCCCTTTTTAGTGAGTGCAGAGACTCTAAGCGGTGCCTTCCTTGTACCTTTCTCGGTCATTTTGGTTGTGGAGGAGAAGTTTCTTCCAAACTTCCGTGTACGTGGGGGCACCTCCCTGCTGCAGCATCAGGGGTCCATTTGTAGTTTTCACTCTTTTTTGCTCTAGTCTTCAGAGACGGATAGCTGGATCGCGGGACCAGTAACCTTGAGCTGCATTTAGATCTGAATAATTGAAGTAGGGATATTCTCGGCTTCAACACTTTGGTGCGGTGAGTGTGGATCGTAGCTGGAGGAAAAATTCAAGGGAGGAGGCAGGATGGTAGAAGGAGGAGAGCAAGGAGCAGCGGGTAACTCGCATGGGGCGAGCGAGTATGTAACCCAGGCCGACTTCAATATTTTTGCGCTGCATCTCAAGGAAACTTTTGCAATCAGTGTTAGCTACTAGCACGGAAGTCACGAAACCTTGCCTCGTCGCGAGACTCCGTCGAAGGAGGTTGTGCCCTCTAGGAGAGCAAGGAAGGAGACGATGCTGGAGGAGCCTGAGCGACATGTGCAGTCGATGCAAAACCCAGAGAGTACTCAAGGAGTCTGAATCCTCGAATGGGAATACCAGGCGAGGTTCCAGGATGATTGCGCAAGCGAGCTTGGTGTTTCTCGCCAACTCGCGGATCATCGTCAAGGTGGGAGGAGCCCGTTCAGTGAAGAGGTGTTGTCGAACCTGGTCCCCAAAGGTTTCAGAGAGCCCATCCTGAGCTACTACTCAGAAAGAGATGATCCGATCCGACATCTCCAGTGGTTGGGATGTGGCGTACATCCGGAACATGACAGATGCTTTCAAATATTGATTCGTTGTCATCACCTTCCAGGAAAAGTCTAGGGACTGGTTTCACCAGCTGTCGGGGTGTTCGATCTACTGATTCAAAGACCCGTGCCAAGGGCTGATGGCGCGGTCCTCCACGTCGAAAAAGAGGAAGAATGAAGCAACTGTTCCCATCCATGTGAAGCAAAGAGAGCACGAGACTCTTGGTCATTACATTGAATATTTCCAAGAAGAAGTCCTCGACATCCAGGAGGTGGATGGCTATACCTTGCAGCTGGCCTTGTCATTCGGCTTGAGGGAGGGTCACTTCAATCTAGAGATTAACAGGGATCCCCCTGTGTCCTATGAAGATCTGATCGAGAGGGAAAACAAGTTCGTGTAGGGGGAGTCGACCAACCGCAGCTTCCTGGCCAAGCTGACAAAGGTAACCAGGAAAGAGGATGATGAAGAGGAAGAGGAACCCGAGCGAAGGCCCAAGGAGGGGCAAAGGAAGAAAGAAGGGGGGAAGCAGGAGGAGAAGAGGAAGAAAGAGCCAAGGAGGGGGAGAGCCGAGGAGAAAGGAGGAGCATAGGAGGCGGGAGGAGCCTCAAAGGCAAGAGGAGAGGAGGCCCTTTGTGGCTTCGGAGAATCAGGAAGATGGGCGGAGGTTCCAGTTCTCAGTGTGAATCGA
The DNA here is from genome assembly GCA_039513925.1 of Platanthera zijinensis. Lineage (NCBI taxonomy): Eukaryota > Viridiplantae > Streptophyta > Magnoliopsida > Asparagales > Orchidaceae > Platanthera > Platanthera zijinensis. Next base: position 56,643,069 of record CM077084.1, on the reverse strand, counting down.
CCCTGATGGAGGCCAGTAGGAATACCCCATCAAGAGGACCCGGGAGAAGGTTCTCCCATGAGAGGAGGAACAACTACCAGCTAGGAGGGCATCGAGGAGGAGGTCGGACAGAAGCGATGGAGGTTGCCAGGCAGGAAAATTAGTACCATCGGAAGAACCAGAGGAGGAACAGGCCGGAGGAAATCCCTCTCTACTGTGAGCTGCATCAGGTGGACGGTCACGACACTATGATGTGTTCAGACTTCCTAGTGGCGGGGAGGGTGGGAGAAGGAGGAGGAGAAGCTCAGAGGCAGAGGGTTCCGGAGGACCCAAAGATGTTGTAAGCCCCGTTTGAAGGCGGAATGAGTCGACCTGGGAGATCATGGAGGAGTTGGCCAAGGAGGAGGCAGAGGAGTCGGAGTGATCCATGGAGGAGAAGGGGTGGGAGCTACCCGCAAGAAAACTCTCCACGCCATTTACCGCAGGAGTGTCGCTTCAACCTCCCAGACCCCTCAACTGTTGGAGGAGATCACATTCTCGGTGGAAGACGGGCTAGGGAATGAGAACCCCTTTCATGATGCTCTCGTCATCCGGGCAGCGATGGAAGACTACATCGTCGATCGGATCCTCATCGACAACGAGAGCTCCGTGAACGTGATCTTCAAGAAGACGTTTGATGGGCTGGAAGTGGGGGCAGGAAAGGTGATGGCCTCTGATGGACCTCTCGTTGGCTTCTCAGGAGAGAGGAAGGAGGTGGAGTGAAGAGCGGAGCTGCTGATGACCCTTAGCGGGACGAAAATCAAATGTCGGTTCGTCATCGTGGATGCGCCAAGTTGTTACAGTGCCATCTTCGGAAGACCTCTCATCAACTCCTTCAAGGAAGTCTCATCCTATCATCAGTGTCCGAAGTATTGTCAAGGGGGCATCCAGGTGAGGATCAGGAGCAATCAAGAGCTGCCAAGGAGTGCTTTCTAAATGCGGTGAGCACCATTAGCTGGATGGAGGAGGCAGAGGAGGTGAACCCGGTCATGAAAGGAAGGGGCAAGCTGGAAGTAGAAGAGGTGGAGGTGGTGACCGAGGGCGGGAAGCCCGAGATGCTGAAGATCGGAGGGGCACTGAAGTCTGAAAAGAAGGTGGAGATGGTGGGTTGCCTGCAAGAGAACGTCGAAATCTTTGCCTGGAGCATCGCAGTTATGTCAGGGGTTGATGCAGATGTGTCATGTCATCGCCTCAACCTCGACCCAGAGGTCAAGCCCATCAGACAGAAGAAGAGGGCAGTGGTCATTTAGTTGGCCGAGCCCATTAGGGAGGTGGTGAAGAAGCTGCTGGATGCAGGAATTGTATCGAAGATCCAGTATCCAGGCTAAGTCTCCAATGTTGTGATGGTGAAGAAGGTGAATGGGGGTTGGAGAATGTGTGTTGATTTCTCTTTATTAAATAAAAATTGTCTGAAGAATTGTTATCCCTTGCCTCGAATCAACGTACTGGTTGACTCATCCGTCGATTTTTATGTGATGAGTTTCCTTGACGCCATTTCAGGATACCACCAGATCTGAATGCACCCCCTGATCGTCGCAATGTCTCCTTCATCACGAGTGATGCTGCTACAACTACAAGATGATGCCCTTCGGGTTGAAAAATGCAGGAGCAACCTACCAGCGGATGATGGATCAGATTTTCAAGGAGCAAAAGGGGCGGAACTTGAAAGTGTGCGTTGATGACCTCTTGATCAAAAGCAAGAGCGTCCGGGAGCACATCAAAGATCTGGTGGAGACCTTTACGACGCCTTGAAAATTTAAGATGAGGCTCAACCCAATGAAGTGCATGTTCGGGGCAGGAAGAGAGGAGTTCTTGGGACATTTTCTCACCCTAGAGAGGGTAGAACCAAATCCTGACAAGGTTAAGGCGTTCGTGGAGATGGCGTCCCTGAAGAACATCAAGGAGGTCCAGAAGCTGATAGGAAAGTTGGCAGGCCTTAGTCGGTTCCTCATTAAAGCTAGAGAGAAGTATTATCCCTTCTTCAAGACTCTCTGAGGTGGTCAGCAGTTCGAGTGGACCGAGGAGTGCGAGAGGGCTCTTGACCAGCTCAAAAAGCAGCAGACGCAAACACCTCTACTCTAAGGCCCAAAAGAAGGGGAAGAACTGCTACTCTACCTGAGAGTGAGAGCAGAGACGGTGAGCTCAGTGTTAGTCCAGGAAGAAGGGAAGAGACAACTCCCCGTCTTTTTGAGGAGGGTACTCTGAAAGGCGGAGTTGAGGTATCCCATCTTGGAGAAGCTGACTTTCGATTTGGTAGTCTCCGCGCGGAAGTTCGGCCCAACAAGCGCACTCTATCTGCGTCGTGACGAACCATCCTCTTCGAAGTATCATGAGCGAGGTGGAGCACTCCTGGCGATTGGCGAAGTGGTCGGTAGAACTCGTGAGTTCGACATTTCCTTCTCCCCAAAAGTGGCGATTAAGGCGCAAGCAGTGACCGACTATCTAACAGATTTCTCAGCAGAGGCGGACGAAGGCGAGGACCCGTCTGGGGTGATCCCCTGGAAGATGTTTGTGGACGGAGTCTTGGAAAAAGCTCTATAGGAGTGGGCATCGTGCCGGTGAGCCCTCAGGGAACTATGATTGAGCAAGCGGCCGAGATTTCTTCTCTGTCAAGAACAACCAGGCTAAGTACGAGGTCATTGTGGCAGGATTATGCTTAACCAAAGAGTTGGGGATCCAAGATTCAAGAATCAATGATGGTTGGTTCATCATGATTCCATGGGGTTGAGGTCACAACTAAATCATCCTAGAAGTACCTTGTCAAAGTGAAAGGGTTGATTGGAGGGTTCCAATAACCTTCTTTTCATCATGTGCCCGAAAAATTAGCGGATGATTGACTACGGGCCAGAGGGCTGGAGGCATGATCACTAAGCTGTAACCTCCAATCGAGAAGGAGATATGATGGAGATCGAGCAACAAGCTTTTTGGTTGGATCCTTTCGTAGCGTTCCTAGCGACATGCCATCTCCCTGCAGAAGCTGGAGACCAGAGGAAGTTTCAATACAAGGCGGCATACAATCTGATGCACGAAGGAGAGTTATATCGCAATCTCAGGCCCCCTGGCCAGGTACGTGTCGAAATTCAAGATTCCTTGTGATTTGGAGGAGATTCATTCTGGAGAGTGTGGAAGTCATTCTGGGACTCGCACCTGGAGTAGAGGATCCTGAGACACAACTACTTCTGGCCGACCATCAAAAGAGACGCCGAAGTTTTCTCAAAGAAGTGCCTGAAGTGTTAGCTCTTCGCTCCACTTCAACTGAAATCGGCCCAGCGACTTCGTTCTATTATGACCCCTTGATCTTTCGCCATATGGGGAATGTATATGATCGGCCCTTTCCATCAAGTCAGAGGTCAGCGGAAGTTGATCATTGTGATGATAGACTATTTCTCGAAATGGATCTAAGCTAAGACTCTAGCTAAAGACTACCTATCAGGTCGTGAAGAACTTCATTTGGGGACAGATCGCATGTAGGTTCGGAATTCCCCTTGCCATCTTACGGATAACGTGCCGCAAGTTCGCCAGCCTGGAGCTGACCGACTTCTGTCAGCAGCTGGGAACGGATCTTCGATTAGCTTCAGCGGATCACCCCCGAAGCAATGTGCAAGTGGAAGCTATGAAAAAATTCGTCATCAACCTCCTAAAGAAGAAAGTCAAGAACCTAAAGAGGAGTTGGGCGAAACAACTTCCCTCGGTCCTATGAGCACTAAGGACCACTCTTAACTCATCCACGAGGGAGACACCCGGGTCCGAGGCTTTCATCCCAGTCGAGTTCGAGGTCAGGAGTCCAAGAGTGGTCGCGGTAGAAGAAGGGGATGAGTAGTGGCACTTCGAAAATAAAGAGGCCCAGAAGATTTCCCTCGACTACTTTGAAGAGCTTCGAGACCTCGCGTCGGACAAGTAAGAGGAGGCAGGAGAAGGATGACGAAGTACTTTGACAAACATGTCCACATTAAGCAATTCCAGGAAGGAGACCTCGTCTTGAAAAAGGTGGGCGATGCAGGAAGATTGGCCTCCACCGGGAAGCTTAACCTGAACAGGGAAAGACCCTTCATCGTTCAAGAGGCACTCGAAACTGGAGTCTACTGCTTACAAAATCACCGAAGGGAACTGCTCGGTAATACCTGGAGTGGCTATGAACAAATTCGTCATCAACCTCCTGAAGAAGAAAGTCAAGAACCTAAAGAGGCGTTGGGCGAAAACAGCTTCCCTCGGTCCTATGAGCACTAAGGACCACTCCTAACTTGTCCACGGGGAAGACACTCGGGTCGGAGGCTTTATCCAGTCGAGTTCGAGGTCAGGAGTCCATGAGTGGTCGCAGTAGAAGAAGGGGATGAGTA